>CM024756.1:35567550-35615375 GCA_014218235.1 Colocasia esculenta
AATTTGCGGAGCATAACGCCCTAACTCCACAAATCTGGCCCTGTACTGCACCACATAAGTCCCTCTGCTGCAGGTCCAGAAACTGGTACAACCTCTCCTCCGGACGTAAGTAGGACAGAAGGCTCTCTCAAAGAAACAACAAACTCCTGCCACGGAATCTGCCTAAGTGGGCGAGACTGAAAGTAGTCTCCCACTCAGCGACCACCAAGTCAACGCCTGCGCCTGCAACTGGCAACTGGCTAGCAGCACTCGCTCCTCTGGAACACACTCCATGGATGAAAAGTCCGCTCCACTGCATCTAGCCATGCTCGCGCTACATCTGGATCAGGCTGGCCCAAAAACTGAGGAGGCTGAAACTGCAAGAACTCTCTCAATACCCGCCAGTACACCCTGGGTACCGGCGCGTTCACGGTGCTGAGCAACAAACTGAGCCATCCCTCAAGAAATCGAGTCCGTCTAATCCTGAGCTACCTGAGGTGGAGGTGGCGGCGGCGGACAATACCACTATGTGCGTCCTGTGGCAAAGGCTGCGTCTGCGAGGTGTGCGGAGCATCTCCACCCTCCTGACGAGTCGCCTGCTCGGCTACTCCCTCTCTAGGACTCGCCTAGGCGCCATAAAGAACTACACCAGAATAAAATCCACACATAAATATACTAATAACTCCGGCTACATAGCTAGATAAATAGCTACCACAGCTGCAGCTGTACTCTTTATACTCTGAGTCTACATGATGGGTATTTCCTTATATATATCTCATCAGACGGCTCTGATACCAAACTGTAACGACCAGAATCCGCATTACCAGTAACAACCAGTAACCCGAATTCTGACCCGCTAACCCATGAGACAAGCTCGGAGGGTAGGAAGTGAAGTCCGAGGAGACTATATGAAGAAGATACACACCATGCAAAGCAGTAAAATTCCACTATATAACATATCATATACAACCTCAGAGTCTGAGCAAAGTACAGAGTACAGTACATACAAGAAAAGTACTACTCACTGCAGCTAGGGAGCACCACCCGGAGTGGCTAGACTCGCCTGGAACGGAGTCGACGAAGACCCACCTGAAAGGGAAGGGAGTGAGTCTCAAGAAAGAGACCCAGTAGGGAAAAGTAAACCCCCTGGCAACAAAACTAAAGTGCGGAAAGTAAAACTGAAAGTAAGTACACGTCGCACCACAACACAAAACTGTAAACCACGCGGCTCAGTAACACACACTCACACACACAGCAAGTAGGACTCAGCTAGGTCTGTGCTCGGCGTCCCGTCACCACAGAGGCTCTCAACCCCAGCCACGTGTGCACCTACAGACGCTCTCTCTCGCGCATCTGGTCCACGACCGGTTTTTCCCCTACGCTTGACCCTAGCGGTAGAGAAGGGGCTCCACGGAGACCGGCTCAAAACCACCAAAGGAGTATGCACAGGACGAGTCGCACTCGGTGTCCTGGCTCACTAGCGGAGGACAACCACACGCTAGTCGTCTAGACGGAGTCGCACCCACGCCTAGGTAACACAACAGAAACGGGTACACAGTAACGCAACGCGCGTACAACACGGAACACACTCAACGCCTGAAACCCCGTACAGTAGTAAACACCTCGTGTCACAAGCAACTACTCCTATGCACAGGCAGAGTCACACTCTAGCCTGGCCCACTTTTGCTATTAGGGCAGACATCACATGTCAATCGCCTCTAAACACACAACTTTAAGTCTGCTGGGATACGGAGATTAACGGCCTGATCGATTGCCGCCAATATGAGGTAAACGGCACTCCCCATGTCGTTTATCCTGATTAAACGGCAATCGACCTTGTCGTTTAAATCACCCCTGAAGATCTCAGCGTCAGGGATGTGACGTTTAGGTCTTCAGTCCCCCAAACCCAGAACTGAACCGAATCAGTTCAAATGAGCAGAAAACTAAATAACATTCTGCTTATGGAGGGAAACACATCCTCTCATCAATCTACACTACCAAACATCTAACTAAACAGTCTAACACTTAGATTGTCTAATTCACCCAAATCCCGGCATGATATAACCCAAACCCTAACCCATAAATTGCATTCCAATTCACTTAATTGTGCTGCTAGTTTGCTGGGAGGTTATAGGGGTTAAGTCCCTACCTCAGAACGCCTTAAGATCCCAAACAGCCACTAACCAATCAGCCGGATTCCACCGAAGACTCCGCGCGAATCGCACCAAAACCACGCGTTTCCCGCCCGATCAGCAACGCCACACGATCCAGGGCCTTCCCACGAGCTCAAATCACCCAACAGAAGCTGTGGAAAACAGAAAAGCAAAGGTGGAAGAAGTGAGAGAAAGGAGAAGAAGAAGCTCTGCTCTCGGGCTGCCTATTTCAACAGGACTGGTTAGTCGACGTCAACATCTCTGGCCGCCAACTGAACCGCCTACAGACTGACGTCCAGATTTCCTGTCGTTGAGTTCTTCATCAAACGTCCACATTACTGGACGCTGACTCAGACTCAACGGCAAGCCCTGGCCGTCAACCACACAGGACCTCTACAGACCCAATAAGGATCCACTAAAGACCCGAGACCTTACATTTAACAAACCAAGATCTGAAGCTAACAGAACTGAGAGCACAAGATCTAAACAATGCACACACTCTCAGAACTTCACAGACTCCCTTAGGATTTGAATCACAGCGCAGAGAGTAAAAAGATATGAACTGATGGAATGAGGCTAGGCTCTTTTCTGGAGAACTCGCAGAGAACTTGAACTTATTTTCTTGGAAGTGATGTCTCTAAAAGTTGTTACTTCTGGAGTTTCACTCTTGCTTGTATATATCTCTTGTTTGAAATTTGAACGTTTGAGAAGTTCGCTGTCTCTACGCTTTGTTTACATTAGATTGCTTGACACTGTAAGCTTCCAATCAATAGTCTTTATCCATTTGTGCACGCAAAAGACGAATCTTCTGTAATATCCATTGGCTTCTATTTTGTCCAACGTTGTATCACTAGAGCTGTCAGTGACCTGTATATATTAAATGCTAGAGCAGTAGACAGCTAGGCTGTCTCTTGTTGTCAGTTAACGTTAGGCAATTCATAAAAATAGTAATGCCATTTTTTTAAATCTAAAAGATGCATACAGAGTAAGCACGATAAAGGACGATATCGTCTGCATGCATGCAGAGATATATTCAGTCTTCATTAAATGCACAGATGTCAGAAAGATATGTGCGAAGACTTTGACTATTCAATGCTGTTAAATATCAAGTCGTTAAAACATAAAATCGATGCATTCATGACTTATGAAATCGTTATGCACTAACCATCAAATCGTTGTAACTTAGCATCAAATCGTTATGTTTCTTCTTCAAAGATCGTTATGATCAAGACGATATAATCATCGTTGTGAGTCACAAGAAAATTGTTGTGATCAATAAAGAAATCATTGTAAAAGGCAAATCGTTGTGTGTGAACTCTTAAGAAATCGTTGCGCAAAGCAAATCGTTATGACGTCTTAAGGAATCGTTGTGATGAGCAAATCGTTACTACGACTTAAGAAAATCGTTGCGATGACCAAATCGTTACGATGACTAAAGAAATTGTTACGATGGATAAAGGAATCGTTGCGATGAGCAAATCGTTACGATGACTAAAGAAATCATTGTGATGCGCAAATCGTTACGATGACTAAAGGAATCGTTGCGATGAGCAAATCGTTACGATGACTAAAGGAATCGTTGCGATGAGCAAATCGTTACGATGACTAAAGGAATCGTTGCGATGAGAAACTCGTTACGATGGCTAAAGAAATCGTTGCGATGAGCAAATCGTTACGATGACTAAAGAAATCGTTGCGATGCGCTAATCATTACGATGACTAAAGGAATTATTGCGATGAGCAAATCGTTACGATGACTAAAGGAATCGTTGCGATGAGCAAATCGTTACGATGGCTAAAGGAATCGTTGCGATGAGCAAATCGTTGCGATGGCTAAAGGAATCGTTGCGATGAGAAAATTGTTACGATGACTAAATAAATTGTTGTAGCATAAGGAAAGTCGATGTGGACTTAGAGAAATTTCATGCTGACTTAATATTGCTTCAGAAAGGTAATACTTACCAAATTTGTTTGATTTTCCTGTAGTATTTCCTGTGCTCAAGACTTATGGGCTATGTTTAGTAATCTTTGCCATGGTTTTGTTAATCCCAAAATAATATATAATTAATTAAAATTACATGGGGACAGACTGATCATCAATCTCCCCCTTTTGGTGATGACAAACTTAACAAAAAATATGAATAATCGAAAGTTGTCGAAATGTATTTCAGAAAAACTAGGTATTTCTCCCCTTTTTGTCATTAAGTAAAAAGATAAACTGAGACAAAGAAGAGGAAAAAAGATTTAAGAGGGAAGCACATAACCAAATATATTGGATTAAATTTGAGGAGGTACGGAAGAGACCAGAGGAGAAAGAAAGAGGCATGCTGAGAAATAATGGCCCAAGCCTTAACCTCCTGGTCTTCAAAAAATTGTTGGAAAACCCGACTCAGACCAATAGAAAATGAGTCACCCATGGAAGGATCATGCGCTTAATGTAAAGCTACTCTGCTGATCTTCCAAGAAGAGTGCATACTGATCCTTGTCAAGAGTACATCTGAAGTGACTGCTCTTCCCAAACTGGCACGTTGAAGAAAACAATCAAATGTGATAGGATAGAAGATCTGGTGATCATGTAGGTCCTTCTTCAAAGAGATGAAAGCTGAATACCTTGAAGCCCATTGAACATACAGTTCTTGAACTGGATTAATGAAATTCAGGTCCAAGAAGGCTTCAGCAGATAGACGAGGCTTGCCTACCCTGACCAAGGAACTATTTACTGATTCCAACTGGAGAGCGGATGATGGTAGTGCTTTTCCCAGTCTGTGGAGAAAGCCTTTCACATTCGGAGATTAACGGAGCTAGAACTTCAGAGGAGATGTGGGCCAAGTGATATTCTCTGAAGATAAATCTCTGAAATGAGGGGAGGCGACCCTGCTTAGATGACAGTCGTCCCATTACACGAGTAAATCTCTCGAAAGCATGAGAGCCAGCGGAGGAGTCACACTAAGGATGTAACTTGGGAAGGAAAACTATATCAGCATTTTGAGGGTTGTGAAATCCACTTGGAAGGAGCAATTTACATGATGTTCTGACCGGAGGAGAGCAAGAGCTCCATGGACTTGACCAAATTGTACCTTAGGGATCTTGTTAAGATAGCAGTAATCGTTATAAAGCTGAAAATACCTTGCTATTCTGATTTCTTTAAGAATGAACTGGCCCCAGAGAGTTTGATGATGAAGAACAAACCTCAGAGGAGTGAGTGGGTGATCTCGACAAGAATGCTATCTGCTCTGGCAGCGAGGTATTTATTGTAGAGAGACTTGTGCCCTTTTTGCCCACTGATCTTCAGTCTTGCACTCAGCCAGATGAAAGATTTTTGATTGGCCGGTTTGGACATATGGCAATAAGGGAGAATAATGCGTAGGTGATCAGTTAGGTTGAGATGGGGAATGCCAAAGTGGTGGAAAGAATGCATTTTTGAGATATTCACAGTAGATTTGTCTCTTCGGTTTTCAACAGTGAGGGAGAACCAAAGAGAAGGAAATTAGGTGTAGAGAGTATAGCTACGAAGTGGAGTTTCCTCTGTTTCTGAACAGGACTGGGGGGATTCAGCCTGTGAACATGAGTGGCAACTCCAGGACTAAGGTGAGTGTTGAGCGTTCAAACTCATCCTCAACTTGGGTGAAAAAACGCTGGCAAGTTGTGGGTTTCAGGTATGAATGTAATGGATGAAGGTGGAGTAGGAGGATGAATTAATGATCTTGGAGTAATGGTGGAGAAGGTCTTGTGAAAGAATGACCAGATGAGGAGGAGGCTCCAGCGGATGAGGAAGCTGGAGGATTTGCAATGACAGATGAAGGTGGAGGAATGATTGGAGAAGAGTAGGAAGAAGGGATTGAGATGGAAAAGGAGTTGGTGAGGATATGGTGCGGGGCATAGGTTGTTTAAAGTGGGTGTGTGCTTGAGGTGCTGTGATGAGGATGGTGGTGAAGAAGGGGCTGGTGTTGCAAGGAATGAAGGCTCAGGGGTTTCAGGAGCAACTGCTGGCTCTTCTACACCAGACTGCACGACCTTGGAGATCACTAGCCCTGCTAGTTCCATCTGACTGCCTGAGGCTTGGACAGACTTGCTAGTTCACCCACAATGAGCCCAGATGGCTCGACCTCTTCTACTTGCTGCTGGCCTGAGAAAGGCTCTTGCACACTGACTTCAGCTGGAGGGACTGCTTCTTCTGCGGCCCTAGTGGCCCTGCCTCTTGCTCACTGGCCCTGATGGCCTTGGAACATTGTTTCACTGGCCTAATGGCTGGAACATCTGCTTCACTTGGCCCTGATGGCCTTGGACATCTGCTTCACTTGGCCCTGATGGCCTTGGAACTGCTTCACTTGCCCTGATGGCCTTGGAACATCTGCTTCACTTAGCCCTAATGGCCTGGAACATCTGCCTTCAAAATCTCAGAAAGCATTGTCTTCATGGTGCCCATTTCCTTATTAAACCACTTCATGGCATTTCTTATCTGAGATATTTCTTTGGGGTTGATGCCTGGCTCATAAGAATGGAATTCACATTTGACTGTACTGAGCACATGATCTCACCCTGAGCATCCAACCTTTTCATGATAGGCTTTAAATTTACCTTCTTCTCTATCTTCCTTAGCCTTTTGAGTGCTATTCTCTTTCTTTTGCTTGCCCTGCCAACGGGCTTCTCAAAGTTAGCATGGTCTGCATCTGATCTTTCATTCACAGGAACACCTTCAGTGTGCTCCCCTTGAGTCTGACCATCATTCAGAATTTCTTCTTCAGTAGGCACACTTTCTAAGAGAATATCAGTGTGTGCTGCTGCTGCTGCTGCTTGGGCTAGATCTCCCTTTCTATGGGAATATTAGAGTGGCCAGATGTCACACCAGACTCTTTTTGAAATTCCTCTAACACTGATGCTCCCTCCAATGAGAGCATCTTCCAACACAACATCTTCTTGAACAGTTGTTTGCTCCTTCTGAATGGGAGCTTCAACCAAAGCTTCTTCAACAGTGTGGCCCACTGCCATGGACTCAGATATTTGAGGCCCACTAACAAATCGCTCCCCCTGGCTGGGAGCATCTTCAAACACAGTTTCTTCAAGTGACCTGATGCCACAACTTCTTCTACAGAACTGCCATCACCTTCTGGAATAACTGGGGTGCTTTGGATGGAATCTAGGACATCTCGAAGCACCGAAGCTACTAAGGAGGAGGGTAGAGGTTCCTCTGATATGATCCAACAGGGACAATAATCTCAGGAGGAATGCCCTCAATTCTTCTATCAATTTCTTCTTCACTACTGCTCCTGTGGAACTACTGAAGCTTCCTCTGCACCTACTCTTTCCACTGCTATTGCTTCTGCTAAACTTCTTCTGCTGCTGCTACTACCTCTTGCTTCTTAGGCTTCGCCATTATGGCCTCACCCTCAGCCACAGAGGTCTTGGACCATACACCATTTACTATTGAAAAACCCACTCTTTCTCAAATTTCTAGACCTAATTGCTTGGCCCATCTTCTCAACTACTACTCCAGACAGAAGTATGCCATAATGTTTGAAAATCTGGTGAGCAGGTGGGCATAGGGCAAGGATACATTTAACTTGCTCTTAGTATCCCAAATTTGATCATGAGCAAACTTCATTCTTTCAATAATCACTGCGGCCATATTTACCTCCTGTTTCTGAATTGTCCAAAACATCATATCTGAATCTGCTTTAGTACAGTTGAAAAGGTAGCACTTCTAGGAACCAAAATCTGACAGACTATAAAGTGTAGAAGGCGATTAATGCATTCAATTGATTGATATCCAATTACCATCTTTCAACCTGAATCCTGGACCAACAATTCCTACACCCTTTGCCTGGGTATCCACAGAGTGGATCCCACTGTGACCAGACATGCTCACACCAAACAGGGTCTTCAGAAGCTCATGGTCAATCTTGATCTGGACTCCCTTGACAGAGGATGTCAAGGCCCATCTGCCTCTGATCGCAAACACACATAAAAGGCCTTCACGAGGTCTAGATAGCTTACCTTTGAGAAGGTTGAGATTTCCGTCCACTGCATCCTGTTCATGGCAGCCACTATGCTGTGCATACTATTCTTCTCAAGATCTGCAACATCTACTGCCTTATTTCCACATAGCTTAGTTTTCACAAAGTGAACCTCTCCTGCTGCTCGGCTGTGAGAAACTCAGTGCTGTAGCCCCAAGACTGCCGGAAACAATGGATGCGGCCATGGATTTGGGTGTAAAAGGTTTTTTCTAGAGGGATGAGATGGTGGCAGGAGTGAAAGCCCTCAAGAAATTCTTCGCGGGAAGAAAAGAGAGGCTTCAAATTTGCAGAGAGTCGATGTCGGAGTCGTTAGGGTATCGGCTCAGGCAAGCGAACAAAAGAGAGAAAAAGGGTAAAGGTAGGAGGTGAATCGTTTCTACATCGATTTCGGAGTAAATAAATGCTTTATCGAAAAGTGAGGTGCCAACTGGGAAGGTAGAAAACGACAAAAGTATTTGACCAGTTTGAAAACCTTTATAAAAGAGAACCTCCAAGGAAGATAATATGAATTTTTCTTTTGCTTAAAAGCTAGGGAGAGAAATTTACTTAAATTCTGAAATTTATGTTTCAGTTCTAAGCAAAAATCTCTTTACAAATTACACATGCCCATTCCCTTCTAAGAGATGTGAATCTTTCTTCGGGTAAGGTTTTTGTGAAGATATCTGCTAACTGACCATTTGTATCAATAAAGGAAATTTCTAAATTGCCATTAGCTACATGATCCCAAATGAAATGATATCTAACCTCAATATGCTTAGTCCTTGAATGTTGTACTGGATTTTTGGTGAGGTTTTCGCACTGGTGTTGTCGCATAATAATGGATTGTCTTGATATGTAGTCCATAATCCTCAAGTTGTTGCTTGATCCACAGGAGTTGTGTACAGCAACTTCCACAACTACGTACTCAGCTTCAGTTGTTGACAGTGCTACTGAGTTTTGTTTCCTGGAGGACCATGATATCAAGCAACCTGCAAGAAATTGACAACAGCCCTGGTGCTTTTTCTATCTATTTTGCATCCAGCATAATCAGCATCTGAGTATCCCACTAAATTAATTTCACATGATTTTGGATACCACAGACCTAAGTCATGAGTTCTAGATAGGTATCTAAAGATTCTTTTAACCGAAATCAGATGTGATTCTCTAGGATCAGCTTGGTATCTAGCACACATACATACACTAAACAAAATATCAGGTCTGCTAGCTGTTAGGTAAAGTAAAGAACCTATCATACCTCTGTAGTTCTTTTGATTTACTTTCTTACCATTCTTGTCACTGTCCATCCTTGTTGATGTGCTCATAGGTGTTGACATGGCTTGGCATTGTCGAATCCAATTTCTTCAGAAGCTCCTTGGTGTATTTTGCTTGACAGATGTGGGTCCCATCTTTTCCTTGCTTGATTTGTAGTCCAAGGAAATAGTTGAGCTCCCCCATCATACTCATCTCGAATTCTCCCTGCATCAACTTTTCAAAATACTTGCAAAGGGATCATCATAGATCCAAAAATTATGTCATCTACATAAATTTGAACAAGTAGTATATGGTTGACCTTTGACTTTATAAAATGAGTGCTATCTACTTGACCTCTATTGAATCCATGGTTAAAAGAAAAGAGCTAAGTCTTTCATACCCAGCTCTAGGTGCTTGCTTTAAACCATACAATGCCTTATGAAGTTTAAAACATGATTAGGAATTTTGTGTCATCAAAACCTGGGGGTTGTTCCACATAAACTTCCTCCTTGATAAAACCATTTAAAAATATAGATTTGACATCCATTTGAATAGTTTTAAATCCAAACTGATGCATAGCAGTAACAATTCTGATAGCCTCAGTCTACTACAGGTGCATAGGTCATCGAAATCTATGTCTTCCTCTTGGGAATAGCCTTGAGCTACTAGTCTGGCCTTTTTCTTAAGATCACACCAGTCTCATCCAATTTGTTTCTGAACACCCACTTGTGCCAATAACAGGATGGTCTGATGGTCTGGGAACAAGTGACCATACTGGTTTCTCTTGAATTGATTAAGTTCATCTTGCATAGCTATAATCCAAGATTCATCAGTGAGAGCTTCATTGACTATCTTAGGCTCAATCTGAGAAAAAATGCTAGATAATCACAAGGTATTACATTACCTCTTGTTCTTACCCCTACAGATGGATCACCAATGATGTTCTCGATGGGTGATCCTTTTTGTATCTCCACTCCTTTGGAAGATTTTCATTTGTAAGGTCCTTTTGTTTCAGATCTTCTAGAGGTGGATCATTCTTGTCTTCAATTGATGTATCCTTTAATTTCTTAGACAATTCATCTGCATCATCAATGTCACTATCTTCTTCCTTTCTCAAGAAAGGGTTAGTTTCATCAAAATATATGTACAGACTGCTCAATTAATAAAGTGCATTTATTAAACACTCTATAGCCTTTGGGTTTAGAAGTGTACCCATGAAGATGCCTTCATCGATTTGGCATCTAACTTACCAATCCCTTTTTCCATTATGGAATGAAGCAAGGACATCCAAATGTTCTAAAGTGACTGATCTTTGGCTTCTTTCCCTTGAATAGTTCATAGGTGTCTTCTTCAGTGGCCTGATCATTACCTGGTTAATGATATAGCTTGTTGTGTTCACTGCTTCAGCCCAAAAATATCTTGGCAGGTCATATTCTGATAGCATTGTTCTTGCCATGTCCAATAAGGTTCTATTCTCCTCTCAGCAACTCCATTCTGCTGTGGTGTCCTTGGTGCTGAGAAGTTGTGCTCAATCCCTGGTCATCACAGAATTTTACGAATTTTTCATTTTGAAATTCTCCTCCATGATCTGACTGGATTCCAACAATGCAGACTTCTTGTCTTTTTGCACCTTTCTGTTGAAACTTACAAACTTTCGAATGTGTCATCTTTGTGTTCCAAGAATGACACCCATGTGAATCTGGAGTAATCATCCACTATTACGAAACCAAAATTCTTTCCTCCAAGACTCTGGCCCTCATTGGCCCAAATAAATCCATATGAAGGAGTTCCAAGGTTTAGAGGTGGTTACCACAGTCTTTGACTTGAAGGAACTCTTAATGTGCTTCCCTTTGCACACGGTCTTTAGATTCCATCCAATTTATTGCTGACCTTTGGCAGACCTTGCCACAAGGCTTGTCTTTCTGAGCTTGTTCATGCCGTCCAAACTGTAGTGGCCCAATCTTTTGTGCCACAGCTCAGTTGACTGCTCTTTGCTGGCTGCTAAACAATGTCTTGGTTCTTGAGTTCTTCAAGATAGAGCACATACAGATTCTTTTTCTGTTGGCTTCGAAGATTAATGCTCCATCCTTCAAGATACTGCACTTGATTCTTGAAACTTAATCTGATGGCCTTTCACAAGCTGCTGATGCTTATGAGGTTGTGCTTCAACCTTTTACACAAAGAACATCTTCTATTATTGGTTTTCCATTACTGCCAACAGATCCAGTACCAATAACAGTCCCTTTGCCATTGTCTCCATAGGTTACTGTTCCTTCTTCAGCTTCTAGATGGAAAATAATCTTCTATTCCTGACATGTGTCTTGAACATCCACTATCCAAATACCACTTGGATGCTCGAAGATTTCCCTGAAATAAAAACATTAAGCTTTAGGTACCCAAGTTCTTTTGGTCCTGGTTGGTTAGTATCATCATTTTTCTTTTCGATTATCCACCTTTTATATTTAGTTGGACATGTAGTCTTGTTGTGACCTAATTTGTTGCAGTGACTGCAACATGTTGTTCTAGTTACTTTTTCAGGATATTTAAGGTGAGCTTTGTATGCTATGTCTTGTTCAGGTACAAATTTTAGAGTTGGATATGTCTTAAGGTATACTGTTGTGTCTTCATTATCAGGGGGCATATAGCCTAGACCATGTTTCCTTTTTCCTGACCGTCTAGCACCTCTCAGTATTAGAGAATTCTTACCATTAGTGAATTTTTCTAAGGTATTTGATAGCTTATCATTTTCTTCTGTTAAAATTTTGATTTTATTTTTTAGTTTATCTGAACTTCTTGTTTTTCTAATTTTGTTATTTGTTCATTTTTATCTTTTAGATTTTTGCATAGCAATTCATTTCTTCTTGGCATTCATTAAGTTGCTTTTCTAGTTGTTCATTTCTGATTTTAAGTCTGAATTAGTATCTCTAGACTTGTAACATTTTCTTACTAGCTTTTAGTAATTTAGATATTTCTCTATATTTATCATATAATTCATTAAAAGCGTCTTCTAAGTTATCTGAATCAGAATCATGCAGAATCAAAGATGAGTCAGAGGTTACTTTTTCTGTGACATCTGCCATGAAGGCTAGGTTAGCCTTTTTCTCTTCCTCGCTAGTTGAACTTGACTCGCTGTTTGAGTCACTGCTGTTGTCCCAAGCTGTGCCATGGCTTTCTTCTTATGCCTTCTGAACTTTCTTGAACTGTCCTCTTCCTGAATTCAGTTTCTTGAGTTTTGGACACTCTGCCCTGATGTGTCCTGGCTTCTTACACTCATAACATAACGGCTCAGCCTTCTTCTGCTCTTTTCCTTCTACTTCTTGAACTCTTTGTGTTTCTTGAAATGCCTTTTGCCGGATTGGAAACTTCCTTCTTTGCTAGAATCCGTTGCAGTCTTCTGGATAGCATTGCTTCTTCATCATCACTATCCTTGCTGCTCTCACTGTTGTCTAATGATTCTCCTGATGAGTCTTCATCGGCCTTGAGTGCATTTGAGTGCTTCTTCCTGCTAGAGGATTCTCCTAATCTCTCCATATTAATCTCATGAGCCATAAGGGACCTATGAGTTTTCCAAGACATTCTCCTTAGATTATTTGTGTAATGTCGCGTGCTTTTCGGATCCATGCGGATCATGTGTGTTGTGGTTGTGGGGCCGTTGTAAGGCCAATTGATTTGGTTGTTTGGAATGTATGGGTGTGGATGTGTGGTTTGTTCAGGTGAGGTTCAGGTTTGGTCCTGAAATGAAATAGACCTGCTAGTTGGGGTTGGAGTTGGCGGCCAGGGGTGGTTTTGACTTGTTGGCGCAGGTCAGTGGCTGTTGACTTCATGATCTTGGCGGCATAGATGTGGACGTTGATGTGGCGGTTGCCCTAGGCGGCAGAGGGTTGAACGCCAACCTGGGATTCTGTAGTTATAGGGTCCCCAGAGCAGGTTTCCCACCTGTCCTTCTCCCCTTGCCCTAGCTTCATACCCCCGTGTCCCTAAAGCTTCCACAAGGTACAGGAGAGGGTTGAGGATCGTGGGACGTGTGGCGTTGTCGAATTGCGTGAGGAAACGCCGTGGCGTAGCAATTCCCGTGGGAGCTCGCGGAGGGTTCGGTGTAACCGGGAAATTCGGGAGGTTTAAGCGTGTTATGAGGTAGGGACGAAACCCTGTTAGCTCAATAGAAACATTAAAAACACGACGTAACCACCTGAATCAACATGTTTTAATGTATTTTCGGATTAAGTTTGCACCGCGGGGTTAATGGGTGGTTTGATGAATTCAATCAGTAAAGCATGCTGTATTGGATTGTTTAGGATTCATGCATGCTAGAGAACGTTTCTGTATGTTTTACCGTGTTTTAACGGTTGTAAAACCTTAGAATCGGTTTAGGGTTTCTGCAGGATAGAGGCTGAGATCTTGGCATCAGATCGATTGACGCCAGTCATCAGCCAAGATATAAACGGCCAGAGTCCTTGCCGTTTACTTCTTATAAGCGGCAGTCGATGTTGCCGCCAACTAGTGTATAAGCAGGAATGACTATTTATGGTATTTACCGATAATAAATGGTGTGTTGGCACCTGTGGTGCACTGATGCACAAAGGTTCTATATTTAGCATACGGGTATGCAGTGATTACTTACTTTCGTTGCTGCGCGTTGTTCACGCTGTTCAGTTGGGTTCACGTGTAGTGGACCGTTGTTACTTGTGGTTTACGGGAGGTTTCACGTGGTTTGTGTGTGACGTGCACGTGGTTTTTGTACGTGGCAAGTAGTACGACGCCTACCATGGTTACCTCTCCAGTGGGTGCAGGTTCTTTGTGAGCCAGGCTGTTAGCTCGGGGCTTTGTCCCGGTACTGTGTTGTACCGTCGAGGTCTGTGTCGTCTGACCTGGACACCCTCACTCTTGTGTTGAGTTGTACGTCCGCTGAGGGAAAGACGACAGTGGGACAGTGACACTTGTGTTTGTCTTTAGTCACTTGTCGCGCGCTCGTAGTTGGGGGTACGGACACCAGTAGTCGACACTGGTCCCCAGCTAGTCCTTTTCCAGTGCCTCACTCTACCGAGCCTGGGCCAGGGTCTCTGAGGTTGCTAGGCCTGGGCCTGTGACCGTGTGGTCCGCAGGTGGTGGTGTTTAGTTGGTCTCCACAGTTGCTTGAACCTTTCACGTGGAGCGGCAGCTGGACCTTTCGTCCGTGCTGCGAGACTAAGAGGTGGACCTGTGTTAGCTTGTCCGAGTCAGTTTCTGGTGTCGCGAACCAGTTCACGGTGGCTCATGTTTGGCTGTCTCTACTTTAGCTTGTACACCTGTACTATTTGCCGTTTAATTATTACAGTTGTTTTTCGTAGTCGGCAGACGGTGAGTACTTTACAGCTTTTATATCCTGCTTAGTTGTTTTATAAATTGTTGGTACTGTTTATTGCTTTGTACCTGTGGTTTTTGGTTTGCTCGGTTTTTGGGAGTTCCCTACTGAGCCGTGACTAGCGAGGCTCACCCCTACCCCCACAGGAGAGAGCGAGGAGGACGTTTCACGACCATCATCCAGTTCAGAGCCGCGCGTAACGGTGCAGGGTCGGTACCTCCAGCTGTGTAGTAGCAGCTCCAGCAGTGTAGTGTAGTCGTTGTTTATTTTCTTCAGTTGTACCTCGCGTATGCCCCAGGCTCTTGTACTTCTTTCAGTTATGTGGAAATATGGCTATGTACTTGTGAAATATATATAAATGTGGCGTGTTCCTTTGTGTTTACACGGACTGTGGTTTGGTATCCCTTACGAGGCTTCGGCCCATTCGCGGGAGGCGGACTCGGATCAAGTACGTTATTGGTTTAACGGGCTTGGCCGAGGATTCCGCCACAGTTGGTATCAGAGCAAGGTCCGTGTTAATATAAGGGAACTAGAAGATACATAGCCTTATTTCGGTGTTTGTACCTGGTGGTAGGGACCCGGTTTCTGATAATTTGTTGTTTTGATTTTTGTCTGTGTTTTTGTTTATGTAGAAATTTATGGAATGGCTGATAGAAGAGATTGGGGTTGGTGGAGGAGATGATCCGGAGGAAAGTACTCAGCGTATGATAGAAAGAATCTGGGAAAGCCTCACGGATATTCGGGCGAGGATGGATCAGCAGGCACCGGTACCACCGGTGCAGTGCCACCTAGGGATGGAGAGAGACTGTACCTGTTGCTCCAGTCCCGCCAAGGGTAGAGTGCCTTTTGTACACCTGTGCCACCCCCACCACCAGTGCTGATAGCAGAAGAACCAGTGATGCAGGTTGAAAAGTTTCTGAGATTGCAGGCACCTACTTATTCAGGAGGGCCGATCCAGATACAGCGGAGCACTGGGTTCATGAAATCGAAAGAGTTTTTGCAACTATGAGATGTCCGGCAGCAGATAGAGTTGTGTTAGCTGCTTATCAATTGAGAGGTTTTGCATTAGAATGGTGGCGACTGAAGATGCAGACCACCTTGCAGGCAGGATAGAGGAGGCCATCACTTGGTCAGAATTTCTCGATGTATTTAATGATACATTCTTCCGTTCAAGTACAGCAAGTAAAAAAGAGAGCAGTTTCAGACGCTCCAAAAGGTAACTCTTCAGTTTAGAGTACCAGATGAGGTTTATAGCACTAGCCGTTATGCGCCTTATGTAGTTTTAGATAATATTATGATGGTTGAGTATTTTATAGAGGTTTGAGAGTGGAGTTGTAGGATGCAATAGTACCTCTCATGTGTAAGACAGTGGAGAGGAAACAACCCAGAGCCGCTATATTGGAGAGGTCTATTCAGACTCGTCAGGTGGGCGAGTCAGGCTCAGGTAGTTTTCGGCTACCGCAGCAGTCAGTGGGTGCAAGCAAGGGTAAGGCACCAGCAGGACCTTTTCATCAGGCTTTGGAAAATGGGGTCAGAAATTAAAGAAGCATTTAAAGCAAAGGAAAGAGGATGGGGAGGTCGTCAGCAGTTTCAGCAAGGCCGAGGTAGGCCTGAGATGGAGGAGTCGCAGCAGAGTACTGCCAAGCAGCCTATTACTCCACCAGGATATAGATGTTATAATTGTAATCAGCCGGGCATTTAATCCGCAATTGTCCCTATCCTCGAGAATATGGGTATGGAAGAGGTGTGCAGCAGCAGCAGCTCAGTAGTTTCAGCAGCCACAGCAGGTCGTGGCAGAGGAGTACCGCAGCAGCGAGGAGAGGCCGGGTTATGGCTATCACCCGAGCCCAGGAGGAGGCATTGAATATGATAGAAGGTACTCTACCTCTTTATAATTACTCAGCAAGAGTCTATTTGATTCGGGTGCCTCTCATTCTTTCATTTCCGAAGAATTTCTGGATTGTATAGCTCATCCTTTAGATGAGAAGTCTTGTGAGTAGTAGTGGAGGTTCCTTTGGGTGAGTTCCTACTCACTTCAGCTATATAGATGAAGCTCCTGTTGATTGAAGGGAATCAGATGTCGGGTCAGTTGTATGCCCTGCAGTTGTCAGATTATGATATTATTTGGGTATGGATTGGCTGGAGATGTATGGAGCAATGTTAGATTGCAGAAGGAAAAGGATCAGGTTTTTGTCATCCTAATGGTGCAGTATTTGAATATCAAGGTATGCCTTTTTATACCTCGTTTCTAATTTCTGCAATTAAAGCTAGGAAGTTGATAACTGATGTGTGGATGTTGTAGGTACTAGTAAGTTTATACCCAATTAAGATTTATACTATGATATAGACAGCAGTATATTGTTAGGGAAGTCTGGTAGCTAGTTGGAAGCATTCCTGGTTAGGAATTTGCTGATGTTTTTCCTGAGTTTGACTGTTTGCTCCACATAGAGAGGGTGGAACTTTACCACTTGAGTTGCTGCAGGTACCATGCCGATTTCTAAAGCCTCCATATCGGATGGCACTAGTAAATAAAGAATTGGAAAAGCAGTTAGAAGAATTGTTACAGAAAGGGTTTATTAGACCGAGTCATTCCCGTGTGGAGCGCACGCGACGATTTATTTGTGAAAAGAAAGATGGAAGTTTCGGATGTGTATCGATTATAGAAGTTGAATGATGTGACCATTAAGAATAGTACTGGTGCCGAGGATAGATGATTGTTTGATCAGTTGCAATGAGCAAAGGTATTTTCTAAAATGATTTGAGGTCCGGTACCATCAGTTGAGAATCAAAGAGGAGGATATAGATAAGACAGCCTTCAGAACCACATATGGTCACTATGAGTTTTTGTTTATGCCATTTGGGTTGACTAATGCTCCTGCAGGTTTATGGATCTGATGAATAGAATTTTTCATCCATATTTGACTAATTCATTCTGGTCTTTATTGATGATTATTCTAATAATTTATTCAGCATCTGAAGAGGAGCATGCAGTTCATTTTGAGGTTTACTCTGCAGTTGTTAAGAGATAACCAGTTGTTTGCCAATTCAGTAAGTGTGAATTTTGGTTGAAAGAAATTCAGTTTTTGGGTCATGTTATTTCAGTCAAAGGAGTAGCAGTGGACCCATTAAAGTGGAAGAAGTGATGAGATGGGAATGCCTGCTAAGACAATACCGAGATTAGAAGTTTTCTGGGATTGGCAGGTTATTATAGGCGCTTTATTCAAGATTTTTTCTAAGATTGCAGCACCTATGACTAAATTGACCAGAAGGGGTGCCATTTGTATGGTCGGTGAATGTCAGAAAAGTTTTATGGAATTGAAGAAAGACTTACATCAGCGCCTATATTGACATTACCGCAGGGGAGTGGTGGTTTTGTGTGTATACTGATGCTTCAAGGAGAGGATTGGCTAGTGCTTATGCAGCATGGCAAAGTAATAGCTTATGCTCCAGGCAATTGAAGCCAGCAGAGGAGAATTACCCCACTCATGATTTGGAATTGGCAGCAGTTGTGTTTTGCCTTGAAAATATGGAGGCATTATCTATATGGCGAGAGATTTGAGATCTTTACAGATCATAAAAGTTTGAGTATATTTTCTCGCAGAAGATTTGAACCTTCGCCAGCGCATAGGATTGAATATTTAAAAGATTATGATTTCAGTTTGGTTACCATCCGGGTAAGGCCAATGTTGTAGCAGATGCCTTGACCGAAAAGGCATATATGAATCTGATGATGATTAAGAATGGAAGCCTGTATGAAGAAGTAGTGAAAACTCCTTGTATGTGCCCGTAGTCAGCGACGGGCAATACTAGCTGCTAGTGCTGTAGAGCCGTCTTTTATATTGGCAGATTATTGAGCTCAGAGAAAAAATGCAAGTTTAGCTAAAATTGTGAAAATGGAAGGAGTTACCATAATGATAATTCTGTGGTCAGACTCAGGGGCAGATTGTTTGTTCCTGCAGAAGAAGGTAAAGCATGAGTATTGGAAGAGCTCATAAATCTCGGTACACTATCCACACCGGTAGTACTAAATGTACCATGATTTAAGAAAGTATTTCTGGTGGCCTCATATGAAGAAAGAAATAGCAGAATTTGTTGCAAGGTGTGCTATCTGTCAGCAGATTAAAGCAGAGCATCAAAAGCCTGGAGGTCTATTGCAACCGTACACCCATTCCACAGTGGAAGTGGGATGACATTGTTATGGACTTTGTGGCAGGTTTACCAAGGTCGAGTTCCGGGCATAAGGATATGGGTGTTTTTTGACAGACTAACCAAGGTGTTGCAGATTAGTGGCAGTGAGTATGTCTTGGACAGTGGAAGATTGTCAAATATTATGTTGAACGATTGTTCCACTGCATGGTATTCCGAAGACTATTGTGTCTGATAGAGATCTAAGATTTACTTCTGTTTTTGGAGAAGTCTGCAAAGAGTAATTGGTACTGAGCTGAGATATAGCTCCGCTTATCATCCCCAGACAGATGGTCAGACAGAGAGGGACTATCCAGACAATTGAAGATATGTTACGGGCTTGGTGTTTAGTTGGGGAGGTACTGGGAGCATCATTTGGGAATGGTTGAGTTTGCCTACATAAAGTTATCATACCAGTCTTGGGATGGCACCGTATGAAGCTTTATATGGAAGGCCGTGTAGAACCCCAATGAACTGGCATGAAGTGGGAGAAAGGCAATTAGTGGGTCCTGAATTGATTCAGCAAACCACAAGTGGAAGCTTATTAAAGAGAAATTGCAGGCAGCTCAAGCAGCAAAAGAGTTATGCAGCTGTTCGGAAAGACCACTTCAGTTTGAAGTGGGAGATTTGTTTTCCTGAGAGTTTCCTGAGTAAAGGTAATTATGAGGTTTGGCAAGACTGGAAAGTTGAGCCTGAGATATGTGGGACCCTTTCAAGTGTTAGAAAGAGAATTGGGGAGACGGCTTAGATGGATTTTCCAGCAGATTTTGCGGATGTTCATGATATATTTCATTCTCTATGTTAAGAAAGTGCATTGAAGATCAGCTCAAATAATCAGATATCAAGGTGGTGACTTGAGACCGGATATGACTATGCCAGAGTATCCGTTGCAATCACTGATCGAAAGATAAAGAAATTGAGAAATAAAGAGATTGAGCTAGTTAAGTGAGATGGAAAATAGGTTGGGTGGGAGGATACCTGAGAGTTAGCCGTGGAAATGGCTAAAGGGTATCCCTATCTGTTTGAATAAGTCTTTGTATTTTCTTTTTAGATGATAGTGCTTGTAAAGGTGTGTATGTTTAAGTTGTTAAATTTGAATTGTGTTGAATTCAAGGTCGAAATTTTTTTTTTAGATGATAGTAATGTAACGTCGCGTGCTTTTCGGATCCATGCGGATCATGTGTGTTGTGGTTGTGGTTGTGGGTGGCCATTGAAGGCCAATGTGAGTTGGTTGTGTGGAATGTATGGTGTGTGATAGCCCACGAATGCGTCGTTAAACACGTGACTAACAATCTCAAAATTATCGGCCTACACTAAGTATTTTGACAATAGTTAAGTGGTGAGCCCGAGTCGAATCCACGGCGAACTAGATTTTAGAGTTGAAACGTTGAGTTTTTAGTTAAAAATAGCGTGGTGATATTTAAACTAAGTTGCATTAAGTAAATTAAACTAGGTAAATAAGAGAGAGAAGGAGGGAAGGAGAGAACATGAGACATGATTGCAACTTACGAGCTACTAACAGTAAAAATGTTTAACAAAGATAACTTATTCCAGCCCCACAAACGTCAATAATTACACCAAAGAAATAGATAAAGAAAAGAGAGAGAACAAGAGAGAGACTAGAAGAGAGAGAGAGACGTGAGAGAGGAAGCGGAGAGAGAGAAACGAGAGAGTGATAGAGGATAGAGAGATAGAGGCGAGAAAATAGAGAGAAGAGAGAGCGCGTGGAGAGGAGAGAGGAGAGAGATAGAGGATGAGAGACGAGAGTGAGGAGAGATGCGAGAGAGAGAGAGAGGAGGAGAGAGACGTGCAGGCAAACGCATGCACGTCGCTCCGCGGCCAGGCGGTGCAGCCGCATGGCGGGCCAGCGGCGAGCGCGGGCGGCAGGCAGTGCGGCCTGGCTGCTGCCGGGCGCTAGGCGGGGCGAGCCTGGTCGGGCGTGGGGAGCCACGGGCAGGACCAGGGGCGCAGCGGGTGCGGCTGGCCAGGTGCGGCCTTGTGCGCCTGGGCCCTGCTGATGTGCTTGTTGCTGCTTCTTGTCCGGGGCCGGGAGAGAGGAAAAGGAAGAAGGGAAGAAGGGGGGAAGAAGAGAGAGAGGAAGAAGAAGGGAAAGAGAAGAAGAAGAGAGGAAGGGGAGATCGCAGGAGGGAGAGAGAGAAAGTGAGAGAAGAGAATCGGGAATGCGAGAGAGGGGGGGGGGAGGATTGTAAAATAGTAGAGAAAAGAGGAAGGGGGAGAGAAGAAAGGAAGGAGAGATTTTTAGAAAATAGGAGAGGAGATTTTTAAAAATAAGAAAGTGTTTAAAAAATTAATAGAATCTCTCCTTTATTCTCTCTGCTTCAATACAATCCATGCCCATTTGACACTTATTTCTTGGCCCATTAATCCTGCAAATACACACAATAGAGATTTATCAATTTATCTTTTTTATAATAAAGTGACAATGCGTTTGTGTGAATTAAGGACCATAAGATAATAAAATAACATGATTATCATCAATAACAATGCAATTATCAACACCCCCCAACTTACTCATTGCTAGTCCCTTAGCAATGCACACAAGTGAATAATGGGGGACAAACAAGAGTTCAAAACATCATACTTCATGATAGAAAATAAGAATGATGCTTGATCATAAGATTTCAAGTTCCAGTTGAGAGTGTCGAAGGCAAATATGTCAGTTCATGTCATTAGACAGTTCCTCAGATACACACAAAATTTCATGACTTTTTGTTCAATATTTGAGCATCAAAAAGAGGATACATGTGCTTTTTACCTATCACTCAAGGATGGTATCAACTCTCCACTCCTTAAATTCGATCCTCGAATTACAGGTAGCTTTCACTCCGCCGCTAATTCTTTTTTTTCATACTCTCTTTTTTTTTCTTTTCATTTACATGGTGCTGCACTTCCCTTCACCGTTTGATGCGAGCCTCAACTCTTACCTTAGGAGCCAGGCCCGGCTTACTAGATCAGGGCATTTCCATGTTTCTTTTTTTTTCTTTTTTTTTTTCACTACTCCACACATTTTCACATTTATTGTAGGCAAGTAGCTTTTCCCCACGATTGGTCATCATAGGATGTAGAATATCAATCAATCAACATGAATGCTCGGTTAAAACTCTAATCATCCATTTTGAATAGCTCAAAATAATACTTTACTGTGTTGATGAAATTTCAAATGTATTTTGAGGAAGACGCTAAAACCATAACTAGTTAACTCACCCCGTCAACTCACCACCTTCACAAGTACACACTATGAGTCAAGCTAGAAAAAACAAATTCTTGCATGAAATATGAAGATGAAGCACAATGTTAGGGACAAAAATTTGAAATACAATTTGTCTCTCCCCCCCCCTAAAATGGCATTGTCTCAATGGCATAAAAGTAATGACAATAGAATAAAGCCAATGGAAGTTAAGAAAGGAGAGAGGCAACCTGATGATCAACATGCGGGTGTTCCCACTAACTTCATCAAAGGATATGCCAGCAAACACTTAAGACACAAAATAAAAATGAAATCAATAGAAATCAATTTTCCTAAAAATATTGGTTTGCATCCCAACAAGCGCTAAGTTTAATGTCTTCAGCCAGACACATGGGGGTAACAGGGTCACGTAACATCCCAATCAATGACGCCAAAGTTTTTCTTTGTAAGGCATCACCAGCCAAGGGTGGGTCAAGTGGTCCACACATACCTTGCAGATCAGTAAGTGATAGAGAAATTAAGGCACTCAAGATCATATCTTCAATAAGAAATTTTCATTTCACACCTAAGATCTTTATATGTGTTGAACCCATCAATGCAGACTTTATTATTTTCTCCATTTTCACCCACAACTTCCATTTTCAGATCCTCTTTCATATGTTCGGGTTAGATTGAGGTGAATGCTCAGAGGATTGTTTGAACTCCACAGGCTGACTGGTGTCAAAAATAGTAGCATGATCTAGAATGAAATGGATATGACCTTCAACCCAGGATGCTTAAAGCTTCAAGTGTAGTTGACCATCAGCTAGTGATAGCATGTCATGACACATGTGGATTGCCAAGGTTGGGTGAGGTAGGAATTCTATGTCTTTCTCAACATCAAGAGAGACCCAGTCAATGTGGACTTTAGGCAGAATTGCTAATTCATCTCTTACCCAATCAAATGATTGATGATATACACCCAACTCTTTCTTCACACTCACTTCTTCTTTGTCACCCTCTTGAAACAATGTCACATCAAACTTGGGCCCAACATCTAGATGACACTCTTTCTTTTCTCCCCCCAACTTGAATTCAACTATTCACTAGAGTTGTCCTCAAATATGACATCATGGATGGAGTCTTCTTGATGGTCAGTTCAAGTTGGGCCAAGACAATGGATTGATTTTTAGTGCACCCAGTTCCTCCTGATTTGACTCATTAAAATATCTCTCATTTTCCAAGTGGGCATGTCCACAATTATATTGGACTGAGAAGTTTCGAATGGAATTTGAGAGTCAAATTGTTGGTCACAATCAAGATAATGATGGTCATATTGTCAATGGGTTGGCATGATGACTGACTATCTTGCCTCCTTCTGATTTCCATTAGTTGAGTAATCAAGAGGTCAATTTTGACAAATGATGCTCTAATTCTTGTTGTTGTTGGGTGAATGTTTGCTCAAAAACTTGTTGGTTATCATGGAATTTTGCATAAATTGCCCAAATTGATCATCAAATAGGCCTGATTGTGGGGAGAAGTATAAGTGGACTGTGGATATACATGTCCCTCATGATGGCTTTTGTCATGAATATCAATTTGGCATTGGGCCCAATGTCAAAGTTGTGGATAGGTGGACTTTGGGCTTGGCCAGAATAGGTTGATCTCTAGTGTCGTTGGTATTACTTCTCCGAGTGGTTGGAAGGGTGTGCCTTCAGGAGCATTTGTTAAGCACACCGGCAGATCAAGCCAAAAAATCCTTCATTGAACCATGAGATGATTTCAGTACCAAGAAAGGGTCCTTGAATTTTTCCTTGTGGATCTTGGTAAAGCCAATCAATTCTGTAGGAGGGACATATTGTTCATCTTTTGGGTAAGGAGTGGAGGTGTAAGGCCCTTGAAATATTGTGTTTCTGATTGGGTGAAAGATGGCACATATGGAACAAATTAGTATGGCGGGCCTGATCTTGGGTAAAATCTGAGAGTTGGGCCACCCCAGATATGTCTTTCATAGTGGGCTGACAAGAAATGTGTATTTTCAAAGTAGGTTGGGCCACGTTGAATGAAAGATGAAAATTGGTTTGGGCCATGGCCTATATGAGTGCTGGGTTGGCCCACATATGATTGTGAATGAGAAAGATAGACTTTTTCTCTCTCTTTTTATTGCAATTTTAGTTTTTTTTTTTTTTTTAGGCAGAGAAAATAAGTTGCAAACAATTAACCTAAATGACCTAGGGATCTGGGATCTAAAAGTAAGCTTTCTCACAATGACTTAAACCCAACCTAAGTCCCTAACATGTAGTCCACTCCAGGTAAGAGGTGGGGTAGTGGGAGGCTCCCCCTACTTCCGTAGGGGACCTAATTAGAGAACCCTTTCCCGCTTAGGCATTTGCCACTTAACCTCTAGCCTTAGACACAGTTTCCAAAACTTGATAGTGGGACTAGGTGGACCAAAATCTCATTGTGACCCTATGTTCAATGTCTACTGCCTTTTATTGGGCTGGGGAATGCAAAAGATGCAGGAAGTTGTGGTTTGTGGGCTAAGGAAGGGTGATCAAATCCCCACCTTATCTTGTTAAGGAAATTGCCCTTAAATTATTTTAGAAATGATGTGCACACCACAAAATCAAGCAAGGGGTTCTATGCAATCATGACAATGCATGATCATGCTTTTTAAAGAAGTTGAGATTCTCACCTTGCCTCCCGCAATCTTCGACAAGAAGGAAACTTTCAAAGAAAAGAAATTACCTAAAGAGGAAGTCTAAATGATGCATGTCCTAAGGATGGAAGGTTTTTCTAATCTGACATGACATCTTTTTATTGGATTCAAGTGATTGATTTTTTTAGATTTTTTATTTTATTTTCTTTTTTTATTAATTATCTAAACATGGTAACTAAGAAAAGGAAACTAAATCAAGAGGGTTTTAATAGTACTTACCTCCAACGCAATCACTCGTTCTTTTGGAACAAATGGAAAGAGTGAGAGAAGGAAACTCACCTCACTTACCCTCTCTTTTTTTTTTTTTTCCTTGCAATTTCCGGATTTTTCTTCCCAAAGCAGAACTTTTACCTACAGATTCGGCTTTCAGCGACCTTTTCTGACAGATTCTTCTTTTACAATTTTTAGATTAATTTTTTTTTTTAGGTTTTTCACTTTTATTTGATACTACAAAAGAAAGAAAATGTTAGCATGAATATATACAAATAACACCAAGATTATCAAAACTAAAATTCTAATTCCCCGGCAACGGCGCCAAAAATTGATAGCCCACGAATGCGTCGTAAACACGTGACTAACAATCTCAAATTAATCCGCCTACACTAAGTATTTGACAATAGTTAAGTGGTGAGAGCCGAGTCGAATCCACGGAGAACAATTTTAGAGTTGAAAACATGAGTTTTTAGTTAGGAAATAGTGTGGTGATATTTAAACTAAGTTGCATTAAGTAATTAAACTATGTAAATAAAGAGAGAGAAGGAGGGAATGAGAGAACATGATTCAACTTTACGAGCTACTAAACAATAAAAATGTTTAACAAAGAAATAACTTATTCCAGCCCCACAAACGTCAACACTTACACCAAAGAAATAGATAAAAGAAAAGAGAGAGAACAGAGAAAGACTAGAAGAGAAGAGAGACGTGAGAGAGGAAGCGGGAGAGAGAGAAACGAGAGAGGGATAGAGTAGAGAGGAGAGAGGCGAGAAAATAGAGAGAAGAGAGAGCGCGTGAGAGGAGAGAGGAGAGAGATAGAGGAGAGAGACGAGAGAGAGGAGAGAGGCGAGAGAGAGAGAGAGGAGAGAGACGTGCATGCAAACGCATGCACGTCGCTCCGCGGCCAGGGGTGCGGCCGCGTGGCGGGCAGCGCGCGCGCGGGCGGCAGGTAGGGCGGCCTGGCTGTTGGCGGGCGCTAGGCAGGGCGGCCTGGTCAGGCGTGGGGCGCCGTGGGCAGGACCGGGGGGCGCAGGCGGTGCGGCTGGCCAGGTGCGGCCTGGGTGCGCCTGGGCCACTGCTGAAGTGCTTGCTGCTGCTTCTGTCCGGGGTCGAGAGAGAGTAAAAGGAAGAAGGGAAAGGGGGGGAGAAGAGGAGAGGAAGAAAGGGAAAGAGAAAGAAGAAGAGGAGGAAGGGGAGATCGCAGGAGGGAGAAGAGAGAAAGTGAGAGAAGAGAATCGGGAATGAGAGAGAGGGGGAGGATTTATAAAATAGTAGAGAAAGAGAGGAAGGGGGAGTGAAAAAATGAATGAGAGATTTTTAGAAAATAGGAGAGGAGATTTTTAAAAATAGAAAGTGTTAAAAAAATTATAGAATCTCTCCTTTATTCTCTCTTGCTTCAAATCCAATCCATTGGCCCATTTGACACTTTATTTCTTGGCCCATTAATCCTGCAAATAAAACACAATAGAGATTTAATCAATTATCATTTTTGTAATAAAGTGACAATGAGTTTGTGTGAAATTATGGACCATAAGATAATAAAATAGCATGATTATCATCAATAACAACGCAATTATCAGTGTGGATGTGTGGTTTGTTCGGGTGAGGTGCAGGTTTGGTCCTTAAATGAAATAGGACCTGCTGCAGTTGGGGGGAGTTGGCGGCCAGAGGGTGGTCGTTGACTTGTTGGCGTCCAGGTAAGGTGCCGTTGACTTCAAGATCTTGGCGGCATTAGATGTGGATGTTGAGGGTGGCGGTTGCCCTAGGCGGCAGAGGGGTTGATGCCAACCTGTGAATTCTGTAGGTTATAGGGTCACCCGAGAGCAGGTTTCCCACCTGTTCCTCTCTTCCCCTTGCCCTAGCTTCATGCCCCCGTGTCCCTAAAGCTTCCACAGGTACAGGAGAGTGGTTGGAGGATCGTGGGACGTGTGGCGTTGCGAATTGCGTGAGGAAACGCCGTGGCGTGGTGCAATTCCTGTGGGAGCTTACGGATGGTTCAGTGTGAAACGGGAGAATTCGGGAGGTTTAAGCGTGTTCTGAGGTAGGGGGGACGAACCTGTTAGCTCCGTAGAAACATTAAAACACGACGTAACCACCTGAATCAGCATGTTTAATGCATTTTCGGATTAAGTTGCACCATGCGGGGTTAATGGGTGGTTTGATGAATTCAATCAGTAAAGCATGCTGTATTGGATTGTTTAGGATTCATGAATGCTAGAGGAACTGTTTTCTGTATGTTTTACCGTGTTTTAACAGTTGTTAAAACCTGTAGAATCGGTTTAGGGTTTCTGCAGGGATAGAGGCTGAAGATCTTGGCGTGAAGATCGATTGACGCCAGGTTCATCAGCTAGGATATAAATGGCCAGAGTCATTGCCATTTACTTCTTATAAGCGGCAGTCGATGTTGCCGCCAACTAGTGTATAAGCAGGAATGACTATTTATGGTATTTACCGATAATAAATGGTGCGTTGGCACCTGTGGTGCATTGAGTGCACAAAGTTTCTGTATTTAGCATACGGGGTATGCAGTGAGTTACTTACTTTCGTGGCTGCGCGTTGTTCACGCGAGTCCAGTTAGGTTCACGTGTAGTGGACCGTGTGTACTTGTGGTTTACGTGAGGTTTCACGTGGTTGTGTGTGACGTGCACGTGGTTTTGTGTACGTGGCGAGTAGTACGACACTACCGTGGTTACCTCTCCAGTTGGTTGCCCCAGGTTCTTTGTGAGCCAGACTGTTAGCTCGGGGTTTGTCCCGGTACTTGTGTTGTACCGTCAAGGTCTATGTCGTCTGACCTGACACCCTCACTCCTGTGTTGAGTTGTACGTCCAGCTGAGGGAAAGACGACAGTGGGACAGTGACATTTGTGTTTATCTTTAGTCACTTGTAGCGCGCTCGTAGTTGGGGGTACGGACACCAGTAGTCGACACTGGTCCCCAGCTAGTCCTTTTCCAGTGCCTCACTCTAGCGAGCCCGGGCCAGGGTCTCTGGAGGTGCCAGGCATGGGCTTGTGACCGTGTGGTTCGCAGGTGGTGGTGTTTAGTTGGTCTCCACAGTTGCTTGACCTTTTCACGTGGAGCGGCAGCTGGACCTTTCGTCCGTGGCTGCGTGACTGAGAGGTGGACCTGTGTTAGCTTGAGTCAGTTTCTGTTGTGTCGCGAACCAGTTCACGGGCTCGTGTTTGGCTGTCTCTACTTAGCTTGTACACCGTACTGGTTTGCCGTTTAATTATTACGTTGTTTTTCTCAGTTGGCAGACGGTGAGTACTTTTACAGCTTTTATATCCTGCTTAGCTGTTTTATAAATTGTTGGTACTGTTTATTGCTTTGTACTTGTGGTTTTGGTTTGCTTAGTTTTGGGGGAGTTCCCTACTGAGCCAGTGACTAGCGAGGCTCACCCCCCCCCACAGGTGAGAGCGAGGAGGACGTTTCACGACGTCGTCCAGTTCAGAGCCGCGCCGTAACGGTGTAGGGTCGGTACCTCCAGCTGTGTAGTAGCAGCTCCAGCAGTGTAGTGTAGTCAGTTGTTTATTTTCTTCAGTTGTACCCCGGGGTATGCCCCAGGCTCTTGTACTTTCTTTCAGTCTGTGGAAATATGGCTATGTAACTTGTGAAATATATATTAAATGTGCGGGTGTTCCTTTGTGTTTACATGAACTGTGGTTTGGTATCCCTTGCGAGGCTTCGGCCCGTTCATGGGAGGCGGACTCGGATCAAGTACGTTATTGGTTTAACGGGCTTGGCCGAGGCATTCCGCCACAATTTTCCTCCTCAATAGCTGTCACTTTTGGAGTCCATGTAGAGGGTAGAAATCTAAGAATCTTCTTGACCATATCTCCCATTTCATAAGTCTTCCCTAATCCAGTCAACCCATTTGTAATGTCTGTGAATCGACTGAACATCGGGGTTATAGATTCTCCTGGCTGCATCTGGAACCTTTCATATTAGTTACCAGGAATGTCAATCCTGGTTTCCTTGACCTTGTCCGTGCCTTCATAAGTGATTCTGACACTCTATTGAATTCTTTCTTGCTGAGAGCACAACACAAAATACTTAGCCTTACAGTTTAAAGAAATCTTCTTTCTGTCATCATCTGTCCAATTTGCCTTTTCGTTGGTGACTAGGAGATCGCTTCTTCAACTATAGGCCATATCTGGTAGTCATTACCTTGTGTAGAAAATACTCCATTCTTGTTTTCCAGTAAGCAAGTCTTCTCCATCGAACAATGGTGGTTGGTTGACAGACTGACCTTCATTGTGACTTTGGGCTGCCATGGATCTTTACTCTTCAGATCGTTGGATCTTCTTCTTTGTCGAAGAGACTCGCTCTGATACCACTTGTTGCCCCAGTTGACGAGCCCAGAGGGGGGGTGAATGGGTCTTTAAAATTTATTACTTAATACCTGTACTTAAAACATGCATACAAGAATATTCTTCGATGAAGGTTAGTGAAGGTTAGTGTAGAAACAAACACAAAAAGTAATCACACAACGTAAGAATTATCCTGGTTCGGACCTCCTCTTCTTAGGAGTCCTACGTCCAGTCCCTAAGCAACAACTCAGGAATTCACTATCTAGGGTACAGTCCCCCTATGGATACTACAACACCCAGCCACAACTGGTCTTCCTTCACACGAAGGGAACTACACACCCTGAATCTCACCAGGTCTTCCTTCACACGAAGGGAACTACACACCCTGGATCCCACTAGGTCTTCCTTTACAACCGAAGGGAAATAGGCACAGCAATCAATGAAAAAGAGATCGAGCCCCTAGATCAAGGTTTAACAAGAAAAGATCTGAAGCTAACAGAACTGAGAGCACAAGATCTAAACAATGCACACACTCTCAGAACTTCACAGACTCTCTTAGGATTTGAATCAGTGCAGAGAGCAAAGAGCTATGAACTGATGGGAATGAGGCTAGGCTCTTTTCTGGAGAACTCGTAGAGAACTTGAACTTAGTTTCTTGGAAGTGATGTCTCTAAAAGTTGTTACTTCTGGAGTTTCACTCTTGCTTGTATATATATCTCTTGTTTGAAATTTGAACATTTGAGAAGTCCGTGTCTCTACGCTTTGTTTACGTTAGACTACTTGACAGTTGTAAGCTTCCAATCAACAGTCTTTTATCCATTTGTGCACGCAAAAAGATAGGATCTTCTGTAATATCCTTTGGCTTCTATTTTGTCCAACGTTGTATCACTAGAGCTGTTAGTGACCTGTATATATTAAATGCTAGAGCAGTAGATAGCTAGGGTTCTCTTGTTGTCAGTTAACGTTAGGGCAAGAGTTCATAAAAATAGTAATGCCATTTTGCTAAATCTAAAAGATGCATACAAAGTAAGCACGATATATGGACGATATCGTCTGCATGCATGCAAAATATATTCAGTCTTCATTAAATGCATAGATGTCAGAAAGATATGTGCGAAGACTTTGACTATTCAACGCTGTTAAATATCAAGTCGTTATAAACATAAAATCGATGCATTCATGACTTATGAAATCGTTATGCACTAACCATCAAATTGTTGTAACTTAGCATCAAATCGTTATGTTTCTTCAAAAGAATCGTTATGATCAAGACGATATAATCAAATCGTTGTGAGTTACAAGAAAATCGTTGTGATCAATAAAGAAATCATTGTAGAAGGCAAATCGTTGTGTTCATTAAGGAAATCGTTATAAACACTTAAGAAATCATTGCGCAAAGCAAATCGTTAAGACGTCTTAAGGAATCATTGTGATGAGAAAATCGTTACTACGAATTAAGAAAATCGTTGTGATGACCAAATCATTACGATGACTAAAGAAATCGTTGCGATGAGCAAATCGTTACGATGCTAAAGGAATCGTTGCGATGAGCAAATCGTTATGATGACTAAAGAAATCGTTGCGATGCGCATATCATACGATGACCTAAAGGAATCGTTGCGATGAGCAAATTGTTATGATGACTAAAGGAATCGTTGCGATGAGCAAATCGTTACGATGGCTTAAGGAATCGTTACGATGACTAAAGAAATCGTTGCGATGCGCAAATCATTACGATGACTAAAGGAATCGTTGCGATGAGCAAATCGTTACGATGACTAAAATAATCGTTGCGATGAGCAAATCGTTACGATGGCTAAAAGAATCGTTGCGATGAGCAAATCGTTGCGATGGCTAAAGGAATCGTTGCGATGAGCAAATCATTACGATGACTAAAGAAATCGTTGTAGCATAAGGAAAGTCGATGTGGACTTAGAGAAATTTCATGCTGAACTTAATATTGCTTCAGAAAGGGAATACTTACCAAATTTGCTTGATTTTCCTGTAGTATTTCATGTCTCAAGACTTACGGGGTATGTGTTAGTAATCTTTGCCAAGGTTTTGTTAATCACCAAAATAAATATATAATTAATTAAAATTACATGGGGAAGACTGATCATCATAAGATAAAGTAAAACCTTGAGAAGTGCACATTTGGAGTCACATTGGGAAAGTTCATCAACTTCCTCGTCAGTTGTGCGGAATCAAGGCAACCCAGAGAAGATCTCAACCATCCTCAACATGTAGCCTCCAAGGACATAAGGAGATCTTGTACCTCAATAGCCAACTTGCAACCACAGTCACTTGCTCTCTAGGTTGGCTGAGGCATGCCTACCATTCTTCACCACCATGGAAATGAAGAAGACATTCAAGTGGATGGAAAATTTTCAAAAGGCCTTTGACAATCTAAAGGCTTTCCTCATCTCGGTGCCAACTTTGTCCAAGCATAGACTGAGTGAGACCCCTTATCTTTACCTCTTAGCCACTCTTTGAACCATCAGCTCCATACTAGTACTGCAAGAGAATGGTTACAACATCTTGTGTACAATGTCAGTAGGGTACTGCAAGGACCAGAGCTTAATTACCACTTTGTTGGCCTCGAAGATTAGGCTGTATTTCTAGTTGCACACTAGCATGATGTTTATGGACATGTTTCTAATGTAGATCCTTGAGAAGTCATATGTCTCAAGTTGGCTACTCAAATGGGAAGTCGAGTTGGGCAAATTTGACATCAACTTTTGTCGAGAGCCATCATGAACGGATAAAGAAGCTCTCGCCAACTTCATTGTATGAGATGACATTCTCAAGTGAGGAAGGGAGTCTCGAGATGGCACCACTAGAAGAAGGTGAGCTATCATCAACGTCAACCTGCTAGAGACTATTAGTGGACTTCTCAAATGACCTGGATGAACTCCCTGACAACCGCCTCTCTGTGGGGCTATTCATGGCCTCTAACCATAACTACTTGATGAGGTGCTGTCCTTTGAACCCTGAAGAGATCTACTGATCGCCATCCTCCGACCTCACTTACCAAGTGCTAAGGCTGCAACCAGGGGAAGCACTACACCACCTTGCCCCATCTTACCAACCACTCAAGCCTTGCCTTAGCTCTTGACCTCTAGCCTCCAACAGCACACACAAATGAGTCTCTCCCCGCTCTTGGCCATTGTTTAATAGGATGTTTGGTTACACTTTTTTTAAAAAAAACTTTTTCTAACTAAAAAATTATACTGTGTTAATTTTTAACTAAAATTTTAAAATTGTGAAAAAGTACTACTATCTATTTGACAAAGTTGACATAATTTTTAAAATTTATATAGACATGTTTGGTTTCATTAAGCATCGTGGGTTTCATTGAGATCCTATGGTGTGCCTCACTGTGTGTGTGCCCCAGTTCTCATGTGATGGTGTGGAGGGGAGGGGGGCGGTTGTGCAAGGGAGGAGGGGGCTGCGCAGTGGAAGAGGGGGCGGCGCAGTGGAGGATGGGGAGGCGGGAGGGGGGGGTGCTGTGCAGGGTTGGAGGGAGGAGGGGGCTGCGTAGTGGAGGAGGGGGAGGCGAGGGGGGGGGGGCTGTGCAGTGGAGCGGGGGCGGCGGGGAGGCGGTGGGCGCAGTGGAGGCGGGGGTGGGGGTGGGGAGGGGGCGGCACAGTGGAGGAGGGGGAGGCGGGGATGGGGGGGGGGGGGGGGTGAGGGGAGTAGGTGGCGGCGGGGAGGCGGGGGGCACAATGGAGGCAGGGTGGGGTAGGGAGGGGGGCGGTGCAGTGGAGGCGGGGGTGGGGGTGGGGGTGGGGAGAGGGGGCGAAGTGGAGGCGGCGCAGTGGAGGGGGGGCAGAGGGGGGGTGGGGGTGGGGGGAGGAGGAGGGGGCTGCGCAGGTGGGGGTGGGGGGGGGGTTCTGCAGGAGGGGGTGACGAGGGGGGGCTTCTGCGGAGTGGGCAAGGAGGAGGGGTGGGGGGCACTGGCGCAGGGGGGCTCTACGGCAGGGAGAGAGAGAGAGAGAGAGAGAGAGAGAGAGAGAGGAGAGAGAGAGAGAGAGAGAGAGAGAGAATACGTGCTGCAGGTGAAAGTTCGCCGAGGAGATGGAGGCGAGGTCGAAGGTTCGCCCAGCCCGTGCGGGAAGACGAACTGAAGCGAGATTCTCTCTTTTAGAAAAAAAACAAGTCGACACTTGTTTTTTTTTTAGAAGAGATATAGGCATTGTGGGATTCCGTCCCTAAAAATAAGAACGGTCTACCAAACGAACCTCACTTGCTCTCTTTAAAAAAAAAATAATGAGAGAAAAAAAAGTAAAAAATTATAACCAAACATCTTATAAATAACCTCCCCCACCCTAGGACCAAAAGTTGTGCTCGATAGTTGTACTATGGCCACCCTAGTGCTAAGAGCCATCATTGTTGCAACCTGCGTGGAGCAGCACGACATATAGGAATAAGAAACTCTCGAACCTATAGACTAGAAGGCCCCAAGTCTGGGCTACAAATTGGTGGATCATGATTGGCTCCCTAGACTTGACCAAATAAGATCTCTGGACCTGGCCAGTATGCTCATAGGGGAGAGGAAGGGGAAGGGAAATAACTAGAGGACTTTATAAACCACATACCGATTATCCAGCTTCCCTTATAATTAACTCAACAACCTTCAAAAGGTGGCCAATCGGCATAGGTAAAAGGAGTCCAACATTTGACAATGTTTTTCCATTCTAATATCTTATTTCTTTCTCCTCTTCTTAAATCTCTCTCTCCTCACTTGTGAATTCCTCCCTAGCAACTCGGATCGTTTGAACTGGCGGTACATGCTTGATCTCCAAAGTACAAAATATTTTAACACATGGGCTTCAAGCTTCAGTCATCCGAGGTCGGCTCGCTGTGAGCGATCCAAGATTTGACAGGCCTCATCAATCAAATTTCAAGATTTTACCGCACTCTAAATACGAGAGAGAGAGAGAGAGATAACTTACGGCCTTCTATACATAAAATAAATGCGTTGCTTTGCAGCATTTTATGCATGACATGTACACGCCAAATATGATCCTCCCGTCAGTTAACAAAGTTTACATAATCTAGATATAAAAAAATGCGTTGTTTTTCTCATATTCTCCTTATCTTCACTGCCCCATCTCCGACACAGAGTTCCTCAAAATCACTCAAACCCAGACCAGAGCTCGTTCGGGGCGTTGTTCCAAGTATAATTCGCCCATCAGCGCTAACGCAATATGGAATGCTAACCCAATTGGGAGTCTGGGTCACCTGGTTTGGATCAATTTGAACTATCTATTTAACAAAACAGACATATATATATATATATATATCAAAGATAAATTAAATAGATTTTTTAGTTTTTTTTAATTCTCACAATTTGACGATTTAGAAGTAGGTCTTTTCGGTTTAGAAAAAGGGACTATAAGCAAATTATAAAGGTTAACCAAAGGACTTGTTCTTAAGAGAAGATCAATTTCTTAAGTTTAGAACTAAATACTCAAATTATAGGTTAAAAAAATCAAATGATAAAAATATAAGGATCAAAAATTTAAAAAAAAAATTAAAGTAGGAACACTTATTGATTCAGTACGTAGGCCAATTCGTTTTGACCAACCTCATTTGGCCAACCATGTTTCAAACTTTTTATTCAGCTTGACTAATTAAGCTCAAACTGACCTACCCAAACTAAAATTAGAACAAGATCTTTCAAATCCATGTATGATGTCCGGTCAAATAAGAACTAAAAAGTGCTACAAACCAGTTTACTAGTTGGTGGACTATCCGCTTTTCATATCTATTTTAGGTGGAGGTGTGTTTATGTTGTGTATGTTCAAAATTTAGGAAATGCTATAATATCTGATATTGCTCTCCGATATCCATATAAATGAAGTTAATGGATGATTATTTGATAGTTAACTTACCCATTCTTATATACAAAATGAATATTTCAAATACAAATTAAATATTGAGAAGAAATTGTAGCAATCTTTAATATAAACAAACACACCTTATTCGTACGTCATCATCAAATGAAAATACAAGTCCGAACAGCAGTAAAATAGCGCAATATGAGATATATAAATAAAAAAATAACAAAACAATGTATGAGATTCATCTGGTTCCATATCGTCTATAAAATGGATGTAATTAGGTGCTAAACTAAACGAAACGGATAATTATCAAGCTATCGATTACCAATATCCGCACCCGAATCTTTACTAATACCCTTTTAGAGCTCGATTTGGGCACTTCCTTACGTGCGTGCACGACTCTCGTTGGACCTCCCAGACCCCCCGTAAGGGAAGGGCAACTCCATAACGCGGCACCCGTCCACCACCTTCGCACTTGCACCGCCAGCCTAAGGCCTATGCATTTCGTCGGGCCGCACATGATGGGCGCACGCCCAGGCCACGGCACGTGATGCATGCAGGTCGTAGCCATGTGCTCGGCTCGGAAGAGACGCAGAAGAGATAAGACAGACGAGAGGGTGACCTCTGAAATGGCATAATGCTAGGTCTAGGGGTACGTAGCCGTCTACGTAACAAAGCAAAACAAGGATCCAGGAATCGCTGCTGGTACTACTACTACCTATGGGGGAGGGGCGTGGGGTGGCAAGGGCACTAGCTTGTGCAGTTTTTATGGTTGGACTTGTCGAAATAATAATAATAATTTACATTGCTTGGGATCTGGATAAGGATAAATTTATTGTATATGTAAATTATCAAGTCGATTTAATGTGGAGACCATTATAAATTTTTGGGTCTAATTAATTGGTTTATATATAGCGGCTGCAAGTCTATTTAATGTGGTTATAATAATAAATAAAGACTTAAAAGAGAAAGTTGTAGAAATTAATAGACTGAGAGATGAATTTATTTTGATAAAATTTATTGTAGTGAGATTAGTTAGTGCATATGCATCACAAGTGGGTTTAGAAGAGGACATTAAAAATAATTTTGAGAGGTTATTGATAGATTGATCTAAAATATCTTTAATGAAGAGAATTTTTATCGGTGGGGATCTTAATAGTCATGTGGGTGAAAATAATAGAGGATATGAGAGGATTCATAGAGGATTTGGCTTTGGTGAGAGAAAAGACATAGGCTCTATAGTATTCTTGATTTTGTTATGACCTATGATCTAGTAATTGTTAATACCCTCTTTAAGAAGAGAGATGAACACCTAATAACATATAAGAGTGGTACAAATAAAAGTCAAATTGATTATTTTCTTATTAGAAAGACTGATAGAGTTTTGTGTAAAGATTGTAAAGTTATTCCTGGAGAGAGTTTAGCCCCACAACATAGATTACTAGTAATAGATATCCTTATCTCAAAATTTAAAAGAAAAACCATCCTAAATAATTACTCTAAGATTAATTGGTGGAATTTAAAAAGTAAAAATTTGAAAACATTTAAAAATCATATAGTAAAAGAAAATATTTGAAATTTAGACCAAGAAGTTAATGTTAAGTGGAATAATGTTGCAAATTGTATAAAGAATGTAGCAAAAAAACTCTTAGGTGAATCTAAAGGTAAAAGGAATGTAGAAAGAGAGACTTGGTGGTGGAGTGAGAAAATTCAAAATACTATTAGAGTTAAAAGAGATTGTTTAGACTTGGCAAAGTAACAAAAAATAGTCAAACTTAGAAGCTTATAAAACTGTAACGTCTTGAAAATTTAAATGATTTAAAATGTAGAAAAATAGCAATAAATAAAAAGGTGAATAGAAATAAAATAAAAGTCATGGTTAAACTCTCAAAAAGGTGAAATCAACTATTTAAATTATATTGGGCCAAGACAACCCCATTCGGGCCAAAGAGTAAAACCCAATGTTATTAAACCTCAAAATTCATACCCATAATTATGTAGAAAATAGGAAATGGCAAATTAGAATTAAAACAAAGGTGATTAGCCATGTAAAGCAAGCAAATTCGTACCTAGCCATGATAGGAACTTCCTAATGGCATTCCTACTTCCAATGGGAGGAGAATCCACAAAACTGGAAGGGCCAAGCCAAAACCGTAACCCACCTTTCCTAGTTCTTTAGGACATAGATTTAACCGTAAATATATAAATAATCGTCATAGGATGGATTGGGAAGGTTTACCATTGTGTTGGGGTCGTGTGGAGGCGGGCTAGGGTACTAGGAGGAGAGGAAATGGTTGAGAACCAGAGCTTCTTCCCCAACTAATCTCTACTGCGACTTGTGCAAACACCCTTCTTAGATCTACTCAAAGGTAGGTAATCTCGAGCTTAAACCTAAACGTTGCACATACCAATGGAAAGAGCATCGAGTCTAGTTTCATTTGCATGTATTTTCCCCAATTTTCATGAACCATGTGAGTTGTATTAAGCGTTTTCCAAGAGTCGCACAGGTTTAGGGAGTTTGTGTTCTTACCGTGTTTCACACAAACTGAGGCCGAATTAGGTCAAACCAAAGTGATAGTTCTCTTCTATTTGATGTACTCGACACTTTTCATGTTCATAGTTTTGTCTAAATATCGCTAGATGTCAAATTATAAGTCTTTCATGAAGGATTGTAGCGTTTTCTGCGTTTTCGAGCAAGATCCAAGAACGCGACGACACCAGACGTCGTGTTTCTTATTGCATGAACGTGATGTACATGTACGTCGCGATTCATAAAAAGGCGACAGATCATTCCATCATGATTTGAAGTCTGACCAGTCGACCTGACGCATGAAACTGTGCGCCGCATGGGTTTCAACGCCCTTCTTGAACGCGACAGCACAGGCCATCACAATTTGGACTTTTTCCTGCCCAACTTTTGGTGTTGTTTATATTCAGATTTTAAAGTCAACTCTTGAACGCAATGTAGGAGAACGTCGCGATTCAAAGGTTATCGCGACATATCGACCTGTCGCGTTATGAACACGACAGGTGGGACCGCCGCGTTCCTGTTTAGACAATTGATTTAGTAATCGATTCCCGATCAGAAAGGCGACCATCTGACCCGTCGCGATTTGAACGCAACGGGAAGGTTTGTCGCGATTTAGTAACCTCGTACAGAACCGTGTTTTGACTATGTATGGCCCTTTGAAGTGCGACAACTATGTCCGTCGCGATTTAAAGGCCAACCCGAGACTATTTTAATGAGTTGTTCAGTCTACCCTATGCATGTCTTCATGTCATATCATGTCATATAGTTATGCAATGGCCTAAAAGTGATCAACCTATATGAAAACCATAAGAATATGAACTTCTAATCTAAGTGTTAATGATTGATTGATTTCATCTACCATGTGTTCATGTGATTGATATATGCTATGTCCATACTCTGTCTTGTCCATAATTGAAAAGTGATTATATGCTTAAAGTGCAGCAACCATGTGATAGATTGAATTGCATACATGTCTGCATATTTGTTATAAGCTTTCCGTCATGTTTCAAACCGATGGATTGTGGATTGAGACACGCTCTACACATCACATTGCACTTATAAGCAGCCCTTTCTTGGGGGATTGGAAACTCATGGCCGGTCATTCCGTATCGGCAGTCTAGTGACCTTTCTCTTAAGACCTCCATAAATCTCTGTACTCCGTGGAATCCCTTATGGAGACCGAGTTGGTTGAACCAATGAAGTACCCAGAAGATAGATTGCACTTCTATTCTTATCTACTTCTCGTGAGAGTGATTTGATAACATTGCAACCAAGCCATTAAATGTAAAGATTGAACTAATGAGATTAAGCTGTTATGCTGCCGAAATTAATTGGATCAGTTCCCTTGCTGTTTGTTCTATCATCATGGACATGATCTTTAGTTCATAATTGTCCACTTGGGAAATCACGTTGGCCATAAATGAATAATAGAATACCAGAAACTATTGGAACTTCGGTTCACAACTATGCCTGTGCAAATAGGGCCCAGTCTGGTCCTGGAGGAGCATCAAAATACTTATAAATCGCGAGAGTATATAGATCCATTGAGGTGTCTGGCAATCACCTAATTGAATGCAAGATTGATCTGGGTAATTTTCACACTGTTATTGAATGATTGATTGAACTGTTATATGTGAAATGGCCTAATCTATTATACATGTCATCGTTATTGAAACCAATATGTCATTATCCATTGGAATTCCACGAAATTCAACATGAGATATCCATTGTATACGTTTATTGAATCCTTCTACATGTCAAGTGATCATATTGTCATCATTATCATTGATAATCGTTCCGTCCTATATGAGAACTGTCATGAATTGTTACTGAACCATCTTGTACATGTTATAGCTTTGAAAACAATTTCCATCATTATTGACATGAGCATTGCATGTAGTATTGCCACTGTTAACATGTTAATTACGTAAAGCATTCCCGCACCATGAGATGTAAATCCTACTGGGCGCTAGTGCACTCACATCTACTTTCTCTAATATTTTCAAGTGATGATTATGAGGAATTGGAGATGATGGGGCCGGGAACGAGTGATGAGCTGCGCAATTGTACCTATCGTTATAGCTAGTCAGCCAAGATGATTAGAGTTGAAAAGTCTTAATAGATAGGTTTTTCCTTAATGTCATATGTACTTTGAAATACAATATTGGGCTCTGTGTTTGGCTCTGATGATGTAATGTTCTAAATTAGTTGAATGGAAATGAAATAAAGAGTATTTGGCTAGCAATATTATTGTCTCATGTCTGCTGTTATACTTAGTTGGTTACTCTGAATTACTCGACTGTCATACTCTTACTTGTATCGTTCATATATCCTGATATTTATTTTTGCTGGCTAATGTCGGGGCGTGACAAAAACAACTAAAAAGAGGGCTACAAGAATAGTTAGTGAAACTAAATCAAAGGCATTTGAATAATTATATAATAAATTAGGAACTCGAGAGGGTGAAAAAGATATATTTAAACTTGCTAAATTAAGAGAAAGAAAAGTACTGTAACGACCCCGAGAACCCGACTCTTAGCCCAAGCCGAAGACCCAATTTTCGCAGTTGCCACCCATGGATCCAGGGACCTGGAAGGTGTCGGGGAATTGTCCCCCCGATCGGCAGCCCTCTCTCGCACAACTCACACGTAGAGTTTGGAGAAGAGATTGAAGAAGGGAGAAGAAGAACACAAAAACACCAGATTTTTACGTGGTTCGGAGGCAAAGCTTTCCTACGTCCACGGCCACCGTAGCAGTTCCAATACTATACGTCAGAAACAATCATCCAACTAGTACAAGGAAAGACCGCCCTACTATATATACTAGGAGGTTACGGCACCATAATCGAAATTTACAAGGAAAAAACTGCCCCTCACTCAGATTCACGCAAGCGCCTGTCTGGGGTTGAGAAGTCGACTGCCTTGAGAAATTCGACTGCTAAAGTCAAATGCCAAATTCGACTGCTGACTCCCACTACTGAAGTCGAATGCTGAAGTCGACTGCTACAGTCGAATACTAAAGTCGACTGCTGAAGTCGACTTCCTTGTTAAAGTTCTGACTCCACACTCTAACAGAAGGGCTATAAGGAAAGTCTAACATAATATGTGAAGGAAATAAACGTTCAACTACTGAACTAGGAGCACAAATGTGGAAGTAGAAAAGAGAAGAGTGAGACCGCTACGTAACGCTGTAGGTGAAGTCCCAACATGCAATGAGTACAAGTAAGCAAAGGGGAAGAACAAAGGCATTTAGGGGCATACCCCGAGGGTGAAGTACAACTAAAGAAAAGGGGAGTCCCACTGGTAGCAATGGAGATGATGACGACTGCCCCACCTAGTCTGCCCGATGCACACCCTGCCGCAACTGGGAAGTATCACCTGCAAAAAGGAGGGATGTGCTTCACAATGGAAGCTCAGTAGGGACTAACAATCTCCTACTAGCTCAAACAGACATGAAAGAATATATATAATCAAAGTAAATGACAAAAGTTATACATTCTAACCTACACAAGGAAGTGCAGAAGCGAAACTACTAACTAGCAACGGTATGGAAAGGACAATGCAGTAAAAAACCCCATACGACCTGCACGTCGTGACCACCACACGGTTGGTAACACAGACATAGGGAACTCTGCCTGGACAAGCAACACTAGCTACGGAAACTGCTACCACTAGTCAACCAACCAGGAGCGTGCACTGACGTCTTACCCTCGACCCAGGTCCAGACCTCCACGTCTCGTCAGAGTGGAGTTAGGACACAAAGTAACCACAACAATAACCACCATAGTCTGGCTGGACTACGGTCCGACTTCTGGCCACTCTAGGTGGTTCTGAGGCCACAAAGAGTGAGGTAGTGAGAATAAGGAGTAGCTGGCCAGCACCAGGAAGAACTTCGAACGACCTCAGTGTCCCAGACCAACTACGAAAGCTTTGCAAACGACTCGACGCTGCTGTCCTAACCACCGTTTTCCCCTTCGCTCCAGAGTATATGACTCGAGCACGCCCGTCACCTGGAGCACTCCCTCAACTGGCACACGAGGACGGGGGTCCCAGATAAACGGTAACAACCTCTCACGGGACATGCCCTCAGGTGCCGAGCACCGGGTGAACGACTTGTGTAGGACCATATTAGGAACTAGCACTGGTGCCACAGGTACAGAAAGAACCAAGAATGGTGAAGACTCAACGAGAAATAGACTTTGTATAAACTTACCTATGTCTATCATTGTCACGACGCCTAGGGCTGTTGCGACACTATTGTGACACCAAGACCTGTCGCGACAAGGTCGCGACACCCAAGGTAGTCGCGATGCTATCGTGATTCCCAAAGCTGTCGCGACACCATTGTGACCCTTAGATCGGTCGCGATCTTAGGCAGAGGGGGTACTGGGACATTCCTCCCAAGGATCACCCCAAAAATGCCACAAAGCACACCATCTGGGGGAGGGGAGCATGGGAGACTCTAGGAAAGTATGTAAACAAGGAAAACCACCCTCAAACCCCATGGATCATGCATTAAACAAGAAGTTCTATGCTCAAGAAAACCTCCACCAACGAAGCATGGATCTCTCACCCTAAACCCCAAACATGGCAATGAAACAAGGATCACAAGGGGGGAGGGGAGCATGCTAGAACGAGAGGAAGAAGAGAAGTCCCTACCTCAAGGAGTAGAGCCAACTCGTTAGGGCCTTCTCGTAGGAATGGCTGCCACCTCCTTACTTCAAGCACCACACGGATGTTGCCTACATGAAGGAGACGTCACCACCTCGCCACAAACACCACAAAACCACCGGAGGAGGCAAGAAGGCTCGGAGGAGGAAGAAGGAAGAAGAAGAAGGAAAGAAGAAGAAGAAGGAAAGAAGAAGAAGAGGGGGAAATGGGTCGCCTGCCTCGGTTTTGAACTGACGGCTCCAGAAACACAATAGGTCGGGATGGCATGACAAGAGCCTTGTCGCGATGGCTCCAGAGGTCGCGACACCATGTCACGACCCTAAAAGGTGGTCAAAGTAAAGACCGATTAAACCAGAACGTGACGGCCTGCCAGGTCGCGTCAACGCTGCATGCGCTTGACACCTGACAAGGCCGTTCTGACAGAAAGGACAAGTGTTAGAACAATCAGAATGAAGTCACGTCGCCTTCAGATGGCACAACAAGAACGCAACACCCACCGCCGTTGCCACTAGAACTCGACGAGCAGGAGTGCCACGACAAGAACCATGTCGCATTTGGCCCTAATGTCACGACATCGTCGAGACCAAAAAGTCCATCGCGACCCTGAGGATGGGGCCAAGCCAGGCCCAGAGAGTTGGATCTTACATCCTTCCCCCCTTAAGCGATTTCATCCTCGAAATCGAAGAAAACTCGGTCTCTGGAAAAGAAACCAATAAGGGAAAACAACATACCAATCACTCAAACAAGTATGGAAACTATTCTCTCATCTCATCCTTACGCTCCCAAGTGGCCTCCCCACCAACGCGGTTCTCCCAAACAACCTTGACGAACGGAATCCGCCTTCTGCGCAACTACTGTACTCTGTGGTCCACAACTCTGATCGGGTACTCTGGCACTGACAGTCTAGTGCAACCTCAATCTGCGAGTAGTCCAACACATGTGACGGATCTGTAATGTACCTCAGCTACGAAACGTGGAAAACACTGTGCACTACTGCTAACTCTGCTGGAAGACTCAATCTGTACGCGACCTCACCGATCCTCTCCAAGATGGGAAAAGGCCCAATATACCTTGGGCTAAGCTTTCCCCTCTTACCAAACCTCATAACACCCTTGCTCGGTGAGACCCATAGAAACACAAGATCTCCTGCCTCGAACTGCAACGGCCTCTTATGAACATCTGCATACTCTTCTGCCTGCCCTGTGCTACCTACAATCTTTGCCTGACTAAACTAACTGTATCTACACATTGTTGTACCATCTCTGGCCCCAAGAGCTTCCTCTCACCCACCTCGAACTAGTGAAGTGGTGTCCTGCACGGCCGATTATACAAAGCCTTGTATGGTGCCATTCCAATGCTAGAGTGATAGATGTTGTTAAACACAAACTCTACCATCGAAAGGTGCAACTCCCACATGCCACCGCAGTCTAAACAACATGCTCTCAGCATGTCCTCCAAAGTCTGAATAGTCCTCTTCGACTAGCCAACTATCTACAAGTGGTACGCCGAACTCAACCTCAACTCTGTGCCAAGAGCCCTCTGTAAACTGTGCCAAACCCTGAAGTGAACCTCAGATCACTATCAGAAACAATAAAAACTGTGGTTCCGTGCAACGAAACAACTCGGTCCATGTATAGTCTGGAAAATTGGTCCACTGACCAAGACATCTTACCTAGAAGGAAGTGCACTGACTTGGTCAATCTATCCACAATCACCCAAATGCCATCATGCCTCTGCGGGGAATGAGGCAAACCAACCACAAAGTCCATGGTGATGTCGTCCCACTTCCACTCAGGAATGGGCAACGACTGCAGCTCACCACCTGGATGCTGATGCTCTGCCTTCAACTACTAACAGGTAAGGCAACAAGCAACAAACTCCGCCACACTCCTCTTCATCCTAGGCCACCAGAAGAATCTCTTCAGGTTATGATACATCTTGGTGGAACCAAGATGAATAGTGATAACTACACAAATTTTTATGTTAAATTTAGATATTTAGTTAAGTTTAGACAGTCATTGTCTATAAATAATGTGCATTTTGATGTTAATTTTCATTTCATCTGTAAATAATTTTTTTTTGAACATATTAGTTGTTAATGGGTTAGAATATACATGTTAGATTTTCATTAAATAAGTCTTTTTGTTCTGCGAATTAATTAGGTTCATTTTATGTTCACAAATACACTTTGAAAATTAAAAAGATATTTGTTGTATATAAATAATTTTTGTCGTAATAAAATTTTTGCAAATAATTCTTTAGTAATAGATAAATTTGAATTTGTAAATAAATAAATGCTATTTTTAATAACACCCCACCAATTTCATTTAATAAATAAACATATTTTTAATATCCCACCCAATTAAATCATGCCACACACCCTTTTCTCTCCTCTCACAAGATTAGCCACATACCCCATTAAACTCTTCTTAACCTTTCTTTCTTTCTTTCAGGTTGAGGTGGTGGGTGGAAGCAGCAGAAGCTGCTGGCTGATGGAAGCGGAGGCGGCTGCTGGGTGGCATTGGGGCTATGGCCTGAGCCAGGGCAGAGCTCTGGCAATGGGGCTTGGGCATGGCGTTTTGATGGTGTGATGGAGCAGGAGGCGGCCAGCTCCCAGGTGCACTCAGGCGATGGTGCGGCTGGGCTGGTTGTACAGGGTCTGTGCGGCTTAGGCACGCCCGGATCTGGAGGCCAGGGCGATGGTGATGGCTAGGCATGCCCAGATCTGGAGGCCAGATGGTGTGGGCTGCTGTGCGATGGCGATGCTGAGGTGGCGTGGTGTGCTGAGGTGGCCAGGCCATGGCGATCCTGGGCTGGGTTCGTGCGCAGCGGCAGAGGCGGCTGGTGCAGAGCTATGTGAAGCAGATGGTCCTAGAGATGGGCGGTGAGCTGGTGCAGAGCAGAAGGAGCCCGGATCCGGGGCTTGTGCGGCTGATGTGGATCTTCTGGGCGCGCCTGGGCCAAGCGGCTGTAGAGTGGACCTGGTAGAGGTGGGCCGCGATGGAGCTTGTGCAAGCTGAGGTGGCGATCGTGCGACTGCTATGGCGTGAACCTGATGCGCAGAAGCTATGGTGCTGGGCGTTTGCGGATGAAGCTGCTGAGGTGGCAATCCTGGTGCTGCTGCGTTGGTGATTCGGGAGGCGCCCGGGCATCTATAAAAGGACCCGAGGTCCTCTTCTCCAGAGGGGTTCGCTGGTTAGAATTGGTAGGAATTTTTTTAGTTTTCTTTCTGTATTTTTCCTTTTGAGCAGAGCAGTGAGGGAGACGGGTTAGCCAATGAGATTTTTGGAATTTCTTCTGCCATTTTTCTTCTTCTATAGTTTGCCTTTAGCATCTGTAGGGGAGTTCAGCATTTTGGATTGTTCTTTCAGTTCTTCTGTATTTTATCTTTCTTTTTGCTGTTGTGAGGGATTCGATGGGCAACTATGATCTCCTTTTGAATTTTTCTGCTATTCTTAGTTCGTTGTAAGCTGCTGGAAGATTTTCTTTAGCATTTGAAGGGTTCAGCATTTTGTTGATTTCATTTCTTCCTTTCTTTAGCTGCTATGAGGAATTGATTCATGCATCTATTTTCTATTGGCTTCTATTTTTCTTCCATTCTGTGGTTGTGAGTAGCTCTGTATTTTTGTTTTGTTTTGTAGGATTCAAAATTTTGAGTTTTTCTACTCTTCTGTATTTCTTCTTTCAGCAGAGCATGGGGTTCGGATTTGAGTTCGGATTTTAGGATTTTTCTAGCTTTATTTCTGTAATTTTCTTTCCTGCGAGAGCAGAGGCTTGGCTAGTTTTTTGAATTGGTCTGGTTTTTAGCTTTAATTTTTTGTTTTTCTGTCGCAGAGAAGGGAGACGAGTTCTTCATGGGTTGGAGAGTTTAGTTTTTCTTAATTTTTCCTTACTGTTCTTCTCATACTGTAGAGCTTCACGAGTAGAAATGTGTAGGATTTTATTTCTTCTTGTTATATTTCTATAACTTCTCTTTTCAGCAGATCAGAGGGTTTGAGTTAGAGTTTTTGACTTTTTAGTTTTACTTTTCCTGTTCTTCCAGAGATTCGAATGGAGAAGTTTTAGAATTAGATATTTTAGTTCTTTCTATTATGTAAAGCTTCAGAGCATGGTTGGATTGAGAGAGTTCAATCCAGTGGAGTTTAATTTCTCATTTCTTTTGTCTACATCTTGCAATTTCTTTTGTGTTCTGTGAAGGGTTTTCTCAGTTCTTCTGAGTTACAGAATTCGATCCAGTTAACTTTGCTATTTCTTCTGTGTGGATTTTACCATTTCTTCTGTGCTGTGAAGGTCAATCCAATATTAATTTGTCTATTTCTTCTGTGTTCCAAATTTCCTTTATTCTGTGCTGAAGAGTTCGACATCTGGGAGTTTGAATCTTTCTTTTTTTTCTTGTTGAGCATTGGGATTTCGACTGGTGTGAGGGATTTGGTTGGTTTTGTTTTCTTATTCACTTTTAATGTATTATCGATAGAGATTTCAAGTCAAAGTAGTTAATTCAATTCTATTCAGCCTCTCCGTGGATATGACCTGTTCTCCACCACCATGCTAGTTCATCTTGTGTTTTTTAATTTTGTGAGACAGTTTAGAGAAGTGCGCATATTGTGCTTGTGCGAGGACTCTGGACAACGAAAATGCACAGTCAACTATGTCGCGCGTTCATCTTGGCGCCGTTGCCGGGGAGGCGTTAGAGTTTGATTTAATTCTGCTTTGATTTGATTTCATTTGCATTGGGTCTTTCATTGACTTGTTATTGGCTTTCATTTCAGATTTACACAAGGAGAACATGGATATTGGGCTAGACATTTGAAGCCCATTGGAGGAGAGCTTGCTGATTTCTTTTCCCAATTATTTTTAATTCAGAAATTTAGATAGAAGGAGTGTGAGTGAAGCTTGTAGTGGGGATTTCATGTACTCTCTGTGCATGTACAGAGATTTCTTTCAAGATGGCAGTAATAATTGGACTTTTGTGTTTGAGTGGTTTGACATTAGTTTATAGTATCATTTTATACTTTCTTAGGTAAGTTTCATTTCATTTAGTTCAAAAAAACCAAATAAAAATTAAAAAAATCTAAATCTAAAAAAAAAAAAATCAAATCGCTCTTTCATATAAGCCGTTTTGTTTGTAATTAAAATTTCATCTCTCAAGATTAGAAACACTTGTTTTAGGACATTAATCATTTTAATTGTCATTTGACTTTCACTTCTTTCTTGCATTGAAGAGTGCGGGGAAAGGTAAGTCTTCCATCGCTCGTTTTATGCATTAGACTTAGCATTAGACAACCCATTGTTTGAGTCTGATATGTGCACTTCATGTTTTTAATTGGGACTGCTTAAGGGCTTCACCCATGAGAATAAAAGATAAGGTGAGGGATTTCATCACCCTTTCCTTTGCCCAAAAATCACAAAATTTTCACATTCTTGCATTGTCCTAAACTTTCAATAAAAACCA
>CM024756.1:35615475-35673482 GCA_014218235.1 Colocasia esculenta
TCGGGAACTAGGTTCCCTCCCTTTTTACCATTTTGCCTTCTTCTTTTTATTATACTAGATCTCTATCCCGACGTTGTACGTTTTTTTTTACTATATATATTTATTATAATAAATTTATAAATTATAAATTAGATTTGATATGATTGTTATTATAATAATAGAGGAGTATTATATACAAGAAAGAAAACCTAATTTTTATGCGAAACACTAAATAGATCAAATATGAGAGATGCATATTATAATGAGACGAGTACTTATATTTTTTAGATGGGGGGTGGCGGATTGATAAAAATATTATTTTTTGTCAAGAGCGAGCTAATGGAGAAAGAGAGAGGATTTAAATTTTAAATCCTGCTGAGTTTGCTGCTTGCAGTAGAAACACATAAAGAGATAAAGAAATACAAAATAAGAGAGAAGAGAAGGAATAATTTTAAGCGGTATCACATATCTCATTTGGATGGAAAAAGAAATTTCTGATACTAACTACGTGTATTTTTTAGACTGAATTTTATTATAATAGTATAGATTTTATCTATTTATTTATTTGGCTTTACGTTTCTTTCTATCCTCCCCACCATTTCCCTGGGCCCCGTCCCTCCACTTTTTATATTTCGCTCGACAAATGTTCAAGCAAGACGGTCACAGCTCAACTCCGGCCGCGAGTACCGCTCCGATGCCGCCACGTGGCGGGCTGTCCCTCCGCGATCCATCCGCTTTCACTTTTCCACCTGTTTCACTGACCACGTCACCCCCCTCGCTAGCTTCCACCACGTTGACGGGGAGGAGGTAGCGTCGGCGAGAAGTGCGGGTCCCCTTCCGTTGTCCTATGTTGCCACGTGGTCTCATTCGGCTGTGGGAAGATTGGTGGACGATGTCAAGTGGGACCCGCTACTTGACACGTTGCAATTGGGCAATAACGAAAGGGTTACGAGAGGGGAGGGGGAGTGCTCTTAATGCCGTGGTTCCCTTCCGAGGTGGACGGCTTTGATCTCATCATGCCGGAGACTTGGTTTTTATTGAAATTTCCATTTTTTTTCCGTTTTTGCTCGGCTTAAAAGCGAAGACTACCAAAGGGCCTATCGCGTGGGGAGCCTGGAGCCGGAGGAGCGGTTGCTTGGCTACGAGGGTCTTTTTTTATATATAAAAAAGGGTAAGAGTTTATATTTTGCTGTTGTTTTTTTTATAATATATCTGGAGACTGGAGAGGCCCTTATCTTTCGCCATTAACAACAACGGGGTGGGCTCGCGAGCGGCACGTGATCACGCTGGACCGCCGTGTCAGCGCCAACGTGGTTCCCCACCGCTTCCTCTTCAAAAGCCACAACCGACGGGCCACGCAGCCCCGTGGCAAGGACTCACTGATAGGCCCCGGCCCCGCACGTGCCTGCTGCAAGTGAACCGAGAGCAGCAGCTCGTTGTCGAGTTTGCCTGGCACGCGGGGGTTACGTAGGCCCGGGCTGAGCTGGGTGGGGAGTGGGCCGGCGGCCCATTTTCCTTCCCCACTACAAGGTGTGCCTAGCTATGTGTGCAGCACACAGACACAATTGCCTGCTTTCTGGTCCTCAATCGGATTTGAAGACAAAAATATATGGAGATAATAAAATATATTTTAAAATTAAACGTTACTAATTACATGTGGACGAATGAGAATGGGTCTGTAAAAAACTGGGACCTCTCAAAGAAGAGACAGGTCCTCTTCTATTAGTGGACTCACACTTGGCCAAGATCCAATTTGGTGACCAATCGGGTCATTAGGATTTGGCTGGGAACGAGTAAGGATGATGCCAAATTGATATTTATGACGTCGACCAAGTCGGACTCACATCCTCGACAATGGAAATCTTTAGCGACGAGAAAAATTAGAGATGCCAAACAGGTTGGATTGTGGTTTGGCCATTATAAAATCCCATAAAAGAATGCATGCATCGTTTCTGTATTACTTGCAAACAGTGACGAACCCAAAAATTTTGTCCATGGGGTCACTCTTTATAACCCCCCCCCCAAACACAAAATTTACATGTTATTTGAACAAAAAAATATATTTCAGTGGGGTCACCCCCCTAAAAAAATAACCTCCCAAAACACATAATTTACATGAGCATTTTAACCCCCAAAAAAATTTCAGTGGGTCATGTGACCCCACTAGCTTAACCCGGCAATCCGTCCATCCTTGCAAAGCCGTGGTAATTAATTGGCATTTACTTGGGAAGCACACCTTCATGTCATTGATTTATATAGAATTGAGAAGATTTAGAATAAGAAAACTATTATTAAATGGGTGGGTATCATTGATCCTTTTTAGTGAAAGCTCTTTGTCTTCGAACCTAGAGACCATGCCGTATAGAAATGTGTACGTCAACCAAATTAATAATCACAGCGAAAAAGGGAACCCAAGAACCTTAAACAAAATTAGTGATGGGGTAATCGAATTAGCAATTACCATCGGCGTTCTAACTCGACCCTCAAGCCAAGGGCATGCTTAAACTGACCCGAACACGCGCAAGATAGAAGGCGTTGGGCTGCAGACTGGCTTGTTGAGTCAACTTGGACCACTCAAGGCTCACGAATAGATTAGATACGCAATCTGACGACTAGTTAAGTGGTATAATTCTTATATTTGTCCCATGTGAAGGTTTCCACTGATGCAAGTAGAAAACATGGTTTACGTGGACAACAAACAGAGATTAAAATACTGTAATATTATATTTAATATATTTTTTTTTATCGGTGACCTTTTTATTTAGTTCAGCAGCATGAAAGAACGAAGAGCTGTTTAGCCCGCGGCATCCAGACTTTTGCCTGTTCACTACGTGGTTCACTTAAACGCAAATTTCAAATTGATCTGATACATTGTTGTGGTGGTCATTTCTAGCCACCTAGGCTTGCAGGGCCCATCATGGCTGGTTTACCGCCCATCGCGAGCCTGCGGATAGGCGTGGTCCTCACGCCTAGCGCCACGCATCATTGGAAGCAGTTCAGGAATTCCGCACGCCCCTCTGCGTCGAACATTTCAGGATCTAGGGGTAGCCCCCGAGCACCTTGTATCCTGTTCGGTCTAGGCCCCAGCCTACCACAGGTTCTGCTTGAAGCGTGCCTTAGTCCTCGCCGGAATGAGCAGCGCCCGGGCACCAGGCACCGAGCAGTCAGCATAACTACCGAACAACAGGTCTGGTCTACCGAATAGCTGCCTGCTCGGTACCATCTGCCTGGAAGATGCCAAACAGCCCTTCGTCTCCTTACGACGGTTACAACGGCTGCATTCCACGTGCCCCACATTCAAGTGGTGCGTTAACACGCAGAGCCCCTCACCGGGCGCCTCAACGGGTAACTCCCTGTCAAGAGCGCTAACTGACGAACCGCCCTTTCTGGCATTACCAAGGGGTGTTACCTCTTGCGTTCCCATCATCCCCGCCTATAAAAGGCTCAGGTAAGCCTCCATGCAGAGGTACGTGATCTTACTCACCCGTTCTCACACACAATGAACCCTTCTTCTCAAGCCTCATTGACAGTCAACTGACTTAGGCATCGGAGGGTTCTCCCTGGTTCTTCAGTCGGGCCCCCTGATTTCATTCTGGTTTTGCAGGCATTCACCCACTACCATCGGCGTCTTCACTATTTCCAAGTGTAGGCCCTTTGGTTCCAGCCCAAATAGGAAAATACCTCCACACTTTTGGCGCCGTCTGTGGGAACGACGACAGCCATGGCTCGCGGGCGATTTTCGTACCAGAACGTTGGAAGTTGTATGACGAGGTCCCGCCAGTCGCGGGCGGACCTCCCGTCAGCGTGTCCCCCCCCCCCCCCCCCCCCCCCCCCCGTCGACGCCGCCATATAGCCCTTGCGGTTGACCGAGACGTCCCTGGGCCCGCCATCACCGTGCCCTGCAACTGCCCTGGAGGTAGCAGAACTCTGGGGGCAAATACAGCACCTGACGGGCATATGTCTGGGCCTTCAGACCCAGTTGGCCAGGCAACCGGCCCCGGCGGCCTCCCTGCCGCAGGAGCTTCAGGCAGAGTCGTCTCGCCGACGATCTCGCGCCCCTCCCTCGCTTCAGGAGCAGCATGCGAATTCACCGCGAAGGTCGCACCGTGCCCCGTCTGATGAGCGGGCACCGGAGCGCCGCGGTTGTTCACCCCATCGCTCCACGGCGGCCCCACGCCCTCCATGCTCGGTCGTGGGAGCCAACTCCCACAGAGTCGGGCGTACAGATTCGGCCCACTCCGAACAGGAGTTGGCTAGGCGCCTGCACCGCGTCGTCGACCTAGAGCGTCGTGTGGCGCAATAGTCCAGCGGGCAGAGGGCAAGGCTCTAATATGAAGATCTGGCATTCCGCTCCCCCTTTACGGCGGAGATCTTGGAAGCTCGGGTCTCCCCCAAGCTCCCTCTGCCCACCATCGCCCGTACGACGGCACAACCGACCTGGTGACTGCATCCATGGGTTCGAGTCACACATGGTGTTCCATGGAGCGTCCGACGCGGCCAAGTGTCGGGCCTTCCCGGCCACCATCAAGGAAACTGCCAGGGCATGGTTCGAGGCCCTACCTGCTGTTCCATTTCTTCTTTCCACCAATTAAGAAGTCCTTTCAGGACAACTTCCTCGGTGGAAGATCGCAGCTGCGCACCACGGCATCCCTCTTAGCTGTTCGGCAAAAGAGGGGCGAGGCGTTATGGGACTATCGTCAAGTGGTTCCAGACGTGGCGCTACGAATCCCTCGCCTAGACATTCCTCTGGCCACCAGTGCCCTTATCCAGAGCACTCGCAATGGATTCCTTCAAGAACGCTAGGCATACAGTAGCCCTCCACTCTGGCTGAGCTGCTCTCCATCGCCCAACACCACGCGGCCTGCGAGAGAGCCTGGCTGCCGGCCGAGCAGAGCAGGGTGAACATTCAGATAAGAAGAGCCCTCCGACAACGGTTCTGATCGAGATCGGAAGAAGGGTCGGCGCAACGGGGATTCAACCGCACCGGACACACCCCTTCCCGACTACACCCGCTCACAGTGGCCCCGGAACAGATCCTGGCGAAAATCCGGGATGAGCCATATGTTCGGTGGCCACCGAGGATGCGCTTCGATCCCCGAGGCGCAATCAGAAAAATACTGTCACTTCATCGCGACCACGGCCACGACACTTCTGAGTGCCGCCAGCTCAAGGACGAGATTGAGTCCCTCATCAAGCGCAGCTACTCGAAATTCGTGCGCCGCAATGAAGATCGCCCCCGACGCCGAGAGCGGACTCCCGAGCAGTCATCAACACAGAGCCTAACGGGCAAGAGATCAATGTGATCTCAGGAGGCTTCAGCTTACGTAGGGGGAAAGTACTCAAGTGACGCTACTATGCTCGCGAGTACATGTCGTGGATAGGCCATCAGCACCTTGACAAGCTCCTTATCCCCCTAATCCCGCACGCACTCCATCCGAGGAGATTATAACCTTCTCGAATGAAGATCTTGTAGAGTTACTACTACTCCACACACTAATGCGCTGGTTGTGTCAGCCACCATCAACCATTGTAATGTGCGTTGGATCTTGTGGATAATGGAAGTGCACCGGATGTGTTGGCCTACGATTGCTTCTTGCTCTAGGACTGAAGAACTGATTGGCTCACTCCTGTAGAATCACCTTTGTTCGCTTCTCAGGAGTTTCAATACAGCCCATGGGACGGCACGCCTCCCGATCACTCTCGGGACAACCCCGAAAGTGTGACCAAGATGGTGGATTTCTTGGTTATCTGGAGTATGCCTGGTTATAACGCTATCCTTGGCAGAGGCCTGATCGGAAGGCTCAAGGCGGTGCCATCGTCCCTCAACCAGAAGATGAAATTTTCCACTCCGTGTGAGATCGGCCAGGTGCTCAGAGATCAGCGCGAGTCCCGGCGGTGCTATGTCCTTTCCCTTAGGGACAAGCAGCCTCTCGCGGCTCCGACGCCCACGGCACCGCCAGTAGATCAGCCTTCGACCAGTCGAGGAACTCCTGCCGAAGATCTCCTTCCGGTTCAAGTGGATGACAACTCTGAGCATGTCCTATACATTGGCACTTTGCTTTCAGAAGCCGAGCAACAACGCTACAAAACTTTCTTGCTGGAAAATTTGGACGTGTTCGCATGGTCGGATGACGAACTACCAGGCATCTCTCCAGACGTGATGGTGCATCGCCTCCGCTTGGACCCCCGGTCCCCCCTAGTTCACAAGGAGGCGACCCGTCAACCGTGAATGGCAGATCGTGATCTAGGATCATTTCGTCAAAAGCTGAGTTGTTGGGCTCCTCCGGGAGGCCCAGTACCCCGAGGTGGATCTCCAATGTGGTCCTCGTGCGCAGGCCAACGGCAAGTGGCGCGTGTGCGTGGGCTACAAGGATCTCAACAAGGCTACACCTAAAAGACAATTTCCCTTTGTCGCGCATCGACCAGCTGGTGGACGCCACGTCCGGACAAGAGCTCCTCAGCTTTCTGGATGCGTATTCAGTTATCACCAAATCAACATGCACCCTCCGAACCAAGACACCACCACGTTCATCACCGACTTGGGCCTGTACTGCTTCACTAGAATGCCCTTCGGTCTGAAGAACGCAGGCGCAACATACCAGCGGTTAGTCAACAAGATGTTCGAGCAGCAAATTGGGCGAAACATGGAGGTTTACGTTGATGACATGCTGGTCAAAACGCTTCCGAGCATTGACCATGTCTCTGACCTCGAAGAGACTTTCGCAACTTTGCGGAAGTACAACATGAAGCTTAACCCAGTCAAGTGTGCGTTTGGAGTTCGCTCGGGCAAGTTCCTCAGCTTCCTCATCTCTATAGAGGAATAGAGGCCAATCCTGAGAGATCTAAGCAATACTTTAGATGGCCAGTCCCAAGACAGTGCGCGACGTCCAACGACTTACTAGACGCCTCGCCGCACTCAACCGTTCATGTCCGAGCAGCGGAGAGAAGCTTTAGCTTCTTCAAGTTGCTGCGAGGACCCAAAGCTCCTCACAGCAAGGGGGCATGTACAGTTGACCGACGACTGCGAAGCAGCCTTCACCGAGCTGAAGCATACCTGGAAGCCCCACCTATTCTCTCAAAGCCCGTGCTCGGAGAACCCTTGTTCGTGTACCTTTCGGTCACCGAACACTCTATCAACGCGTTTTGATCAGGGAAGAGGTGGCGGCACAGCATCCAGTCTACTATATCAGAAGGGTCCTTCAAGAGGCTGAAAGGAGATACCCTCGAGCAGAGAAGCTCGCCCTCCTCTTGTCACGGCTGCACGGAAGCTTAGGCCATCTTTCCAAGCCCATTTTGTCATGGTCCTCACCGACCAGCCGTTGAAGCTCATCCTTCAGCGACCAGAGGCTCCCGGCCGACTCATCAAATGGGACATCGAGCTATGCGAGTTCGACGTTAGCTACCGCCCAGGATGGCCATCAAGGCACAGGTGCTGGCTGACTTTGTCGCGAAATGCACTCTCCCTACCGAGCAGGACCCTCCATTGGCCGACAAGCCCCTATGGAAGCACTATGTGGATGGGTCCTCTTGCATCACAGGGAGTGGATCTGGTTGGTCCCACCTCCCCGGAGGGTTTAGAGTTCCAATACGCTCTCAGGTTCCGCTTTTCGGCCTCTAACAACGTTGCCAGTATGAAGCACTACTGTCCGGAATCCGAATGGCTAGGCACCTCGAGCACTCTGACGACGGGTCTTCAGCGACTCGCAATGGTCGCTATCCAGGTGAACGGACACTTCGAAGCAAGGGAGCCTCGCATGGCCCAATACCTCCAACAGTTAAGACCAAGCAGAAGGCCTCCTCTACTTCGAAGTCACATGTCCCTCGGAGCAGAACGCGCGAGCCGATGCACTTGCTAAATTGGCGTCTTCAGATGACATCACCCCTTCTTGCTCCATATTTATCGAAGAGCTCGCTTCACCGAGCACCGAAGTAGATGTAGCCCGCCGTTGAGTCTGGCCCTCCGGCTCCAAGCTGGATGGACCCTCTCCTAGCCTATTTACTTCGAGGCGAGCTTCCTCCTGACCAAGGCGAAGCCCGAAAGACCAGCCTGTGTTCCCAGTGTTCACTATTATTGAAGGCATATTGTACCGACGGTCTCTCTCAGACCTCTCTTACGGTGCCTCAGCCCCGAACAGGTGTTTTTGGCTACCGAAGAGGTTCACGAGGGGTTGTGCGGAAGCCACTTGGGGGCAGAACGCTGGCGCGCAGCATTATCCGAGCGGATTCTGGTGGCCTTCTCTGTAGAAGGATTGCATGTCCTTTGTCAGAAGGTGCCCGGAATGTAGAAGTTCGGGCAGCTTATCAAACAGCCTGCCGAACAACTTCATACCCTGTCGAACCTCACCCTTTTGTCAGATGGGGCATCGACATCTTTGGACCTTTCCCGAAGGCCCAAGGACGAAAGAAGTTTCTGTTCGTGGCTATCGACTACTTCACCAAGTGGATCGAGCAGAACCTGTGGCCGCGATCACTGAGCAAGCTGCCTGGAAGTTCATCTGGAAGAACATTCTGTGCCGTTCGGCATCCTAGAGTGACACTTCAGACAACGGAAAGCAGTTCGACAACACCTTCTTTAAGCAGAAATGCTCCGAGCTCGGTATCTACAACCATTTCACCTCTTTCGCACATCCCTAGGCAAACGGGTTGGTTGAAAATGCCAACCGAACACTGCTGTACGGGATCCGCACGAGAGTTGAAGCTGCAGGAGGTTCATGGATCGACGAGCTCCCTAACATATTATGGTGCCACCGAACAACAACGCGTGAGCGGTAACCGGGAAACTCCCTTCCATTTGGCCTACGGCTCTGAAGCTGTTGTGCCTGTGAAGTAGCTCCCCTACGATTCAGACAACTCACTTCGATGAAGCCGCAACAACCACGCACTCAAGGAGAACCTAGACTTTCTTGGCGAACGTCAAGGTGACGCCAGCATTCGATTGGTCTCCTATCAACAATGACTCTGCAATATTTCAACACCTGAGTTCGGGAACGACGCTTCTTCGAAGGTGACCTGGTCATGCGCGCTGCTCGACATCGGACCCCCGACGAGCAGTCGACAAGCTCGCCCGAAATGGGAAGGTCCTTATCAGGTCACTCAGGTCCTTGGGAAATGCTCCTGTAAGCTTACTACTCCTAGTGGCGAAGCCATACCCAGGACCTGGCACGTCTAATTTAAAGGCTTACTATCTTAAAAGCCTCATGATCGGCATCCTACTCTCTTCTCTCGTCGTTCTTTTTGGTGGCTTAAGGCGATGTCCGAAATATCCTTATTTCAAGCTCTCCATCTCACAAGGATAAGTGACACCTCTAAGAAAGCGCTCCCGTCAACCCCTGGTCGGGACATCGATTGTCCCTAACGGCCTGCGCGGTAATTGCGAACCTTTCTAAAGCCGAACGAATTCCGATTCGGACGGAACAAGTGCAAGAGAAGAAGATAGAAAAACGAAGCCATTTTCAAATCCAAAAGGAGATCCATTAAGATTTCTTTACAGGAGCTCACCCGGGCCGAGCTGCAAACAAGGAGAAGCAAGAGATACATTTAGGGGCCCTGCTCGGAGGGCCCGGCGCCATCGACCCCAGGGGGCATTTGCCCTACCTGAAACTGAGCAAAGCGCACTCCGTCAAGGCACGCATCCTAGGTCTGGCGCCTGTACTCTCTTTACAGCAGCCTCGAAGACTTCTCGGGCACGCTCGGTCGTTACAAGCCTTTCTCTGTGCACCTTACTAGCATCGAGGCCCACCTTGTAACAACGGGCCCCAACTGCTCCAGGTCCTCCTGAAGTCAGGACCGGCCTGTATTCGGCCACTCCACGGGCCTTGGCATCAGTCAACACTTGGGCAATGGCCACTTTTTTTCGGCCCGAGCAAGGGCTAAGTTCAGCTTGGAAGTCTAAAGGGCATCTTTGAGGCTCTTAACCTCATCCTGCAGCTTGGCTTGGCGATCCTTGTGCCACGCAACCGATCCTCGCAAAAGGAAGTCTGGGCCTCCCACAAATGTTTTGGTTCTGGGCACGCGCCACTAGCCTCTTCAGCACATCCAGCGACCCGACGATCCCGTCGACCAATACTTTTACATCCGCATCATCATCATACTCGACGGGGTGTCTTGGATGGTAGACCCCACTGGAATGCTCGGTGGTCTCCTCCAGACTCAATTGTTGGCACCGCACCATTCTCTCAATGAGATGCGGTGGGGACATGGCGGAAGAGGTTGTGAATCGTTCCCTTCTAGGTGTTCCAGCATTGTCGCCAGCATGTGTCTTTGAAGGAAGCTCGGGTTTGCTTCCCTCTTAGCACCGCAGAAAGAGGCCTTTGATCCTCGGAATCCCCAGCCTGCTCCTCACAGTGCTGACTATTCTGCCTCTCTAGAGAGACTGCTTCTCTCCCAGCTTCGGCAACGCCAACTCCAGCTGTCATCTCCTGGCCCTCGACAGTGCGAATTGCTCCCTCGGCACCCTCTCGCGTCCCATAATGGTTGTTCGCATTTCTACTTCCTCAACCACTTCGGTGGGGGGCATGGGGGCCAGGGTAGTCTCAGCCGTCGCCGAGGACATGACCAATTCGTGTACTTCGGCGTTCGGAGCGGCGTCCTCGCCCCTTTGCGCAGAAGTATCTTCATTGTCGATCACAGCATCCTGCCGGCATTGTGGTGTCTGGGGCCCCGATTGTGGACACACCTTCGAACGCTTCCGCACCACGGGCCGCCTCCTCGCCACCCCTATGGCACTTTGTTCGGTTGCCATGGTATTGGAAGCCACGTCCTGCTCGACGGTGGTACTATTCAAAGCAACCGACAGGTCCCTTTCTTCGTCTCTGCCGTCCGGCGCCAATTTGTCCCCTCTTGCGGACGGCCCTTCATCGCCGCATGTCCGCTCCCACTCTCCAGTAGTAGTGCTCGTGGCCCCCGTAGTGGCCACCCCCTCAGGATGACCCCGGCAAGGCCATGAGTTACAGGGGCCTCTGCATTCTCCCCCGCGGAGCCTTCGGACTCGTCACTTGAAAGGTTGACGAGTCCGAACTTTGAGTATGCCCCTTTCCTTGAAAGGGGCCCAATCGTCTCAGCTGCTCTCTCACCCGCAGGCTGCGTAGTCTGCTCGGCCACCCACTCGCTCAGCTGCGACCTCGGTTGCTCGGCTGCTCGGGTCACCTTGTGTTTTTTCCATGTTTCGAGCTGAGGGACTTCATCCCCCCCTCCCAACTTCTTCCTCGACCTCTTCGTCGGCCACTTCTTGCATGACCTGCGAAGCAGCCTTCTCCATCCGCCTCTTCTTCTGGGCTTGAGGTTGGCTGGCTCCTTCCCCCTCGATCCGGGGCTGTGCAACCACCATCGGGTCTTCTTCGTTAGGTGAATCTTCTCGCGTCCCTTTTTAGGGACCTTCGAGCTCGCCAACGAACGCCCTCCTCCGGGAGCCGCGATACCAGAGCCGTCGTCACCACCATAGATGTAGTACCCTAGAATTTCCTTGAAATTATTCTGTACAATGTGTTTATTTCTGCATAATTTGAATGCTGTTCTGTGTAGAACTAGGCGTCAAGATCGTTTGACGTTAAGGCTTGTAAGCGGCAATATCGTATGCCGTTTATATGGTGTTAACGACAATAGGTATTGACGTTTAATATTTTTCTGAATTATTTAATTATGAGCAAGACTATAAACGACATCATCAATGGACGTTTATATGGGGAAGACGGCAACCTATGTTGACGCTAACCTGACTTGCCTGTTTTTGAGCTTTCCGTTCCGGATTTAAGAGATCGGCCGTTTCGGGAAGGTTTTAATGGGCTGATCCGATGCGTTTAGATCTGAGGGTCAGCATTAGGTCTGGTCTTTGCTTGAGAGGTCTTATAAGACCAGATCTCGCATAAAGAAAAGGGGTTTTTGCTTTGGTTCTGGAGGAGAGAAAGAGGCCCGAGGAGGGATTTGCAGAGCGATCTGGTGCTTGTTCGTGCGGTTCGAGGGCTTCTACACCGAGGAGATACATAGGACTTCGTGCCCAAAAGCTCATCCAGACGGAGGAGCTTCATCGGAGGAGGTTTCGGAGTGCTTGAAGACGGAGGAAAGAACTGTCTCCCTGGCGAGACGGGCTTCTTCGAGCTCGGATTCGACACTCCATTAAGAGGGATTGAGGCAAGTTACATGGGGGATTAGTTTAGGATATGATATATTATGTATTTAACATTTTTCTGTATTTTTAAAGCATGAAACAACCTACGGGAAGGGTTAGAAAACGATATTATTTCATGCAGTTTTCTGTGTTTTCTGTGTCTTAGAACTAGACGTCCAGGGGTATTGCCGTCTATATAATGTAAACGGCAATATCGACTGCCGTTTAGTTCATCCGAAAATATATGTATTTTCTGTCCTTACTATATGTAAACGGCGCTATGTGCCGCCGTCTATAATTACTTAACGACAACGTTTGTGGACGTCGACCATAGTAAACGTCGTATGATGGACGTCAAGATTATCAGAATCATGTATTCCCTGAAATCTGAGTGAACTTGTTTAAATGTATAATTTATGAATGTATGCGTTTCAGCCAAAATATTGAGCATGTGGTTGTTATATTATGGATTGTCTATTGCTATAATGTACAGGTTACATATATGTATTAATGAACTTGCATAATTACATGACAACGATCAATGTTAAGTTTAGTAAAAGATAAATATAATGATTAAAATAAGCATGTTGATTGATGTTTAGATTACTGCAATAGATATGATATGTCTAGTATCCCTGTTCCATGTGAAAATTGTGAGCTTTTTCTATTTAAACCATGTTAGTTAGTTTATTTAATAGAGTTAATTTCATGAAAAATAGTTGCAGAAATCAGAAAATTATGAAATTTGGCATGTGTATTGTAATTACTGATTTCGAATTTCTGTTAAAATTTCAGAATTTTTAGACATGTGTACGTTCTGTTATGAATTTCTGAACAATATATTACACATAGAATTGAATAAAAATGCATGAAAATGCAAGAATGAATTAGTATCATGATAGAAATCTGTTGTACAGTAAATAGGATTTCAGAACTGAAAGTGTTGTACTTTGAAATATTGCATTGACTCATGTTAAATAGTATGAAATGAAATGTCACTATCTATTATCTTAGAGATTCCTACAAGGAACTACACCGTAGATGCCCCTATGGTAATGGTTCACCTACATGTAAAGAAATGAATCCGTGGGCAACGGATTGAAATCCTGGAGGTAGACTTGTTCTACTGGTCAAGGTGGAAGGACTTTCCCCGATTTTGCGCAAATACTATGACTTCATCACCGCATTGCCTAGGTGATAAGTGAATGTTAAATGACTACTGATCTCTATTTAGTGTGGGCTATGTCTTGGCAACTATATGAAAATGACTACATGCTACAAGTTACATACTACATGCTACATGTTACATGCCACAAGTTACATGTCTACCTGTTCTACATGCTACATACTACATGTTATATGCTTACATTCCTACATGTGAACTTGTTCAAAGGATTTCATGCTACATGTCAATGTTTTAATATTACTACATGAAATTGTTGTGTAAAAGAATAGTGCATGCATAAATGAGAAATTGATACATGAGAATTGTTGTAGGTCTCATAACATCGAATAGATTCCATGAATAAGTAATTCCATGCTATATGTGAAACATGTTTTATTTCCTTAATAGTTAGAATCACTATGAAATGAATGATTGCCAATGGACTTAGAACTATCGTAAGAAAAGTATATGATATCAATGAATGGAATGCTAATGTCTACCATGTTTTAAAACTAATATACTGTTAATATCTTGAACTATCTTTCATGTGATTTGCTGGGTCTTGTAGACTCATACTTGCCTAACATTTCAGGAGAGCCATAGGATACGGTGGAGTTAGTGCAAACTGACTCAGAGCGTGAGGACGTGGAGACTAGCTTGTCTTAGAGAGATTTAGAGTGAATCTTGTATGTGATAATCATATGTAATTTCTTTTATGAAGCTGATCTTTGAAATGTAATAAACTTTGGACTATTGCTACCCTTTTTATGCATTAGATTTGCTTTTGAATAAATGCTGATTACAAATGTTTAATTCCATATTCGGTCATTTATCATTGGAATTGAATAGTTATTTGTGTATATTTCAACCTGTATTGAAATTGTTGGATTCGTTCCACTGTGATACCTCTATTAGATCCAATGTGAGTTGGTGTAACTGTACTGGGTCTAAGAGGGGCGTTACAATAGAGACCCTCATCGCAGAAGGAATCCTGGCCACAGCGGCGACGTCATCACCCTCGTACACCATGTGAGAGGTAACGGGGATCTTCTCGGCGAAGTCCTCGTTGGCCTCCTGGTCCCGACTACGGCCAACTCTGCAGCAGCTGCAAAAGAAGATGACGGTCAGGAAACAGTCACCGAATAGGCGTGCGTACAGGGCGAGTTCAGACACTTACTCCATGATCGGCTCAGACCGTGCACGACAAGCGTATACTCCGTCAAGTAGCAATCTCAGTTCTGCAGGCCGACCTAGAGCAATCTATCTGAGGCTCTCACCTCGTCCTGGATCAGCTTGGGAAGCTATCCTTCAACGCCGCCTGGATCCTGGTGGGAACCCCCAACGCCGCGTTGTCTTGGCGCCTGACGAAGAATGGCCACTGCATCCAGCCTTTGTTGTTTCAAAATTTTCTTCGCCAGGTGAATCTGCATCCTCTCCGGGCGGTGTTTGGTGTAGTAGATGCTCGCCCCTGACGAGGGTGAGGCCGTGAGCCGAACTGGGACCGGAACACGTCTGCTGAACCGCGGATCTCCTTCAGCCTGCAAACCACGCCGAAGATGCATATCGTCCGCCATGAGTTGGCATCAGCTGGATCGGCGAAAGTCCCCCCCGATTCAACAGCGCATTCGCCACTTTTGGCAGCGGCAGCCGGAATCCTCGCTTCCATGTGATCAACAGAAAGGGCAGCCAACCTGGTTTGTGTTCCCAGGTATGACTCCCCCTCCTTGGCGTTAGTGATCTCGTACTCATCATCGATCCGGAAGCGCTCCTGGAGGCCCTCGTAGTAGCAGTGCCTTGGCCCTCGGGCCGCGGCCACCGTCGCTCCACTTACCCCGGCGGCTGCAACAGCCTTTCCTTTATCTGCCATCGCCGAGAGTTGTAAGAGAATGGAGAAAGCAGAGGAAGAGCGCGAGGAGAAAGACGAAGACGAAGGTTAGGGCTAGGTAGGCAAGAAGGTCCTTCTAAAAGGTTTGAAGGCGTGGTTCCCGGCCTTCACCCCTCCTCTTCTTTATAAAGAGGCGGGGCGCAAAATTCCAAGGGCCAAATGGCGTTTCCTCCCCCGCTCCACGTAACTATTCGAGTGTGCTGCAGAGGACCGTTCGAACGGGCCGCGCGGAGTCTCCGGTTCGACATGACACCCCCTCTCATCAGGAGATCCTCGCAACCTTCGAGGGATACCTTCTAACGGCGTAGCCCAATGAGCGTTTGTGGCGCCAGCATCACATCAATTTAATACGAGTGACAATCAAGCAAACCTCCTCTCTCAAGGCGCTTTGTTCCGAGCACGCCTGAGAGGGCGGGGGCAAGTGTGGTTGCCTTTATAGCCACCTAGGTCTGCAGGCCCCATCATGGCTAGGTCCTCATGCCTAGCGCCACGCGTCATTGGAAGCAGTTCAGGAATTTCGAGCACGCCCCTCCACATCCGAACATTTCCAGGATCTAGGGGTAGCCCCCAAGCACCTTGTATCATGTTTAGTCTAGGCCCCAGCCTACCAAACAGGTTCTGCTCGAAGCGTGCCTTAGTCCGGCCAGAATGAGTAGCGCCCGGGCACCAGACACCGAGCAGTCAGCATAACTACCGAACAGCGGGTCTGGTCTACCGAATAGGCTTCCTACTCTGTACCATCTGCCTAGAAGATGCCAAGCAGCCCTTCGTCTCCTTACGACAATTACAACGGCTGCATGCCATGCACCCCACGTTCAAGTGGTGCGTTAACAGCAGAGCCCCTCACCGGGCGCCTCAACGGGTAACTCCCCGTCAAGAGCACTAACCGACGCACCGCCCTATCTGGCATTACCAAGGGGCGTTACCTCTTACGTTCCCATCATCCCCGCCTATAAAAGGCTCAGGTAAGCCTCCATGCAGAGGTACGTGATCTTACTCACACCGTTCTCACACAAACACTGAACCCTTCTTCTCCAAGCCTCATTGACAGTCAACTGACTTAGGCATCGGAGGGTTCTCCCCGATTCTTTAGCTGAGCCCCCCCTGATTTCGTTCTGGTTTTGTAGGCATTCGCCCGCTACCAGCGGTCGTCTTCCTTGTTTCCAAGTGTAGGCCCATTTGGTTCCGGCCCAAATAGGAAAATACCTCCGCAATTGTGATCTTACCGAGTTGCCACTGGTTCTTAGTTCCATTATATGCACATTTGAGTTTGGATCCATCTTCTATCTTTACTTACTTCTAAATTCATGGCTCACAGTATTTTTGCTCTTTGGCTTTCTTTCAGCCTCATTTGGTAGGATAATTATTAATGGGGGTGATCTCCTATTCGCGTGCATGAGTAAAGATGTACATTTACCTACATGGACGTGGGACCCTACATTTCGTACGTATTACCGATCTATAGGTAAAGTAAAATGTCATACACATTCTTATGTTAGTTTTTCCTAATAAACTACTAAAATCTCGTAAACGGAGACGAACAAGAAGAAAAGAGATTCTATTGATATTTTGACAGGATAAGTTTGCCATCATGAGAGAATAACATGTACGTAGGATGCTATATTATCATTTAAATAAAGGTGCAGCAAACCCGATTGGGCAGATAGCAAGTGAACAATTTTAGTCTTTAACTTCAGTTTGGTAACGAGTTAACTTAAAGTTAACTCAAAATTAATTCAGAGTTAACTCAAAATACAGTTTGGTAACAAAAAAAAAAGTTAATTCAGTGGGATAGATTAAAAGTGGGTCAGATGTGAGTTAACTCACAATTTTCCAACCCACCTCTAGAGGTGGATTGGAGTTAACCTATTGAGTTAACTACTTTTTGTCCTGGCAGTACACAATATTAATTGCTACTTTCTCTTTTCTCAACACAACATTAATTGCTACTTTCTCTTTTCAAGTCACTTTTTTGATATGAAAGTGTGTTAACTCACTTTATCTTGCCAAAGCAATCAAGAGAAAGTGGGTTAACTCACTGTAGTTAAATTGGGTTAACACATAAGAAAACAAATTAAGAAGTGAGTTAACCCTATATAACTTTAATCATGGGTTGGAGTTATCTCTAACCCCAATTCATTGCCAAACAGAGACTAAGCAGTCATACGCAAAGTGTCTCGCATCGAAGTTGGGACACACCGTTCTTTTCTGAAGTTGTGTCTGTTCTCATGTGTTGGAAGAGGGCAAGCATGCTCTTATATAAATGCATATTGAAAGAACAGTGTTGTTATTTGACTCAAGTGTAGAATCCCACGTTTCGTAGGATTGGAATTTTTGTCCTTTTGTGGGTTGTTGTTTGGTACTTGTAAGTGGGTAGGAAATAAGCCCACAAACCAAAAACCCATATACCCAAACCCAAGAATCTGACCCAGCAAAGGGCCACGCAAAGACGTGTTGGAGGGATTAGGGAAAAATTGGCGAGGACGAGTTTTTTGGGGGGGAGATCCTTGTGCGAACATGACTATGGCGACTATGTTTTTTTTGGGGTTTCGACTGTGCTGTTTCTTCATCCACATTCAGTTTGTGGAGATCGTCGGTGTTACAATTTGAGGATCTACGAAACTATTTGAGGAGCACCATTCTAGAGGAAAATTGAGTTGATTTGTGTTTGTTTGCTCTATGTGGGAATGATCATTTGGTGGTGTTGTAAGAGTATTTTTTACTTTGTATTTTTTATATCATAGTGAAATCTCTCTGTTCTCTCTGTCGATGTAGGAAGTTACATCACCTCTCCAAATCACTTAAATCTATTGTCTCTAGCCGTATGATTTGTTTTTGTTGATTTTTGTAGTAGAATCTCACATTCAATTTTCGACAAATGTCTCACTCGTCGATTCACACATTTGCTTATCTGCATTGTTGCGGGTATATATCGTCCCATTTTCACAACATTTGGCGTTCACTATTGGACGTTCTATGTGATTCTATCAAACTTTAGGTGTCGTCCGAGATGTCCATTGCAAAATTAGATAGCAAGATTGACTTTGGTTTGTGATATAAGAGAGTGAAAGTTATTCTGGTGCAAAACAATCTTCATAATTTTTTTCTCAGTGAGGAGAAGTCAGGAAAGACGATGATTGGGACAAGTTTGATTTGAAGGCTATGAGCACAATTTAGTTACCTAGTAGATGAGGTAATGTATAACGTTGTCGATATTGAGATTACTGTTGATCTGTGGGAGAAATTAGATAAGCTTTATAAATCCAAATCACTTGTAAATAAATTGTATCTGAAAAAGCAACTCTACAGTTTATGCATGTCTGATGGTTCTGACTTTCTTGGAGCATATAAATGATTTCAATAGATTGATCTCTCAACTTCGTAGTGTAGGAGTCAAGGTAGAGGAAGAAGATCAAGCCCTTGTTCTTCTTTCATTTTTGCCAAAGTCCTATAGCCATCTAGTCACAACTATCATCTACGGTAAAGGCACTTTGAAGATAGAGGAAGTTAAAACAATTTACTATCAAAAAGTTAGGCACAAATCCGGTGTAGGTGAGAGCTTGGTAGTGAAAGATTCGAGTCAAGATAGAGGACGTCAAAAAAAATGATGGCAAAAAGAATAGATCCAGGTCCAAGTCAAAAAGAAATGACAACATATGGCGTTATTGCAAATAAGGTCATTGAAAAGTTGACTGTCCCAAACTTCAAGACAAGTTCAAGAAAAAGAAGAAATAACTAGAAGAGGCTAGTGTGGCTTCTGATTTGGAGAAGGAGAGAGATGTTTTGACCATCTCCTCAAGTATGGATTCTTCTGATATGTAGATTTTTTTTATTCTGCTTGCTCTTACCACATGTGCCCACAAAGAGATTTAGTTGATACATATGCATCTCACACTGGGAGTAGAGTTTTGATGGATAACAACACAGAATACGAATCTATTAGGATAGGAACAATAAAAATTAAGATGTTTGATGGGGTAGTTAGAACTTTGACAGAGGTCAGACATATCCTAGACTTGAGAAAGAGGCTAATCTCCCTTGGTGCTTTTGATGCAAATGGTTGCACTTTCAGTGGTGCCAATGGCATATTAAAAGTAAAAAAAAAGGTGCTTTAGTAGTTATAAAGAGAGTAAAGATTGGGTCCCAGTACAACTTGATTGAAAAAACTATAGCAGGAAATGATGCCATAACATCCTCTTTTGATGATGATGCTACTTTGCTATGGCAAGGAAAACTTGGGCATATGAGTGAGAGAAGAATGTTAGAGTTGCATAATAGAAAATTACTCAAGGGTATTAAATCTTGTAAAGTGAATTTCTGTGAATATTGTGTTCTTGGCAAATAATGCAGAGTTAAATTTGTTACTTTAGTAAAAGAAGTAAAGATATTCTTGAGTATATTCATTCAGATATCTGGGGGTAGCACTAGTAACATCTCAAGAAGGAGCTCGATATTTTGTTATTTTTATTGATGACTTCTCTAGGAAAGTTTAAGTTTATTTCTCGAACATAAGTCTGAAGTGTTTGAGAAGTCCAGAAGTTGGAAAGCCAGAGTTGAGAAGCAGACAAGGTAAAAGGTGAAAGTTCTGCAGACTGATAATAGTGGTGAGTTCACCTCAAAGGAATTTAAGAATTTTTGCAAATAGGAATGCATCGCTCGACATTTGACTATTCTCACACCACAAGAAAAAGCGCCATTACCGATAGACATTTCCGACGAAAATATATCCATCGGAATTTTCGACGGCTATTCCGACGGCTATTTTTCAGTCGGAAAATACATCAGAATTTCCGACGGACATTTTTCCGTCGGAAAGATCCGTCGGTACTTATGTATTACCGACGGTTTTCCGACTTAATATTTTCTTCGGAATTATCCGTCGGAAAGTCCCCAATTTCCCTCCCCGCCACATCCCGCGAAACCCTCCTCTCTCTCTCGCTCTCTCTCCTCCTCTCTCTCTCTCTCTCTCTCGCCGCCGCCCGTCGCCACCCTAGTCAGGCGCCCGCCCGTCCACCCCGTCCCGTGCGCCGTCCGGCGCACCCAAGGTGTGGATCTCTCTCTCTCTCTCCCTCTCTCTCTCTCTCTCTCTCTCCCCCCCCCCCCCCCCCGCCCGCCCCTTCGCCAGCGGAGCCCCCGCACCCGCCCCTTCAAAGTTACTGTATTTGTTATTTATGTTATACATTCATGTACACAATTAATGTGCAATTGTAGGGGGAAGATAGATCCTGGTTCTGCTTCCCGTTATATTACGACGCTGGTCCACGCACATATTCCAAGACCAATGGATGCATGGAGAGAGTTCCCGGTGCCCGTCTGGGATTTGTTATTTGACATGTTCACAGTATTTTTAATGTTTAGATGAGTTGAAATCATTTATTTAATTACTATCTCTGTTAGTGCAGAAAGTTGAGTAATTTTATTTCTTTACAGCGGAGGTTCGCGTTCACGAGACCCGAGGATCTCCCTCGAGCTCGCGTCGTCTGGGAGTCTACTGCCCAGACTAATTTAAGAAAGTCGATGTGGGAGGCCCGGGACAAGGCAATGAAGACCACAGGAAACCGGGATCCTATGGCTTGGCTAGATTACGGCCCTGTTTGGCTGAGGAGGGACTATTGGGAGTCCTCTTGTGAGCGTTGGGCTGCTGGACCATGGCAGCAGCGGTCACAGCGGCAATACGCAACCGATCAACTCATCCAGAGAAGAATGTGCATACTAGTGGATCCGTATCTTATGCGACCCATAGTCAAAATTGGTAAGCATATTATTGTTTTTCAATTGCTTAATATTGATATTATTGTGAAACTAACTATTTTTTTGAATTGTAAGCATCACGAGTTCAAGCGTGCCCCTACATTTCGCGAGTTATTTGATCGGACTCATAAGCGGAAGGGGACGGATGACTATGTTAGCGAGAGTGCCCGTACGATCGCTGTAAGTCAAGCTATAATTATGAATTCAATTAAGATATTCAATAATTTATGATAATAATTTAATTTTAATTTGTTCTGCAGGAGACCTATGACAGGACGATGCGGAGCGCTATGCAGAGGGCACTCCCCAGCCAGACTTGGATCCGGAGGCTTGGGTCGACGCAGCGGGAGGGCCGAGGAAGGGTCGAGTGTACGCTTTGGGGACAGCCTGGATACTACTCCAGTGTTGTCCTCATATGCGAGTTCGATCGCTCCTCCAGCATACGCGAGTTCATCTACTGTCCCCCCGTCAGTGGTGTAGAGGAGATTAGAGACCTCATTTGGGAAGAGCTACGGGCACAGCTACAGACACAGCAGGCAGAGCTACAGACGCAGTTCGGCGATATGGTTCAGCAGTTGATCTCAGCCATGCAGGGAGTACGCCCCACACAGCCAGCACCTCAAGTCATTATATATTAATTTCATATACTTTGGATGAGATGAACCCACTAAAGAATGTCAACAGGGAAAAAAAAGAAATCTAAATTAATAACCTAACATAAGTGTAAAGGGCGTTCAATTGACGGATCTTAAAAAATTTAAGTCTAAAGGGTCAAAACACACAACCCGGGGGTCCAAAATTCTAAATAGGTCGGATCGGCATGTCGTTTTCTCCGACATGACCGGTGGGTTAAAGTGACGTGTGGGAACTGACAGAATCCATTTGGATCTCCGGATTGGGTTGGGCATTGAAATGACGGATCTAAAAAATAGCCAAGTATATGTAAAGGGTCAAACCCACAACCCGGGGGTCCAAAATCCCAAATAGGGATCGGATCGGCGTGTCGTTTTCCTCCGAACGACCGGTGGGTTAAAGTGCGTGTGGGAACTGACGGAATCCAATTTGGATCTCCGGATTTGGTTGGGCATTGAAATGACGAATCTAAAAAACATTAAGTATATATAAAGGGCTAAAACCTACAACCCGGGGGTCCAAAATCCCAAATAGGGATCGGATCGCGTGCCGTTTTCTCCGACACGACTGGTGGGTTAAAGTGACGTGTGGAAACTGACGGAATCCAATTTGGATCTCCGGATTGGGTTGGGCATTGAAATGACGGATCTAAAAAATAGCCAAGTATATATAAAGTGTCAAAACACACAACCCGGGGTCCAAAATCCCAAATAGGGATCGGATCGGCGTGCCGTTTTCTCAGACACAACCGGGTGGGTTAAAGTGACGTGTGGAACTGACGGAATCCAATTTGGATCTCCGGATTGGGTTGGACATTGAAATGACGGATCTAAAAAACAGCCAAGTATATATAAAGGCTAAAACCTACAACCCGGGGTCCAAAATCCCAAATAGGGATCGGATCGGCGTGTCGTTTTCTCCTCCGACCGTCGGGTGGGTTAAAGTGACGTGTGGGAACTGACGGAATCTAATTTGGATCTTCGGATTGGGTTGGGCATTGAAATGATGGATCTAAAAAACAGCCAAGTATATATAAATGGTCAAAACCACAACCCGGGGGTCCAAAATCCCAAATAGGGATCGGATCGGCGTGCCGTTTTTTCTCCGACACGACCGGGTGGGTAAAATTGACGTGTGGGAACTAACGGAATCCAATTTGGATCTTCAGATTGGGTTGAGCATTGAAATGACGGATCTAAAAAATAGTCAGTAAAGGGCTAAAACCTACAACCCGAGATCCAAAATCCCAAATAGGGATCGGATCGGCGTGCCGTTTTCTCTCCGACACGACCGGGTGGGTTAAGTGACGTGTGGGAACTGGCGGAATCCAATTTGGATTCCAGATTGGGTTGGACATTGAAATGACGGATCTAAAAAACAGCCAAGTATATATAAAGGGCTAAAACCTACACCCGGGGTCCAAAATCTCAAATAGGGATCGGATCGTGTGCCGTTTTCTCCGACACGACCGGGTGGGTTAAAGTGACGTGTGAACTGACGGAATCTAATTTGGATCTCCGGATTGAGTTGGGCATTGAAATGACGGATCTAAAAAATAGTCAAGTATATATAAAGGTCAAAACACACAACCCGGTGTCCAAAATCCCAAATGGGATCGGATCGGCGTGCCGTTTTCTCCAACACGACCGGGTGGGTTAAAGTGACGTGTGGGAACTGACGGAATCCAATTTGGATCTTCGGATTGGGTTGGGCATTGAAATGACGGATCTAAAAAACAGCCAAGTATATATAAAGGCTAAAACCTACAACCGGGGATCCAAAATATCAATAGGGATCGGATCGGCGTGCCGTTTTCTCAGACACAACCGGGTGGGTTAAAGTGACGTGTGGGAACTGACGGAATCCAATTTGGATCTCCGGATTGGGTTGGACATTGAAATGACGGATCTAAAAAAAGCCAAGTATATATAAGGGCTAAAACTACAACCCGGGGTCCAAAATCCCAAATAGGGATCGGATCGGCGTGTCGTTTTCTCCGACACGATCGGGTGGGTTAAAGTGACGTGTGGGAACTGACGGAATCTAATTTGGATCTTCGGATTGGGTTGGGCATTGAAATGATGGATCTAAAAAACAGCCAAGTATATATAATGGTCAAAACACACAACCCGGGGTCCAAAATCCCAAATAGGGATCGGATCGGCGTGCCGTTTTCTCGACACAACGAGGGTGGGTAAAATTGACGTGTGGGAACTAACGGAATCCAATTTGGATCTTCAGATTGGGTTGAGCATTGAAATGACGATCTAAAAAATAGTCCAAGTAAGGGCTAAAACAACTACAACCCGAGATCCAAAATCCCAAATAGGGATCGGATCGGCGTGCCGTTTTCTCCGACACGACCGGGTGGGTTAAGGTACGTGTGGGAACTGGCGGAATCCAATTTGGATTCCAGATTGGGTTGGACATTGAAATGACGGATCTAAAAAACACCAAGTATATATAAAGGGCTAAAACCTACAACCCGGAGGTCCAAAATCTCAAATAGGGATCGGATCGGTGTGCCGTTTTCTCCGACACGACCGGGTGGGTTAAAGTGACGTGTGGGAACTGACGGAATCTAATTTGGATCTCCGATTGAGTTGGGCATTGAAATGACGGATCTAAAAAATAGTCAAGTATATAAAAGGGTCAAACACACAACCCGGTCCAAAAATCCCAAATAGGGATCGGATCGGCGTGCCGTTTTCTCCACCACGACCGGGTGGGTTAAAGTGACGTGTGGGAACTGACGGAATCCAATTTGGATCTTCGGATTGGTTGGGCATTGAAATGACGGATCTAAAAAACAGCCAAGTATATATAAGGGCTAAAACCTACAACCCGGGGATCCAAAATTCAAATAGGGATCGGATCACGTGCCATTTTCTCCGACACGACCGGGTGGGTTAAAGTGACGTGTGGAACTGACGGAATCCAATTTGGATTCCCGGATTGTGTTCGGCGTTCAAATGACACAATTAAAAACACCCAAGAAACGATGGATCTAAAATAGTATCTAATTAAACTTGAGAAATAATCACATATTTTAAATTTAATTTTTGAAAATAATGTATGTCTTTTAATTATTATTAATGTTTCTCATATTATTTTTTTTTAATATAGGATCCACCTCCGGCACCTGACGATGACGAGGCAGGGACAGCAGACGATCCAGCAATCTGTCTTATTTTTTGTATTTATTATTTTGTATGATTTTATATTTATTGTATTTTATGATTTTATGTTGATCGTGAGTATTTGTGAAATTTATGAATATTGTAGCAGGTTTGAAAAATCTTTTTTATTTGTCAATTTAAAAATATTATATCTGCCCATTCCGACGGATTTTCCGACGGATAAATATCCGTCGGAAATTTTAATTACCGACGGAAGAAATCGGTCGGAATAATTCTGTCTATAGTTCTGACGGATTTTCCGACGGTTTACTGATTTACCGACGGAATATCTGTCGGTAATACTGACGGTATTTCCGACGGATTTGTCCATCGGAGTTTTCCGACCTATTTCCGACGGAATTCTCTTCCATCGGTAATTTCTGACCACCAATTTCCGACGGAACCATTTCCGACGAGCTTCGGACGAAATCTGTCGGAAGGATCATGTTCCGACGGATTCTTTCCGTCGAAAAATCCGCATTTTCTTGTAGTGTCAATACACCACAATATAATGGTGTGGCAAAGAGGATGCACATGACACTGTTTGAGAGAGCTCGATGTATGAGGTTTGTTTGCTAACTACCTAAGTAGCTTTGAGCCGAGGCAATCAATACAACTTGTTATATTATTAAAAGATTGCCTTCTAAAGCAATGGGACTCAAGACACCACAGGAAATATGGTCTAGTACTAGCTAATTATTTTGATTTCCATATATTTGGCTGTCTGGCTTATGTTTTGATGTAGGACGGTAAGAGGACAAAACTTGATGCTAAATCCAAGCATTGTATCTATCTAGGATGCAAAGTTGGTGTGAAGGGGTAAAAGCACTTGGATCCTTACATACGAAAGGTGGAGCTCTGCAGAAATGTGATTTTTGTTGAAGCCTCAATGTTGAAGAAATTTAAGCAATAGGTTCATGGTGAAAAGAAAGTCGATAATTCAATCTAGGTGGAGCTAAGTGATGAGAAAGCTGGTGATAATAGTGATTCAAGGGAATCTTCTCACTAGGATGAGGAAGATGTAAAACCAGATCGTAAGGAGTCTTATTCTATTGCCAAAAGAAGGTCCAGAAGAGAAGCTAAATTGCCATTAAGATTACAAGATACAGTTGCTTATGCATTAATTGTTATGTCTATTGACCCTTTGACCTTCAGGAAGTAGTGGAAAGTAAGGACAATACGCATTGGCTTGATGTTATGCAGAAAGAGATAAATTCTCTTCATCAGAATTAGACTTGAGAATTGGTAAGTCTTCTTAAGGAAAAGTAAGCAATCGGCTATAAATAGGTGTATAGAAAAATAGGAGGCTTCATCTGATGGAGAACCACCAAAGTACAAGGCCAAATTAGTAGCCAAGGCTACGATCAGAGGAAAGGAATAGACTTCACAGAGATTTTCTCTCCAATGGTAAAATATTGTTCAATCAGAGTCATGCTAGCTATGGTAGCAATGTAGGATTTAGAGTTTGAGCAGCTTGATTTGAAGATGGTTTTTCTACACGATAGTTTAGATGAGAAGATCTACATTGCATCTAGAAGTTTTGTTGAGAAAGGCAATGAGAAGCTGGTGTGTGAGTTGAAAAGGTCTTTGTATGGTTTGAAGTAAGCTCCAAGACAATGGTACAAAAAGTTTGACACCTTTATGGTTTCACATGGCTATAATAGGAGCAGGTATGACAATAGTGTTTATTTTTATTTCCTTGGTGATGGGTCTATTGTTCTATTGATACTTTATGTTGATAATAAGCTTATTGCTTGCAAGCATGCGCACGAGATTACTAAGATAAAATAGGAACTGAGCTTCGAGTTTGAAATGAAAGACCTATGTGGAGCCAAGAAGATCTTATGCATGGAAATCCAGAGAGATTGGCATAGCGGGAAATTGTAGTTAACCCTTCTCCATAAGGAAAGTGTTGGCCAAATTCAACATGAATGAGACCAAGGCTATAAGTACACCTCTTTCTCAACAGTTTAGAATATCTTTACAGCAATGTCCTCAGACAGAGAAAGAACATCCATAGATGCTCAGAACACCATACTCCAGTGCGATTGGTTGTCTGATGTGCACCATGGTTTGCACTAGGTCTGATTTATCTCAGGAAATCAGTGTGGTTAGTAGATATATGACAGATTCAGAAAAGAGCATAGGAATGCAGTGAAATGGATTTTGTGATATTTAAAGGGCTCTTCAAATGTTGGTTTGTTGTTTTAGAAAAGCACTAATGATGATTGTTTAGTTGGTTATGTTGACTCAGATTATGCAGGTGATCTGGAGAGGAGTAGATCTACTACAAGATATATTTTTACTCTAGGTGGAGCTCCCATCAGTTGGAAGGTCGTGTTGTAGAACATCATGGCATTATCAAGCTACTGAGGCTGAGTATATTGCTACATTTGAGGCTGCTAAAGAAACAATTTAGTTGAAGGGCTTAGTAAAGGAACACGATATTACTCAGGAAGGCGTCAATTTGTATAATGACAGTCAGAGTGCAATCATGTTAGGATGAAGCATATTGGCGTTAGATATAACAAGCTCCGAGAGTTTGTTGTAGGCAACAACATTCAACTTTGTGAAGGTGCCTTCGCAGAATAATGTTGCTGACATGATGAACAGGCCACTGCCAGCAGTCAAATTTCAACATTATCTAGACTTGGCTAATCTTTGTGCTCATTGAGGTGTGAAGGCTCCAAGGAGAGGGGGTGTTTTCTCTCGGAGAGATCTTTTGTTTTATTACAGAAGTTTGCTTTAGAGACACTAAGAAAAGGTGGGATTTTCATCAGACGACTCGTGTCGGAAATTACTGACTAAAAATGTTTTTGTCGGAATTTTCGAGAGATAAATCTATCAACATTTATCGATGATTTTTTCTATAAAAAATTATCGACAGAATTATCGATAGATAAAAATCGACGGAACATTTCGTCGACAAATCCATCGAAAATGATATTTTTATATTTTTTTTTCAATTTATATTTTGCCAAAATATTTTAACACCCGTTAAAAAACAACAAATACCGACACCAACAAATAAAATAGGAAACATCACCAATAACAAATATCTATTGTAGTTTTATTTTAATAAAAATTCATAATATCTATAAAATTTTCACAATAAAAAAATCACAAGAGGTCTTCTGCATCATCCATATCCTCTTCATCCTCTCTGTTCGGCTAATCCTCGCCACGTATTGGAGGACCCTATATTACAAAAAAAAAAATCATATAGATACATGAATAAAAAAATATTTTAAAACTAAATAAAATATGTATTTGTTTTATAAAATTGAAAGTGAAAGAATCTATGAAGATGAATTCATTAGTCAATTCGAGGATTGGTTCTTTGAGCAGAGAGCTCAAATTAGGAATCCGATTTGGATTCCATCAATTCTTTTGTCACTTTCCCCACCCCAGTCGTATAAGATCAATCGACACAACGATCGAATATATATTACACATTTTGGACCTCCAACTTGGTATTTTACTTTCTTTACACTAAGTTAATTCGACAATTGGTTCTTTGAGCGTTGAGCTCAAACTAGGAATTTGACTTGGATTCTATCAATTCTCACATGTCACTCTCACCACCCTGATAGTGTAGGACCAATTGGCACACCAATTTGAATTCCGTCAATTCTCCATGTCACTCTAACCACCTCGGTCGTGAAGGACCAATCGGCATGCCGATCGCATCTGTATTTCACATTTTGGACCCCCAACTTGGTATTTTACTTTCTTTAGACTAAGTCAATTCAGAGATTGGTTCTTTGAGGGCCGAGCTCAAACTGAGAATCTAATTTGGATTCTCTCAATTCTTGCATGTCACTTTCACCACCCCGGTCGTGGAGGACCAATCGACACATCGATCGGATTTGTATTTCACATTTTGGAACCCCAACTTGACCTCTTTAGTTTCTTTACACTAAGTTGTTTACCAACCATTTACCCTAGCCATGTGTGACCAATTATGTAATATTTAAAATTTTATAACTCTTAGTTTGGATTAAATAGTAGAATTATAATTCTAAATTATGTGATATTTAAAATTTATACAAACACTCACCTGAGGAGCTTGTGTTACAGTCGAGGCTGGTGGTCGAGTCAAAATCCCAACCTCTGTGAGGAGGGTGGCGACCGCCTGTGTAATGGGCACCTCGATCGCTTGTGTAACGTGCGCCTCAACTCCCTACATCTCTTCTCAGACTGCATCTGTAACGTCACTAGGAGTAGTACTGGAGCTTGTGGAGGGTGTCGTGAACATGTTGGGGCTTGTGCCTGAACTCGTGCAAGAAGACATCACTGCACTCATGTCTACGCTATCTCCAAAACTGAACAGTTGCCCCTTGTTTGGTAGACCAACTGCGGCCACCCACGCTTGAGGATCTAATTGTTGCTACAGCGTGCCCTCCTCATACATCTCTGTCATCTGCCAATGCTGATGTGAATATCTACTAAATGTTTTAGATTTGTTATTATCTTTGGTCAAATATCTGCCTATGATGATGTGAATGCCCTTTCTGCTCCATTCAGATCTTAATATGATATGACCAATTTAATGGCTATCCAATTATTTAAGAGCAACATGATTTTAACTTTGAGATGAGAGGCAAAGATTGATCATTCCAAGTGTATATGTTTGAACACTATTTGTAGCGGCTACTTATGCCCGTAAAGGCTCCATATCTAGATCCGCCTCCTGCGAATAGTCCGAAGTCTCGCAAGAGATATCTCACATACATGTCCAATAAGAATATAAAAGACACACATTGGTAAGAAGATACATGATAAAGTTCATGATCTTATACACATTCATAGAATTACATTGTCCCAATACATTATTACAAGTCCAAAAAAAAATACAACAACTTGGGGCATATCTCGAGGTGTACAATAAGAGCAAAAACTCACACTACTGCTGGTGGTATAGGTTTGCCTCCAACAGCAGGGAAACTCCTCAAAACAACAATATGTAATCCACATGTAATAGAGGAGAGAACCAAGTAAAATAATCTCACTGATCAGTTCATATATGACAGTTTAAAGGGGACCCATCGAAAGATGGAACCTAAACATGATTTTTAATCAACACAAGTAAACACCACACTATTCACAGTTAAATAGCCAACTATTGATACACATTTATAATAACAAATAACTACAATATCATGATTAACTAGAAATAAACCACCAACAAGAGTTACTTAGACTTGATAAGCATTGAAAATAAGCCACTAGAAGGACATCATATTAAACAATAAACCAACAGTACAAATGAATAGTACTAAATCAAATAGTACCACACACACTACATAACAGGTCAACTGGCAGAGTCAAAAGGAATGACACTAACACTTGGCTACTGGTTCATAACGCCAGTATCTGATCCTGATAAATCAACACACGAAACATCTCTTAGCCTAGCTGATATGGACGTAAGGTCAAACTACGGCTCCACCTTTACAAGTACAAATAAATTGTGGAGACCGACCAACACCACCTACAAACAACAACACTGTAGACCCACACTTGACACACCTCTAAGGGTTCTGGAGCCCTTAGAGTGAGACCGTGGCAACATGGGTTTAGATGGGAACCAATACGTCTACTGGTGTCCATCTCTCAACCATGAGCGCGTTACAAGAGACTAAACAGAACAAACACACACACCTCAAGTCGATGCCCCACTGTCGTCTTTCCCTCAGCCAGATGAGTTACTCGACAAACGAGTGGGGATGTCCAAGAAGACGACACAGACCTCTACAGTACACATAGTACTGGGACAAATCCTGAGCACAATGTATCTCGCTCACAGAGAACCTAGGATACTCAACTGGAGAGGTATTTCAGATTAAACGCCGAACTACTGAACTCAGAAAACCATAAGAATTCATAATTGATCATTATCGATTACTAAATCAATCCTTTAAATAGTAAATTTACAATCTTTAAACCTTTCATTCATAAACCATGTTCTTGTAGCTACATGAGACTAACCTTAATAATACATAGTAGCATCAAATTATTAATAAACTATTCAATTCTCATTAATCCATAACTAAATAACATTTACACAGCTCAAACATATTAAACTAGCACAAGACTATTGAAATTGGGCCCCCCATGAAACCCACATTACCAATCACAAAGCTAAACACTTCGGAAAGCAGAACGTGACGGGACCGACTGTCACGTTAAGAACGCGACGACTCATAAGCCGCATTCAAAACACAGTTGCTCGTTATGCCACGTTCACATGAGAACACATCGGAGTAGGAGGCCGCATTCTAAACACGTCCTCCCAACCCGTCGCGTTCTCAGACAGAACGCAGACCCCAACCTTCTTCACCAAGAAATCTAAAAAAAAACTATATTTAACCTTCTTTAAACTACTACAAATCGACAAACTCAATGGGAAATCACATATACAAGTTCAAATACACATTTCATGCATAAAACCATAGAGCGGAGGAATTCCCCTACCAACACAAAGAATGCGAAGAATGAAGTTTAAATTGGCATTTCCACATTCCGGACGTCCTCCTCTTGTGGAAACCATGCTGAAGCAATAGCTTCCAAGTCGAAATCACCAAGAAAACGACCAGCAAAACCTACCCTTGCAAACAGAGTTCTCTACTCTATTTAGCCAACAAACACCATATAACAACTTTAGAGTTGAGAACATGTCGGGGGTGCCTGTCGCGTTTAGAACACGAAGGACCTAGAGACTGTGTTCCCAACCACAGCACAACATGGCAGCACAAGCAAACAAAATTTTGGAATAGGCGGCAATAAGATCGCAATGTAAGGGAATGTAATGCCCCGACGCAGAATATCGGAGCGGTAATACAGTTACATAAATAGTATAGAGCGATAAATAACATCAAACCATTTCACAATTTCGAATAATGCCAAATAAATTCCAACTTCATTAATAATTCCTCAAAACACTATTACATTCACTAATCAGAGCCAAACTAGGGCCCAAAGTACTTATTAAAAATCTAAACTATTACATATTGACTAACTACTAACTAACTAACTAAAAACAGTGGTTGTCGAAATGTGTGGTCACTCCTGCTCCTCCTCATTCCTTCCTCGTGAGTGTGGTAGTCTCCATCAGACTCACCTGAAACACATAAAATAAATAGCGCATGATGAGTGAAAAATGTCTAGTAGGACTTAATATCTCATATAGATAGGCATGATTTAAGTGATTAATGTCTTATCAAGCACGATAATTAGGGAGAATGATCAAGTACAGCCAAGAGAGCAATGTAACGAGAAATAATAGCATGTTTCATGAGAGCACAACAAGTATGATAACGGATTGGCCATATAACGAGATAGCACGTAAAGTTGCACAACAGTGCACTAGCATGTAAAGTGATCTTTTTGTCAACATAGCACTTGTATTGATTGTCATAGATTAATCTAGATAGTCTAGCACTTGATTGGATGTTATGCCATACATCCTGATCATTATAAACTCCCATGGGCACTAGCACTTCGGGCGCACCTCCCAGGACCAGATCGGGCCCTTTAAAATATTGTCTGGCATAGATCATATTTTTATCTTGGACAATCAAATGATGTCCAAATGAAAACCAAGAATAGATGAGAGTAATTGACGAGTAGATGAGAATATAGAGAGAACTTGAACATATGAGAGTGTAGAGATAGTAGATGAGAGTAGGGACATATTCGTAAAACGATGACAAACAGGTGATAGTAACAGTTATACACACATGGTCATGTGTTGGCAATCCGGTAGAAGTCACAACTGCTCACTAATCGTGCTACGAACACAGGCCAGAGGTCCGACGTGATCTCAAGATAAGAGAGAACAAACTAAGGCCATTAGATCATGCTGATCCCTAAGGGTATAATAGGTATTGATGGAACAACCCGCTCATCGGCAATGAACGTCCGCCAAAGCCAAGGAGACTTACGGAGGCCTTGACAAGGAGTTCCTAGTCCTGTCAGGAGTATTCCCAATGGAGAGGTTGTCCAAGCCAAGATAGAAGTGTGTAAAGAAACGTTGTCTGTCATGCCTCGAGTGCTCAAAGGCAGAGGGACGCGATAGCGGTGCACAAAACTCGCGAATAAAATGAAGACAAGTTCATTTAAATAATAGGAAAATTATATGAATAATTATACTTAATTACCAAATATATTATTGAGTATATTTGATAAGGTTCATGGCAAACATTTAAGTATAGTGTGTGCATGTGTAAGATAATCATGATGGCATGAGATAGTTGTGCACATGGCTTTTATTTAAATGGAAAACATGTAAATAATACTCATTATTTCTCAACAGTCGTTACTGTTCAAAACTGTGCAATTTAAGGGTTAAATAGTGATTAAAAGGTATGATTAGCATGGATTGCATGAAAATTAGGTTCTGTCTAATACAGTGAAATCGCAATGGGGTTCCTATCACGTTTCAAATCGCGACGGTTAGGTCAGTCGCGTTCTTTATAACGAAAATAGGCCAATTGACAGATGCTCTAACGCGACGTGATGAACGATCGCGATTAGGGAAATCGATCCATGAACACGGCGGCGTCAGGGTCTGTCGCGTTCTGGACAATCGGTATGGCCTGGAGAACGCGTCGATTCGAGCCGTCGCGTTCATGACGTGATGTGCTCCTCTGTCATGACCCTCCTAAGAATCGTGACGGGTCGAACCGTTGCATTCTCAGAGGGTCTGGCCGAACCCCCAAGGTTATCTGGTTCACCTTAGAATTTCGGGTCAGCCCTCTATGGACTTGATACAGGGCCATTCAAAAATGCATATAAAATCGTATACATGTCCAAAAATTATGAAACTAGTTTTAAAGGAAATAGACATAGATGTATCAACAGTAATGAGTAATTTGAAAACAGGTAAGATATGGACATACTTGATTAGGTTACATTTCGGTGACCTAAAAACATACACAATGATGGAATCTGATTTAATTCGCATAGGGTACATAATAGAAATTGGGGGAAATTGGATCATTCGAATCCTAACATCATGCAGTATTTATGGTAAAAGTTTCAGAGCATGAAATCAAGTGTATTCATGGATTGAAGGCAAACAAGTGGGTTCGGGTACATATTCATAACAGGAATTGGAGCATGATATACTCCTAAATGGCGCGATGAAAATTAGGAGAAACATGGGGCTTTGACAAAGGGGATCATGGTCTACCTAGGGGCGAGTTTAATTTAATTTTGCTTGAGAGATTGCCTACCTTTTACGTTGTGAAAATCTTAGGGTTTGGAGATGTGAAGATGACAAATCCTCCTTCATTCCTAGACCTTCCTCCTTGCTTTCCTCGTCCAAAACCTTCTCTTCTTTGTCCTCCAAGCTTCAGGTGGGGTTGATACGAATTGGGGGTGTATTTGTTTGTTTAGAGAGTCCTATATCTTTAAAACTCTTCCTTCCTCTCCAACTCCGAATTTTCTCATTTAACTCGCCCTTTTCTAGCATCTATCCACATAATAGGGTTGGAAAGAAGTCTAATTTCGTGGGCAAAGGGTTAGGATAGGCTTAAGACTCTTCTTAGGATGATTATAAGCTATTTTAGTCATTATCTTGCTCTTATTTAATTTATTAAATAATTAGCTCCGAAATTAGGCCTAAATATTTCCCATCTAACTTGGGTTCTTCACAATTGGGCCCATTCATTCATGTTTGGACCATTAGTATAACCCATTTCCTAATTTAGCTTAATGGTGTTAGCTGTCAATCGCCAAATGCCGACTGTCAATGCCCGGCGTTCGATGCATGGCGGCCGACACCAAGCAGTTGACACCAAGCGCCTAGCCGTCGACACCTAACACCTAGTAGTCGGCATTCAAAGCCTGATGGCAAGCACTGGGTGATTGGCTGTCGGCGCCTAGTGGTCCCTGACGATTAGAACTTGACAGGCGCCGACTGGAGGTTCACTGACCATCGGGCGTCGGACCTCCGATCGCCTAGCGACGAACCATCGATCTATGGATGTCGGTTGCTGATCATCAGGAGCCGGGGGCTGACCAATGGCTTCTGGGTGTTTGGTGCTGGACCACCGATCTCTAGTCATCGAACACCCACTGCTGGCCCCCGGGCAGCGATTGTCAACCACCAAACACCAACTACTGATCGTTGGCCGCCAAGTGCCAACAACCAAGCACCTACCGCCGACCGTAGGGCTCAGGGGTCTGACTATTGGGCTCCTAGCGCCAGATTGCTGATCGCTTGGCGCCAGATCGTCGATCGCCATGCATTAGCTACATACCACTAACCGTCTGGCACCGACAGTCAGCCATCGGCTGCTGAGAACTGACCGTCGGCCACTGGGCGCCCATCGTCGGCTGTCGAGCACCTAGACTCGGACTGCTTTTCATCTGGCTCCACACCTCTAATAGGCTAGCGTCGAACAGCTAATCGGCTAGCCCCGGACCACCTAGCACCAGGCGTCAACCCCCTACGAGGCCCACTACTCGCTGTCAGGCGCTAAAATAAAGGCCGACACCAAGTGCCAACTGTCAGCCGCCATGCGTGGGCACTGACCACTGAACCATCGATAGCAGGGCCTCGTTGCCAACCACCGACCTTCTGGCACTGACAACTGGGTGTCAAGTGTCGGCCATCTACCGTTGGACCGACGATCGTCAGACATCAACTACCGATCGTCGACTGTCTAGACCGCCAATTGCTTGGCGCTGGACCATTGATCGCCGAGCATCGACAACTGATGGCGCCCACTATCGGCCGTTGGTTGCCGACCGCCAGTTGTTGTGCTCTTGGCACTGGGCTTTTGATCGTCGACCCCTGACGGCCAGGTGCTAGGTTCCGATAGCCGAGACCTCTGGGAGTCAAGCGCTAGCCACCAGGCGTCAGCCACCGGCCACAAACTGCCATCCTTATGGCACAGTTGTTGGACACTTATTGCTGATTGCCTACTGCCAATGTTGCTGGCTGCCAGTCCCGTCGGTAGCCAGTCCCATCGGCCGCCAATTGATGGTCGCTATCATTGGTCACCAATCAGAGCATTGATCAATGTCTACTCTCCCTTACTGCAACCAAATGTCGCTTCTAGTCACTGAGTGAATCTAATTTTATTCGTAAGTTAGTTATCAAATAACTCTCGTTTTCCATTTCTTAATATATTTAAGTATTTTTATTCTTTAGATCTTATTTAAAGTATAAATAACTTTTTTCATATCTTATTATATTTAATATTTTTTAAATTTTAAATTTAAAAATTAAATGATAAATTAGATTTTAAATATTTTAAATAAGTATTATCAAACATCAATTAAATATTTAGTACCCGCTAAGATGTGCAAAAAGAAATTATCTTTTTTCTTACTTAAACTGTTGGCAGATGGCTGCGTTAGAGACTTCTTGGCCCTTTGGTGCCATCGCGTCTTCGCAAACTCGTCGGCGCCTTCTGTGTTGTTCTCCACCTTACTTCTCGTTTGATGCGCCCCTTCGCATGTCCCCTTTTCACCTTCCGCTTCTGCGCGCTCCCGCCCTAATCATCAGTACTCTCGTCCTCCCTTCTATCTCCGTCGTCTTCCTCCACACACGCATCTCTTCTCCGGCGCACCCCGATGGGGCCCGTGCCCCGTTTGAGGACGAGACCCAGACTGCCGTGGCCTACTTGGAGCCCTGTGACGACCCCGCGCGCCTGCGACCGGTCCACGCTCGCCTCATCAGATTTGGCGTGCTGCATTCTCGTTGCTCCCCTTTCCACTGGAACTGCGTCATGCGGGCTTACCTCCGCTTCGCCCTCCCGCTCCCGACGCTGCGCGCGTTTGCGCAGATGTCGCGCACCGGCGTCCCCCCGGACACCTACACCATGCCCATTGCCCTGAAGGCTGCGTGCCATCTGTTCGCCGTCGACCTGGGGAGACAGCTTCACTGCGCCGCCGTAAAGCACGGACTCCAGCTCAACGAGTACTGCGAGAGCGGTCTCATCAGCGTGTACGCCAAAGCGGGGGACTTTCCGAGCGCGCGCAAGCTGTTCGATCAAAATAGCCAGAGAAAGCTGGGTTCGTGGAATGCCATCATAAGCGGGTTGGCCCAAGGTGGGCTAGCCGAGGAAACTATAGGCTTGTTCATGGAGCTGAGAAGATGCGGTTTAGTGCCGGACGACGTGACCATGGTGAGCGTCGCCTCTGCGTGCGGTAGTATAGGCGATTTCAAGCTGGCGCAGCAGGTGCACAAATGCGTCCTGCAGGCCCGAGCTCGGGAAGTGGGAAGCACGGACGTGTTGCTACACAACTCCCTCGTGGACATGTATGGAAAGTGCGGCCGGACGGACCTGGCCTACATGGTATTCGCCAGGATGCCTCGGCGTGACGTTTCAACGTGGACGTCCATGATCATGGGGCTGGCGATGCATGGGCAGGCCGCCGACGCCGTCGCCTTTTTCCGGCAGATGGTGTGGGATGGCTGCAGCGTCCGGCCAAACCATGTGACGTTTGTGAGCGTGCTCAGTGCCTGCGCGCATGGCGGGCTGGTGGAGGAGGGCATGCAGTTCTTCCGGCAGATGACGGTGGAGTACGGGATTGAGCCCACGTTTGCGCACTATGGGTGTGTTGTGGACATGTTGGGCCGTGTGGGGAGGCTGGCAGAGGCGAGGGGTGTGGTGGAGGGGATGCCCATGATGGCTAACTCGGTGATCCTGGGAACACTGCTGGGCTCCTGCGAGAAGCATGGTAATGTGGAGGTGGGGGAGTGGGTGGCGGAGAGGCTGGTGGAGCTGGAGCCCTGGAATGATGGGGTCTACGTGGTGTTGTCCAACATTTACGCCAACAAGGGCTTGTGGGGAGAGGTGGAGAGGCTGAGGCGCCTGATGAGGGATAAGAATGTGGCCAAGCACCCGGGTTACAGCTTAGCAACGCCTTCAGTTTGATGCTTGAGATCATCTGTCGGCTTAGATGCAGGAAGGTCTATTAATCATATTTTTCTGCCTGACAGGTTTGAAGCTTCTGATATTCTTTGGGCGTGCCTGCTGTTTCTTGCAAATAGTTTTTTGAAAATGTGAGGTCTATGTCCATTTTTGTTCTCCATTTCTCCCCTTCAACGCCAGCAGGTTGAATCTGCCATCAATTGCGACCTGTAAACTCTTTCCCTCTGCCGAGCTCATCTTCCTCAGGAGGATGGTTCTGTGATAGCCCAGTACTTTGTGATTTTTGCAAGGCTGCAAGTTGATCTTGCGCAGACCTTTTCCATTCCTATCGACAGAGGAAGGTTGGGGGAGTGACCAGATGTTTTACAAGTTAGAACTGGGCGCTGGGCTCCCACGGCAAATGTCGGTCTTTGAGCTGTTCGCTCTGGAGCTGAAGCTGCTGGAGTGGCAGACATGGCAAGGTGAGTTTGTGGAATCTACTCCAACATCCACGTGAAAGCAAAAATATTACTGTAGCATGATAGTTTTTTTCTCAAGCCAAGATCAAAACGGGACTTCCAGGAAAGGAGAAACGAGGAACAGCATTTGCAGTATCCGGAGTCAATTGGAGTACTCCTTTGTCGAGAATTAGTGCTTTCAAGAGCTGCTTTTTGGAAAAAAATTTAATTCAAGTTGCAGGTTTGTAAAGCGGCTGACCTCTATCTTTGCATTAAACCAAGATGGGCCAGGTATTTGTCGACCATATGAGTGATGAGGAAATACCGACAGATAGATGCAAGCTTGAAAAAGTTGTAAGGTAGTGCCTGGTACTTTGAGATAATCTAGATTGGACATCTGCAAAATCTCCAGGAGGCTAGTTGCCAGGTAGATTCAACTGATAAGGCTGTTTTATTTAAAGGAAAATGCATGCGATGCAGTTAAGGAACAAAATAAACCGTGGAAGTGTTTTGACACAAGATTGTAGGAATTTCTATTCTCGTCCTTTATTATCAGGTTTGAGAAATGAATGATCTCAAGGTGAATAAATATCAGCAGACATGATTTTTTATGTCCGAAGGTTTTGATTCTAGTTTGTGTACGAGTAATATTTATGGTGTGCATTAAATTAGACACATTCAACATTCAATAGGGGTGTGACACCTCCACTTGAGGATATTTAATATATTCGTCATTCGTAATTTTTAAAATTCTAGGGGTGGAGCTATATTAGTGTGTACTAAATATTCTCTGTGTACATCTAATGTCTTTCACGTCACTTAGTTTTCTGATTACCATAAGGTGTAGTTAAATTATATGTTGCAGACATCTGTCCCTTCTATGAGAGTACTAACTTTGTGGCTATCCGAAGGTATCTATATCTATATCTATACTAATATAATATTTCTCAGTCTTGGTGCTGTAGATGGCAACACTTAGACACTCATATTCCACCTAAACCTTCTCAATATAAAAATAGAAATAGGTGCCTAAATATTCGCCTAAACATTCAATAAGTAAAACACAATTCCTAACCCCACCACGTGTCAGCACCACTCTTTTCATTCCTACCTAAACCAACTAATACAACTCGCAAAAGATGCAAGCAATAATTTGGGTAAGAAACGAGACTATCAAAAGATAGCAGCACAAATTAAAAAAAAAAAAACTTTCAAGCCAACACTCCAATTAGAATCGGCATTCTTTGGTAATTGAGTTCATTCTGATTCAAGACAATTCTCAAACATGGCATTTCATTCCCGCCTTATAACTTAGGAAGGCTCACAAAACATGGCAAAAACAAAATTGGGTAAGATACTCACTGTGGTGCAAAAACATTGCAGCGCAGAAATTTTTAAAAAAACTTTCAATTTAACGCACCTATTAAGAATTGACATTCTTTGGCAATTTAGTCCATTCTGTTTCAAAGCAAGTTTCAAACACTGCAAGCAAGAATAGAATTCTCATATGCCCTCCAAGAGATGGCGGAAATTAAGAGGTAAGGCATGTGTGGAGACCTTTTCCTTGTTGGGTCGGAACGGATCAGGCCTCACACTTGTGTAAGAGGGGAGACGATCGCCGGAGGCGGACGAAAGATCCTGCAGTCACCAGAGAGGGTCAGGGGGGCCGGTGAAGACCGGGGAAAACCCTCCGATGCCTAAGTCAGTATGAGGCTTGCAAGGCAGGGGTTTTTTGAGTGTAAGGGTGTGTTTGCGTGAGAGAGAACGTACCAGTGCATGGTCCTGTACCTGTACTCTTATAGGCGTAGGTGATGAGGCAGACATGCGTAACGTTGGTAGATCGTGCCTGGAAAGGCGCCTTGATGGGCGCGCATAACGGGAGGAGTTATGCGCTCAGATGTCCGTTGGGATGCCAGGCAGTTAACGTGCCTCTTGATGATGGGGCGCGTGACCTGGGGCGGTTATAACCGTCGTGAGGACGTGATGGGCTGCTCGGAAGTCTCTGGAGGAGGCTGCCGAGCAGGTGACCCACATGGGGGTCGAACGTGCTGTTCGGTAGCATCTGTAGCTGCCCAGCGCAGCAGAATTAATCCCCCCGTGCGGAAGCAAGCCGCTAAGGAGCTCGGCGGTGCTTCGCTTGGGGTGATTGCCCTGTGGGGTCCTTTTAAACGATCCTTGCGAAGGCGTGGAACCGTACGAGGAGGCCACGTAGAAAAGGAAGGCGTTGATGGGCCCTCATGGGTCATGATGGGCTTAGGTGGCAGAAAACAGCCACCACACTTGCCCCCCACGCCCTTAAGTGGCTCAGAAGCCGGAACGCTTGAGGGCGGCGACCTGCTCGGGTGTCATCTCCGCCATAAATACGGTATCGTCCTCGGAGATCTGAACAGACCTGTGGCGACGCCGTTACAGAAGGGTTCACCTCGAACGTGAAGCCTTCATGATGACAACGTGGGTCGTGTCAAACCCAGAACCTCATATGCCAGCTCTGAACGGTCACCCGCAGGTCATTCGAGAAGAGACGTGGAGTGGAGGGAACGTTTTTTCCGGTCTTGCTTCGAATTTCGCGCCTCACCTTCCTTATAAGGAAGGGGAGGAGGTGAGAGCGGGACCTTCGTCTTCAAAAATATTCGGAGTTTGTTGTCTCCAGAGGCACCAGTCAGCCTCTTCTTCGCGCTTCCTCTGCTCTATTACTTCTTCCTCTCCGTCCGCCGTGCAGTCCACCTTCCAGTGATGGCCCAGAAGGGGAAGGAGATCGTCAGAACCAGCAGGACGCCGCCAGTGAAGACGAAAACGTGAAGCTCCGGTTTCGAAGGTCTTCGAGAGCGCTTCCGTATTGGCGAAGAGTACGACATCGTCTTGATGCGCGAAGACGAGTCGTACCTGACCAGAGCTTGGGTGCTTCGTTCTTTTCGCTGGACCTGCTGGAAGCTGGCCTCCGGCTACCGATGCCGGAGATCGCGAAGGAGCTTCTCCGGAGCTGGAAGGTGGCGCCTATTCAGCTGATGCCGAACTCTTGGAGGTCCATTTTCGTCTTCTGCATTATATGCAAGAAGAGAGGCATCGAAGCGACTGCGGAGATCTTCAGAAGCCATTTCAGCTTGGCTTGCTCTCCGCAATCTGGAATGGGCATCGTGTACGTAAAGCACCGTGCAGACCGGATGCGGATCAACTTCTCGCCCGGCTATCCAACAACAAGGGGTGGACCAGACGTCTCTTCTTCGTGGGGTGGAGAAAGGGGGCGAAACGTCCGAGAGTGGGACTTCCCCATTAGGGTGGCAGAGCCACTGAAGAGGACAGACATGGCCCCATTTTTGATTCAGGGGGCAGCTGCTGCCTCCCAGTCGCTGAACACGGTCGGGGTCAACCACGCTGAGGGGTACCTGACCGAATACAAGCTTGTGAAGTATAAGCTTAGCCGCACCTGGGGTAAGCCTTCTGCTGCTTTTTTCATTTTCCCACATACATGGGTTCTGATTCTTCTTCTGTTTCTTCTAGATGACGAAGAGGTAGCTGCTGGTCGGGGCCAGAAGGAGATGGCGAACTACGCTGAAACGATCCCTGTTAGCCTTCACTTGATAAGCTGGACAAGGATGCCCCGTGAAGGAGTCCGGGACGGTGTCTTCAGAGGTGGCCGCCTCGGATGGGCCCACCAAGAAGGCAAAGACCTGACAGGAGGATGCCATGAAAAAGGCATCTGAGAAGGCAGTGATCGCAGAGGCGGCTTCTCTCCCCCAACCGAAGAGGAAAGAGAAGTGCAAGGCGGCCCAGCTGGAGTCGCGAGCCGAAGATCATACCTCCGAAGAGGAGGTGTCCGACGGGCGCCGAGCTCGTAAGAAGAAGAAGGCGGCCAGGGCGGTGCCGCGCGCACTATAGAGGCTGCCGCGGGAGCAGAGGAGGATCTTGAGCCTCTGTTGGCGCGGAGAACTCGCCAAGTCGTGAGGACGCCCGAGCGGAGGGCGTCCGTAGCTTCGATTGTGGACCGTTCGGAGGCGGTCACGAAGATGTCCACCGAGCTGGGTCTGATTATGGTCAGCGACGAATCGGACCGCTCCGGAGGGCGGGCGAAGTCTCCGATGCACGAGACCCAAGGAGGCCTGCCCGGTGAAGGCATCGATCAAGGAAGCGCCGAGCAGGGTGGCGCGTCAGACGAGGGCGCACAGTTCAGTGCCGAGGACGGGGCGGTCGCCGTGGACTCGGGGAGAGAGTGGGAGAAGTCAATACTCTCACTCCTGCGACGGCAGCGGAGTCCGGTGCTGGCGAGGCAGTTCTTCCGAGGGGGAATGTTCCACAGAGAGGTGGAGAAATCCTCCCCCCATGCCCCCTACCTCAGTGGTCACTATAGGCTGTGTAGTCGGCGAGAGTGCAGACAAAGTGACTGCTGAGGGCATTGTAGTCGGCGAGAGTGCAGTCCTCTTCGGGGAGGGAGGCACTCAGGCACTTGGAGATGCCGAGGAGGGCCGCGCAACAGCCTTTGCAACATCTGCCCTGAAGCCGGTGGGGAGGTGCGGCCGGCAACGAGGCAGGAGGCCGTTGGGGCAGATCGGACGATGGCTTCGTCGAGCGCTGTTGCCATGGCCTCTGGGTCGGGCCAGCAAAAGGACCTCGAAATTGATGTTGCCCCGGTCCCATCTTCCACTGCTGCGGCTGGAGGCGAAAGCTCCGGGGACGACCGTAGGCCTCTGACGGAAGTGCTACAAAGAAAACTTCCTGAGGTGCCCCTCTGGCGGCGCTAGAGGCGACACTTCGTCGTGTTGAAACGTTGCCAAGGAAGCTGCCTGCTAGCCCCACTGCCTCCTATCTTGATCGACTAGCGAGGTGCCAGGACCTTACCCCCGAGAAGACTCCGGAGATGCCAACAGAAAGATACCATCCAAAGGGCCAGGAGGATGATGGCGCGAGCAACGTCGACCTGGAGGCTCTTGTGGATGGGATATCCACATCGTTGGATGTTCTCAAGGCCCTGGCTACTCGGGCCTGGAAGCAGAAATATCTCTGTGAAGCGCAGGCGGCTTTCTGCGAGGACCTTACAGTGAGACATAAGGCTCGCAAGGCGGATTTGGAGGAGGAGGTGAAGAACCTCAAAACCGCCCTCCAAGCTTCGGAGCTAAATGTCGCCTTGGCACGGCCGAGAAGGACTCTCTTGCCAGGTGGTCTCAGATGCGGGGGTCCGTGCCGTTGCAGATTACAAGCCGGATCGGACTATAAGGAGGATTTGGAGCAGTACGGGGCCCGCTGCTACAGAGTAGGCCTTAACGTTGGGAAGGACTTCGGGGAGCGGCTATCTTGGGTCGAACGTGCCCGAGAAGCTTTCGAGGCTGCTGTTCGGGAGTGTCGGCGTCCCACTAATTATGCCCGTTTGGATGATGTGCGCTTCGCGCAATTCCAATCTGGGCGGATGCCTTCTTGGATGAAGGTGCTGGCCCTTCCGAACAGGCTCCTTAGTCTTCTCCGCTCCATGCCCTTCTTGTATTGTCCTTTTGTAACCGTGGTCCAAGGGGCTTGCTTGTAAGAAAAATTCAGTAAATGAAGATTTCCCTTTCTATCATTTGACTATGACCTCTTTTTCTATCTCCTCCCTTTCGTCATTGTCCGCTTCGGATGGAAATCCGCTGGTTTTATAAGCGTTGCATGTACAGCGTAGATCAATGGAAACCGAAAAGGAGGTTCCGATCAGGGGTGTATGCCAAGCGCTTGTGTAACATAGGGACAGGGAGAAGAGAAGTAGGACGCTGAACAGAGGCTTTTATAAATGATAAGCCTTGAGGTTAGAAACATGCCAAGTCCTGGGTATGGCTTCGCCACGAGGGGTAGTTAGCTTATATGAGCCTTTCCCAAGGACATGGGTGACCTGATAAGGTCCTTCCCATTTGATGGCAAGTTTGCCGACTGCTCTTCGGGGATCCGAAGCCGAACAGCGGCGCACAACCAAATCTCCCACGTTGAACCGCCTTTCCCGAACTCGCGCATTATAATATTGTGCGAGTCGTTGCTGATAAGAAACGAGGCGAATGCTGGCGTCGTTTCGTCGTTCGCCAAGCATGTCCAAGTTTTCCCGAAGAGCACGGTTATTAGCGACTTCATCGAAGTGGGTTGTTCGGATGGTGGGAAGGGCTACTTCCAAGGCACAACAGCTTCTGAGCCGTAGGCCAAATGGAAGGGTGTTTCCCCTGTAGCTACTCGAGCCGTTGTTCGGTGGCACCACAGGACGTTAGGGAGCTCGTCAATCCATGACCCTCCCGCTGCCTCTACTCTTGTGCGGATCCCGTGCAGCAACGTTCGGTTGGCATTTTCTATCAAGCCGTTTGCCTGGGGATGCACCACAGAGGTGAAGTGGTTATAGATTCCGAGCTCGGCACATTTCTGTTTGAAGAAGGTGCTGTCAAACTGCCTCCCGTTGTCGGAAGTGATCACTCTTGGGACGCCAAACCTGTAGAGGAGATTCTTCCAGACGAACTTCCACGCGGCTTGTTCGGTGATTGTGGCAACAGGTTCGGCTTCGATCCACTTGGTGAATTAGTCGATTGCTACGAATAGAAACTTCTACCGACCTTGGGCCTCTGGGAAGGGACCCAAGATGTCAATGCCCCATCTGGCGAAAGGGCGTGGTTCAAACAGGTTATGAAGCTGTTCGGCAGGTTGCTTGATGAGATGTCTGAACTTTTGGCATTCCAAGCATTTCATGATGAAGGACATGCAATCCTTCTGAAGAGAAGGTCACCAGAACCCTGCTCGGATAATGCTGCCTGCTAGGGTTCTGCCCCCCAAGTGGCTTCCGCACAGCTCCTCATGGACTTCTTCGGTGGCCGCCAGGGCTTCCTCAGGGCTGAGGCACCGTAGAAGAGGTCTTGAAAGGGACCGTCGGTATAATTTGCCTTCTACGAGGCAAAATGCTGAGAACGCATCCTGGTTTTCCGAGCTTCGCTCTGTTCGGGCGGAAGCTCACCTCGAAGTAAGTATGCCAAGAGAGGGTCCATCTAGCTCAGAGTTGATGGGCCTGTCTCTACGGCTGCGACGTCTACTTCTGTGCTCGGCGTGGCGAGCTCTTCGATGAACACGGAGCGGAAACAGGCAATGTCGCCTGAAGATGCCAGTTTGGCAAGTGCATCTGCTCGCGCATTCTGCTCCCGTGGGATGTGTATGACCTTAAAGTATAGGAGGCCCTCTACTTGGCTCTTGACCTGTTGAAGGTATTGAGCCATGTGGGGCTCTCTTGCTCCGAACTGCCCGTTCACTGGCTGGCGACCAATTGGGAGTCACTGAAGACCCTAAGCCGAAGGACTCCAAGGTGCCTAGCCATGTGAATACCGGACAACAAAGCTTCATACTTGGCTACATTGTTGGAGGCTGGAAAGCGGAAACCACTACAAGAAAATGCGCTATTTCCGACGGACTGAATCCGTCGGAAATCCGTCAGTCATCCGTCGGAAAAGGAGCCTTCCGACCGCTTTCGTCCAAAGCTCGTCGAAAACTTTCCGTCGGAATACTTGGTCAGCAATTTCCGACGGATGACAATTCCGTCGGAATTCGGTCAAAACCTCCGACAGATATAATCCGACGGTAAGGCCGTCAGTATTTTTCTGACGGAATTGCCGACGGTATTTAGCCGTCGGTAATTTATCCTTTCCGACGGATACATATACGTCGTAAAACCGTCAGTATTTTCCGACGGAATTTCCGACAGTATTTAGCCGTCGGTAATTTATCAGTTCCGACGGATACATATCCGTCGGCCAATCCGTCAGTACTTTCCGAGGTATTACCGACAGTATTTTTTCGTCGGTAATTTATACATTCCGACGGATACTTATCCATCGGAAAATCCGTCGGAAAATACACAATTTTTTTTTTAAATAGGCAAATAAAAATGATTTGTCAACATTGCTACAATGTCAAACCTGCTACAATATTCATAAATTTAACAAATACTAACAATCACATAAAATCATAAAATACAATAAATAAAATCATATAGAATAATGAATACAAAAATCAACATAGATCTGCTGGATCGTCTGCTGTCCCTGCCTCGTCATCGTCTGGAACTGGATCCTATTTAAAACAAATTAAAATGAGAAACATTAAAATAAATAAAAGACATACAGTATTTTCAAAAATAAAATTTAAAACATGTGATTATTTCTCAAACTTATACAATACTATTTTTAGATCCATCATTTTCGCCTTGGGTGTTTTTAGATCCGTCATTTGAATGCCCAACCAAATCCGGAGATTCAAATGGATTCCGTCAGTTCCACACGCCACTTTAAACCACCCGGTCGTGTCGGAGAAAACGGCACGTCGATCGGATCCCTATTGGGATTTTAGACCCCCGAGTTGCGTCTTTTAACCATTTATATATGCTTGGTCGTGTTTTTAGATCCGTCCTTTGAATGCCCACCCAATCCGGGGATCCAAATTGGATTCCGACAGTTTCTACACGTCACTTTAACCCACCCGATCGTGTCGGAGAAAACGCACGTCGATTGGATCCCTATTTGGGATTTTGGACCCCTGGGTTGCGTGTTTTAACATTTTATATATGGTTGACCGTGTTTTTAGATCCGTCCTTTGAATGTCCAACACAATCCGGGATCCAATTGGATTCCGTCAGTTTCTACACGTCACTCTAACCCACCCGGTCGTGTCGGAGAAAACGGCACGTCGATTGGATCCCTATTTGGGATTTTAGACCCTCGGGTTGCGTGTTTTAACCATTTATATATGGTTGACCGTGTTTTTAGATCCGTCCTTTGAATGTCCAACCCAATCCGGGGATCCAAATTGGATTCCTTCAGTTTCTACACGTCACTTTAACCCACCCGGTCGTGTCGGAGAAAACGGCACGTCGATTGGATCCCTATTTGGGATTTTGGACCCCCGGGTTGCGTGTTTTAACCATTTATATGTGGTTGACCGTGTTTTTAGATCCGTCCTTTGAATGTCCAACCCAATCCGGGGATCCAAATTGGATTCTGTCATTTCTACAGGTCACTTTAACCACCCGGTCGTGTCGGAGAAAACGACACGTCGATTGGATCCCTATTTGGGATTTTGGACCCCCGGGTTACGTGTTTTAACCATTTATATATGGTTGACCGTGTTTTTAGATCCGTCCTTTGAATGTCCAACCCAATCCGGGGATCCAAATTGGATTCCGTCAGTTTCTACACGTCACTTTAACCCACCCGGTCGTGTCGGAGAAAATGGCACGTCGATTGGATCCCTATTTGGGATTTTAGACCCTCGGGTTGTGTGTTTTAACCATTATATATGGTTGACCGTGTTTTTAGATCCGTCCTTTGAATGTCCACCCAATCCGGGGATCCAAATGGATTCCGTCAGTTTCTACACGTCACTTTAACCCACCTGGTCGTGTCCGAGAAAACGGCACGTCGATGGATCCCTATTTGGGATTTTGGACCCCCGGTTGTGTGTTTTAACCTTTTATATATACTTGTCTGTTTTTAAATCCGTCAATTGAATGCCAACCCAATCCGGGGATCCAAATTGGATTCCGTCAGTTTCTATAACGTCACTTTAACCCTCCCGGTCGTGTCGGAGAAAACGGCACGTCGATTGGATCCCTATTTGGGATTTTGGACCCGGGTTTGTGTGTTTTAACCTTTTATATATACTTACCTGTTTTTAGATCCGTCAATTGAATGCCCAACCCAATCCGGGGATCCAAATTGGATTCGTCAGTTTCTACACGTCACTTTAACCCACCCGTTTGTGTCGGAGAAAACGGCAAGCCGATCCGATCCCTATTTGGGATTTTGGACCCCTGGGTTGCGTATTTTAACCATTTATATATGGTTGACCGGGTTTTTAGATCCGTCCTTTGAATGTCCAACCCAATCCGGGGATCCAAATTGGATTCCGTCAGTTTCTACACGTCAGTTTAACCCACCCGGTCCTGTCGGAGAAAACGGCACGCCGATCCAATCCCTATTTGGGATTTTGGACCCCCGGTTGCGTGTTTTAACCATTTATATATGTTGACCGTGTTTTTAGATCCGTCATTTGAATGTCCAACCCAATCCGGGGATCCAATTGGATTCCGTCAGTTTCTACACGTCACTTTAACCCACTCGGTCGTGTCGGAGAAAACGGCACGTCGATTGGATCCCTATTGGGATTTTGGACCCCCGGGTTGTGTGTTTTAACCTTTTATATATACTTGTCTGTTTTTAGATCCGTCAATTGAATGCCCAACCCAATCCGGGGATCCAAATGGATTCCGTCAGTTTCTACACGTCACTTTAACCCCCCGGTCGTGTCGGAGAAAACGGCACGTCGATTGGATCCCTATTTGGGATTTTAGAACCATCGGGTTGTGTGTTTTAACCATTATATATGGTTGACCATGTTTTTAGATCCGTCCTTTGAATGTCCAACGCAATCCGGGGATCCAATTGGATTCCGTTAGTTTCTACACGTCACTTTAATCCACCCGGTCGTGTCGGAGAAAACGGCACGTCGATTGGATCCCTATTGGGATTTTAGACCCTCGGGTTGTGTGTTTTAACCATTTATATATGGTTGACCGTGTTTTTAGATCCGTCTTTGAATGTGCAACCCAATCTGGGGATCCAAATTGGATTCCGTCAATTTCTACACGTCACTTTAACCCACCCGGTCGTGTCGGAGAAAACGGCACGTCGATTGGATCCCTATTTGGGATTTTGAACCCCCGGGTTGTGTGTTTTAACCTTTTATATACTTGTCTGTTTTTAGATCCGTCAACTGAATGCCCAACCCAATCCGGAGATCCAAATTGGATTCCGTCAGTTTCTACACGTCACTTTAACCCACCCGGTCGTGTCGAAGAAAACGACACGTCGATTAGATCCCTATTTGGGATTTTGGACCCCCGGGTTGTGTGTTTTAACCTTTTATATATACTTGTCTGTTTTTAGATCCGTCAATTGAATGCCCAACCCAATCTGGGGATCCAAATTGGATTCCGTCAGTTTCTACACGTCACTTTAACCCTCCCGGTCGTGTCGGAGAGAACGGCACGTCGATTGGATCCCTATTTGGGATTTTGGACCCCCGGGTTGTGTGTTTTAACCTTTTATATATATTTTCTGTTTTTAGATCCGTCCATTGAATGCCCAACCCAATCCGGGGATCCAAATTGGATTCCGTCAGTTTCTATACGTCACTTTAACCCACCCGGTCATGTCGGAGAAAACGACACGTCGATTGGATCCCTATTTGGGATTTTAGACCCCCGGGTTGTGTGTTTTGACCCTTTATATATACTTGGGTGTTTTTTAGATCCGTCATTTGAATGCTCAACCCAATCCGGAGATCCAAATTGGATTCTGTCAGTTCCCACACGTCACTTTAACCCACCCGGTCGTGTCGGAGAAAACAGCACGCCCGACCCAATCCTAAGTATATGAAATTAATACTAATACTGACCTGAGCTGCTGGCTGTGTGGGGCGTACTCCCTGCATTATTGACATGACTGCTGAACCATATCGCTGAACTACGTCTGTAGCTGTAGCCGCTGCATCTCTATCTGTACCTGCTATGCCTGTAGCTGTACCTGCTGCGTCTGTAGCTCTTCCCGCTGCGTCTGTAGCTCTGTACGTAGCTCCTCCCGAATGATGCCTCTAATGTCCTCTACACCACTGACGAGCGGCGCAGAAGATGAACTCGCGTGTGCCGGAGGAGCGATCGAACTGGCATATGAGGACAACACTCGATGAGTATCCAGGCTGTCCCCAAAGCCGTACACTCGACCCTTCCTCGACACTCCCGCTGCCTCGACCCAAGCGTCCGCATCCAAATCTGGCTGGGGAGTGCCCTCTGTGTAGCGCTCCGCCATCGTCCTGTCGTACGTCTCCTGTAAAATAATTTAAAATTAAATTATTGAAAATAAATTACTTTAATATCATAATTGAATTCATAATTTAAAGCTTGACTTACAGCAATCGTGCGGGCACTCTCGGTAACATAGTCATCCGTCCCCTTCCGCTTATGAGTCCGGTCAAATAACTCGCGGAAAGTAGGGGCACGCTCCAGGTCGTGATGCTTAAAATTCAACAAAATTAGTTACTTTCACAATAATAATCCATATGTATATATGAATCGAACAATAAAATACTTACCAATTTTTTACTGTGGGTCGCATAAGATACGGATCCACTAGTATGCACATTCTTCTCCGGTTGAGTTGCTCTGTTGCGTATTGCCGCTTGTGACCGCTGCTGCCATGGTCCAGTAGCCCAATGCGCGCAAAGGGACTCCCAATAGTCCGTCCGCAGCCAAACAGGGTCGTAATCCACCCAAGCCATAGGATCACGGTTGCCTGTGGTCTTCATTCCCTTGTCCCGTGCCTCCCACATCGACTTTCTTAAATTAGTCTGGGCCGTAATCTCCCAGACGGCTCGAGCCCGAGGGAGATCCTCGGGTCTCGTGAACGCGAACCTCCGCTGTAAAGAAATAAAATTAATCAACGTTCTGCAATAAACCCAATTAATAATAATTGAATAAATGACTTCAACTCTTCTAAAAAATAAAATACCGTAAACATGTCATATAATAAATCTCGACTGGCACGGGAAGTCTCTCCATGCATCCACTGGTCCTGGAATATGTGCGTGGACCAGCGTCGTAATATAGCGGGAAGCAGGACTGGGATCTATCTTCCCCCTGCAATTCCACATTAATTTTATACATGAAATGTATACCTAAATAACAAATACAGTAACACTGAGATGATGAACTTTACCCTGAGATCCAGCATAGTTGTCGTCCTGGTAGCTGAGGCCCCTCCTCAGCTGCTGGATGCTGGCTCTCCACCTCTGTTGAAAACAATTTAGTACACTTTTATTGTATAAATTGCAAGAGACCAAACATACTAATCTATTGAAACATATGTTTACCTTGTGGTGAGGAAGAAGACGAAGGTGGCGTGGACGGGGAGGCAGTCCCTGCAAAATTTCATACACATCAGAAATTATGAATTTCAAATAAACAAGAATATAGAAATTTACCTGTCGCTGGGACGACAGGCGTGGACGGAGAGGCAGTCCCTGTAAAATTTCATACACATTAGAAATTATGAATTTCAAATAAACAACAATGTAGAAAATTACCTGTCGCTGGGACGACGGGCGTGGACGGGAGGTAGTCCCTGCAAAATTTCAAGCCGTACTTAGAAATTATGAATTTCAAATAAACAACAATGTAGAAAATTACCTGTCATTGGGAAGACGGGCGTGGATGGGGGCAGTCCCTGCAAAATTTCATACACATTAGAAATTATGAATTTCAATAAACCAATATAGAAATTTACCTGTCGCTGGGAAGACGGACGTGGACGGGGAGGCAGTCCCTGTAAAATTGTATGTATGTTAGTTCTCATGAAATCAATATAAACAATAATACCCATATGGTTTTTTGTGTACATATGCATATACCTGTCGTGGACCTGGAGGCAGACGTGGACGGGGAGGCAGTCCCTCTGCCAACGGACGTGGCAACCGTCCGACTGCGTCCTCCACGTACCATATCTCTATTGATACAAATAAAGATAACAAGTCATCAGCACTCAATTTGAAGTAGCAATTTATTATGAACATGTAATGAACAACAACACCAATTTCTTACAAAATATGCAGTATATTATCTATATTCATCATCAGATGCTGAAGACATGTTTAATTCAGCATCATCTTCATCATCATCCTGGATTCATCCTCATCATCTTGGGAGTCTTCCTCCACATCAGACTCCACCTCCCGCTCAGCGACATTTGGTCAACTTCTTCTTGTTCGTTATCCTTATGTAAGCAAATTGTTTCATTTATATCATGAACATTGTACTGCGTAGAAGCTGCCAACTCTCGTGCGTCACTCAATCTGATTGGAAAAAGTTGTCATTAACACCTTCGAGCTCATCATCAGTCGGGAGAAGCTCATACTCAGGGAATAGTCTTGATTTCACTCTACATGCAGCCCACCAATCTCTTAATTTGAGGGATGTATAATTTGAATAATAAACTTGTTGAGCTTGTGCCGCCAGGATGAATGGCTCATATGTACTCAATTTGGACTTATGCTTCACATCGATTAATCCATATGTTGTGTCATGACGAATAGATGTCGAGTCAAACCAATGACACTTGAACAGAAATACATTGCTGTCTTGTCCCAAAATTGCAGTTCAATGACTTCTTCGAGAATGCCATAATAGTCAATTTCATTTTCATTGTAGGCACTTCCCTTCACACATACGCCGCTGTTCATCGTAGACTTATTCCGTCCATAATCTCTCGTGTGAAATCTGTATCCATTCACAATGTAGCCTGGATAGACACGTACAATCTTTGAGGGGCCAAAGTAATCTGTTGTACTCTTGAATCGGGAATGAAGCCTTGTTCAACCTATTATGAGATAATAGACAAACATTGAATAAATGACTTCAACTCAGTCTGCATAAAAACATAACACTTATGTTTCAAAATAATTAGACACATACTCGAGATCTTAACCAAGTAGGAAAAGACTTCTCCCCGTTCCTTTTCAACCTGCACGTCAGTTAGACGTGGATTCCGTCGCAATATGACCGAGTCAAACTCTCTGCAATGTAAATGTCACACAACCGTTAGGTTCTGCAGCAATGCACGCAAATGATGATGAATAAGCGTGGAGAGCTTACTCAATGTAGGTCTAGTTCTTCTCAATTCATGAACACGTAGATCTCCGCACTACCAACTCTCTGTCTTGGAGTGCGCGAGTAGATGAAGATCCGAACGCCCGTCCGGCCACTTGAATACAGAGAGTCGGTCTGACACCTCGGAATCTCCACCATCATCATTACGTGGAGGTTGAGTGCGTCGGGTTCGTATTTCCGTGTCAAAGTACATCGAACAGAAGTTCGATATCTCCTCAATGAGGTACGCCTGAGTAATGGAGCCCTCAACTTGTGCTTTGTTACGGACTTTCATCTTAAGATCGTGCATGCACCTACGACAATAATTCAAATGCATACATAAGTAATATAAAAGATCGTCGTAATGGCAATAAATTGAGATGTAGAAATATACCTCTCAAACGGATACATCCATCGAAATTGTACTGGTCCTCCGACCCTTGCCTCATATGGTAAATGGATGATCAGGTGCTCCATTGAATCAAAGAATGCTGGAGGAAATATCTTCTCTAATTTGCAGACTGTCTGAATTATATTTTGCTCCATATTTTGCAAGTCATGAATTTTGAGTTCTGATGCAGATAAAATCCTGAAGAATTGACTCAGCTCGTCATTGCTCCCCATATTTGTTTCGGCAACAACTCACGAAAAGCAAGAGGCATCAGTTTTTTGCATGAAAACATGGCAGTCATGACTCTTCATTCCGTATATTTTTCCCTCGTTGACATTTACACAACGCGCAATATTCGAGACATATCCATCCGAAATCTCAATTGCTTTAACCATTGCAACACTTCCTTAATCTGTCTGGCCCCACGCACACATGCAGTTTTAGGTTGCACCACTTTCCTTGAACATGTTGTAGCTCTAGTTCTGGATGTTTGCAAAGTACTTTCAAATCGACCCGTGCCTTGACGTTATCCTTCGTTTTACCTTTGACGTCCATAACTATGTTGAACACATTATCAAAACATTCTTCTCTATATGCATGACGTCTAGGTTATGACGTATCAAAAGTGTTGATCAATAAGGCAATTCCCAAAAAATGCTTTGCTTCACCCAATTATGATCTTTCCCAAAGCCGGGATTTGTCGGGTACTACCAGCCAGTTGTGTTACAGTCGGTAAGTTCTGGACCCACCTCGCCATGTTTCCACGACACCCCGTTCCATATCTACCTCCTCCATCACAGTTGTATTTTTAATAAAAGAATCCTTTTGCTTTCGGAAAGGATGGTCACTGGGTAGAAACCGCCGATGACAATCGAACCAACAAGATTTTCCCTCAGATTTCAACACAATGATTTAGAATCCTCCATGCAATAAGGACATGCCAACCTCCCATGTGTGCTCCAGCCAGATAACATGCCGTAGGCTGGAAAGTCACTTATTGTCCACATTAATGCAGCCTTCAGATTGAAATTCTTTTTCTGGATGCATCATAAGACTGCACACCATCTGACCATAACAATTTCATCTCATCAATCAACGGTCTGAGATATATGTCTATATTCTTTCCTAGACTTTTTGGACTCGGAATCAGCAATGAAAGGAACAGATTCTCACGCTTCATGCACATGCCTGGCGGAAGGTTATACGGTGTTAGAAATACTGGCCAACATGAGTAAGATGCCACCGAGCCTCCGAAAGGATTGAAACCATCTGTGCAAACCAAGCCGTACGTTGCGTGGATCCCTTGAGAAGTAAGGATGAGTACGGCTAAAATGAGCCCAAGCTTCACCATCGAAGGATGACTCATTTCACCTTCGTCGCGACGGACTCTTTCCGCATGCCATGTCATATGTCCAGCTGTCCTCGAGGACATGAACAATCGCTGCAATCTGGGTGTGATAGGAAAGTACCGCAATGACTTATACGGAACATCCTTCTGCTTTGACTTGAACCCTCTCTTGGGCTTGAACCTATCATGCTTACAAATACAGCATGATGTCTTATCTGCATCCTCTTTGTAGTACAGCATACAGTGATTCGGACATGCATCAATTTTCATAAAACCAAGCCCCAAATCATTCACCATCTTCTTCGCACGGTAAAAGTCAGCAGGTAACCTCTCTGATTGAGGAAGCATGCTCTTGACCAGTAAGAGAAGCCGGTCAAAACAACTCTCGCTCATATGAAATTCAGATTTCAAATTCAATAGCTCCGACACTGCAGACAACCGTGTATGCTTCTCACAACCATCCCATAATGGCTCTCAGCATCTCGAAGTAACTGATAAATCTCTGAGCTGTATCATTCGGCACTTCTTCATTTGTTTGATCTTCATGAATATTGAACTCCGGACCAGCAGCATCGACAACCATGTCTACGTACGTACTTGTGGAGGCAAAGTAATTAGCTGGTGCAGACGACTGAATATTCAACTCACCATGACACGACCATAATTCATAATGGCCAACAAATCCTCTCGTATACAGATGATGTTGCACATCCCATGTCGATATCCACTTTCTGTTGGTTAACTGCCATCGACTCCCTTAGGGAATCGCTGCCACTATGCTGTTATGGGGCAGCATAGTGACATCGGGGCCCAACCCAACCCGCCGCAGGGTAAAACCCTGTGCGAAGCCCCTCATGCCGACCACAGCGTTGACGTGGTGCTTTGCGCTTCCGCCTAAAGATTTGGCTACCGCCTTCACTACCAGCTCGAGCTTTTGGTGCAACGGTAAGGGCTTGGTCCAATAACTGTTATCAGAGCGAGGTTGCGGTTTCGATTCCCCCGGTGCCGCTGGGGGGAGTTTGTTGGTTACTGCCATCGACTCCCTTAGGGAATCGCTGCCACTATGCTGTTATGGGGCAGCATAGTGACATCGGGGCCGGCAACCCAACCCGCCGCAGGGGTAAAACCCTGTGCGAAGCCCCTCATGCCGACCACAGCGTTGACGTGGTGCTTTGCGCTTCCACCTTAAAGATTTGGCTACCGCCTTCACTACCAGCTCGAGCTTTTGGTGCAACGGTAAGGGCTTGGTCCAATAACATCGTTAAGGCCACTTATCAAATCGTTATGGCATCGACTTCTTAGCAAATCGTTGCGCTTACAGAAGAAATCGTTATGGCATCGATTTCTTAACAAATCGTTGCGGCGCTTGATACTTTGGCACTTTAAAACAGAAATCGATGTATATTGATTAAACATCGATTTTAATCATTTTAGTGCGCCAATATTGCACTGAAAGACTTAGCTTTTGCTAGAGATTGATGCGACATAGATGAACAAATATTCAATTTAAGTTACATCATAATTTTTATTATCACCAAAATACAAGAACAATAGAGAGTGGTTCAACACTTCTATTCTTACAAGCCGAACACGGACATCGAATGTTACCCATCGGATCAACTGCTACTGATGAATTACTCAATGCAAACTCAATAAAACTGTCAACTCCGTCTTTAAACTCCTCGGTCACAACTCCATTCACTATTCCACGGTACATTCATGACCGATTCTCATAAGACATTTTTCCTACAGATTAATGTCATGTCCCGAGTTAAAATCCACACACACCCACATCATTCAAGTACCATACATACGTTATATGGAGAGTCCCAGAGCTAATGGGTGAAATAAAACGTTGACGTAAGATAAATGAAGAGTAAACATACATGAATATCAATAAATTTGAGCACTATATAAATACTTAATGGTATTGAACATTAAAAACAACACAAACCGTGATGTTTTCATATTAGGCCACCACCACTTGATCGGCTCTTTATTCACCAGCTTCTCAGTAGATTTCCTAGGGAGTGAACTAACCACTGATATCCCTAAATATAGTTTGCCAAATACATCTCTTCGTACATAATGGGAAGACATAACTTTGAGAATGTCAAGTTCTTGACACAATATTTTCCAAAAATTTACACCGGTCTTTTCCAATAAACATGTACATAGTACCCACCCAACTAGTCGTAAGATTAAGAATATCGCACTCCTTTTTCATCTTGAAACAATAAAGAAATCCACTTTTATTTTCTAAACTTTGTCTTTCTTCTTTCGAATAATCTTATGATTTTCGTCATCTTCTCTTTCACAAAGTAAACCATCATGCAATCTTCGCAATATCGAGCAGAATATTTTATGTTCAAACAAACAAGTACTTTGATACGTTGGACATTTGTTCTTCTTTGAGGTCTAATTTCCAATCGCGAACTTCATCAATCACAAATTAAAAAAAAAATTTATAACATTTTATCATGAGTAATTTAAAATATAAAATTAAATCATATATGGTAAATATGAAACATCTCTCAAATGGCTACAAATAAACCTACGAATGTTGAATGATTAACTTGCAGTGTGAAATTTGTGAAAGTAACAATGTTTAACAAAGAAAGTCATTGCATTGTTTATTTTCATGTCAAGCGTAAAAAAATAACAGCGAGCAAGATTAAAAAAAATAACTTAAATTACCAAAAGCTTTGAATATAAGCAATTAGGAGAAGGAACTGTAGGGGAAGGGGGGCGCCAGGATGGGAAGGGGGTGCGGACGGGGAGGGGGGAGGGGGGGATTTGTACTCGACGAATTGTACTCTTATCCTTCTTCTGGCGTCTTGTATGTAATTTTGTTTAGTTCTATTATTGGTAGAATAACATTTTCTGGAGAGTACTGTATCCTTCTTTTGGCGTCTTGTATGTAATTTTAATCCTCATTTTGATATTTTCTTTATATATATATTTAGATATATAAATGAAATGCGATTAATTCTTATATATATATCCCTAAATTTTTTATCTCATCACCTCACCCATAGTAACTATATTTCCTTATATATATAATGTTATTTTACTAGATCTATCCAATGATAAGAAATGGATGTTGAAAACGGACTAACCTGCCCCTCCCTTTAAAATCCCACCAAGATAATGGATAGAGAAATGCGGTTGTTGGGCCCCTGGGTAACCCAGCTGAGCTGGATCGGCCGTGCGGCCGATCCACGTCAGCCAACTACTCGGACGCCCGAGTAACTAGCACTTCTCTATGGATAATGTTATTTCTTTGGCAAATTTTTCCCCCTCTCTTTGGGTGGGTAAGGATGTTTACATCTAAGTTCTTGTGAAATATTTGTTGCATTCTAACATCTAGCTAATCTGAGAGATAGGTGATAAGGTGCAGATTTTAACGACATATATGAGGATACGTTAATTTCACGGATAGGTAATTAATTTTCTATTGGATAAATCTTCATTCAAAATCTAAAATTACACATTTCAGAAAAAAAAATGTATAATTTTACGTGATGATACATAGTTTACGTAAAATCTCAACCATACGCTGCATTTTC
>CM024756.1:35673582-35715279 GCA_014218235.1 Colocasia esculenta
AAAAGATCCTCTCCTCCAATCTTGACCAAGGGACTTGACAATTTTTTGTTTTGTAAGTTGGTCCTACAAATCTCTCAACCTACCACCACGATAGCTTGCATTGGATCCACTGTCCGAACTCCCTAAATCCTGTTGGTTTTTTTATCACTATTGAATTTCATCTTTTCTAAAAAAATTTCAAATCACACGGGTTGAAGTATTGGAGAAGGGTTTTGTTATAACTCGGGATATCAATTTAAGGTGTTGAATATAAGGAGATTAAATATTATGTAATTCAAATTAATTATGTTGGATAATTTAACAGATATTAAGTTGTTCAAGGTTTATATTTTACTGTATTCACTATACTTCTCGATTTGAATTTATGTCTCTATTTATGTGCATGATCAGTTTAAAAAATGTGCCTATATCAACTGTCTTTTAATTTAAGAATCAATCAAATAATACATGTTACGGTTAGTAATGGGGGTCGGCTCAAGTCGAGGTGACCGCTGAGGTGACTTAGGCGAGGTGTCCAAGTTGAGTCGACCAAGTCGAGGTGACTATACCAGGGTCCGCTTAGCCGACGTAGGATGCATGTTCCGAGCTCCCAACCTTGACGACTGAGGACTTGCAAAGCCCACCGAGGGGTCTTGGCGGAGAGACTCCGACGTTCAAGTCAGTTGATAGCCAAGAAGAATGGCCTAACCCAAGGAGCAAAACATCGTACCTGTGCATGTGAAGTGTCTGCCTCTTATATAGGGGTTGGTTACCCAAGGTAACCGTTGGTCAAGCCTGTGATCCTCGCACCATGTTGCCATAACTGTTGCTTGGTCGTCGCCGTAACTACCATGCCAGATCATGCAGATCGTGGCCTTAATGGCTGCGTTACCGAGCGCATGACCCGCGACCATTACCTCAGAGGTTAACACCTCAACCGTTACGCGTGCCATATCTTGGGAATCCTGCAGACATGTCCTGCTCCACGTCATTTTACGACTGAGCTGACTAAGCCTCGTCCTTGATCGAGCTGCGATTGCCAGCCCAAGGGGTGTACAGAGGTCGGCCTAGCCGACCTTAGTCGTTGATCTAAACGACGTCGAGATCTCCAGTTCAATCCACGTTAAGATGTCAGCTCTGATACTCTAGGAGGTCGGTCGAGCCGAGGCCCCAACCAACCTGTGGGAGCTCCCCGTGTCATTGGCCCCCTAGGTTCACGTCGGACAGCTCCAATGGGCCGTGGTAAAGCTGATGTCCGGAGCTCCTCAGTTGAAGACACATGGCTTGCCACATGGCTCTGCCAGCCCACGTGGTCTGCTGTGCATCCCATCGCCATATTGAATGCGTTGGCGTCTCGATGGTAGAGCTTTCTCGGCTTTTGCGAGTAACGTCAACCGTCGTGTCACATCCTCGACTCTTGCATGCCATCATCACACTCCTCGCAAGCCGCGCTGATCAGAATCTGAGACAAAGCTCGGTAGCCAATCCAGGGCTGCCACATGGTTTAAACTGGACGCTCGTTGAAGACGATGAACCCCAGCCACTGGATCTTTTTGGCCTCCCAGCACTATAAATAGGGCAGTCTACATCCGAAACGCTACCCTCACTTCCATGCACAAGAACTTCAAGCGAGACAACCAGCTGATGAGCCGACGTGCTTTGATCCGACGTGTTGGAGAGCTTCGTCGCCGGTTGTCTAAGCTTCAGTCATTCATCCTTCATTCCCCGCTTGCTTCCTTCAGAAGTAAGTGATGACCTCCACCTCTTTCTCTAGTTCTTCTACTTTTTCTACCCCCAACCCTCACCTTCAAGATGGTTCATCATCTAGAGGTTCTCCTTCCAAGAACCCCTCCGCTCTAGCATCGTCTGGAGCGGCGTCGCCCCTATGTCCTGTCAATATGTGGCCATCTCCTCCAGAGGCAGGTCAGTCCGACACTCACACACCGGAGTCTACTGAGGAGACCCCTACTCTTGAGGTCACTCTTAGGTCATATTTACCCATGAAGCCTTCTTCTCACACCTCAGGGTTGCGTCGGCAAGCCGACACGGTAGCCGACGCACGATGTGAGATTGACGATGAGACCTTTCAATGGTTGAAGAACCATCATGGTCTTGACTTCCTCGAGGGTTCCATCTTGTATTCCTCTAGGTGATTTCGAGCTCATTTCACCATGGAGCGCGGGGTCTGCATTTACTCTGAGACCGTCCGAGCCGGCGTTCAATTTCCTTTGCATCCGTTCATCATTCTTCTTCTTCTTCTCAAGCTAGGAGCCGCTCCTTCATAGCTGACCCCCAACTCCTAGAGGACAGTTGTCAGCTTCTTGGCCGTTTGCGCTTTGGCCAAAGTCTAGTCGACCACTCACCTTTTCTTTTACTACTTGTCGATAAAAGCTTTCAGCGACTGGTTGTATTTTGCAGCTCAGACGGGGTGGCAAATCCTTGGCAGAATGCCCTCCTCTATCCACAACTAGAAGAGGAATTTCATCTTTGTTTACTGCCCCATCAGATGGCCCTTTTTGACCACCTGGTCGACAGCAAACATATGAGACAAAGCCTTTCGCCCTCCTACCCCCGTCGCATTCGAGCTCTCAGACTTCAAGTCTCTACAGGCGGTGGAGCCCCCCACCCGTACAAACCATCCGACGAGCTGCTCGAGTTGATTGACAAGGCCAACCGAGGTCTGAATTCTCTGTCGACGCTCCCATTTCACCTCTGCCAATGAATTATGAGAACTAACTTATCCTCTCTTATAGCAATGGCCGACAAGGGTAAGTCGTCAGCAACTCAGAAAACCACCAAGGGAAAGAACGCCTCCCTCTCCGAGGAGGCTGCTCAAAGGTTCTTGTCCCGAGGGGGCAAGAAAAATGCGACACGACCTCAAAAGTGGTCGAAAATGAAGTGGGTTGATGTCGATGTCATCGCCCCTCTAGCTGCCACAACCGAGCAACAACAGGAGTCGACTGGCGAGGAGGACGCCCGAGTGACCGTGAAAACAACTGATAGTGATGGATTCAGCCGACATCCCCGACACCCAATCTCGGGATTCTCCTAGACTCTTTGATCCCTAGCCATGTGAAGAGCTCTCCGCCACAGAGTGGGATCGACGTTATATCCCTGTCGGAGCCAAGGCCTGCACCTTGGGCATGAGGGCGAACAAGGTTGTTGAAGACCTCTATCGGACGATGCAAGACCAGTTGGCGCTGGTCGATACTCTACACCAGAAGGTCGAAACGACCCGAACCAGCACCTCTGCACGAGTTGCTGAGGCCGAGAAGAGGCCGAGGCAGTTGAGAATAGGGTTGAGGATGTCAAGAAGAGGGCCAAAGAAGCTAAAAAGCTCCTCTCCAACGAGCAACAACGAGCATCGAAGGCCGAGGATAGCCGGAAACTAACAAGATCAACAAGTTCTTTTGAGTCAAGAAGGAAGCACACGAGGGGACGAAGGCCTAAATCGCCAAGCTGGCCAAAGAAGAGCGTGCCAAGGAATTCACTGAGTACCGCGAATCCGAGGCACTTAAGGAAGAGGTAGACAAACTCTTCCAAGAGGGGTATGTCTTCTGCCTTAGGCACCTCCGAGACCTCCATCCCGACCTCGACCTGTTGGGCTTGGTGAATGGTGCTGAGGATGAGGACATCGAGGAGGCAGTCGATGACGTGCTGGCTGCCACCCTCGAAGAGGGCCTCGAGGCCACCGCCGAAGCCGTCGTCACCAACAAGGATGCCGCACCTAATATTGAAGAAACCCAAGTCGGCGCGGATGAGGTCGCCGAGACTAGGAGCTCGAGCCAACATTGTCAATGAATGTAGCCCATTTTTTTTATTCCTCGGAACTTTTTTGTGGCCTTTTGTATTTTCTTGCTTATGAGATTATCAATACAAAATCTCTTTCTCATCAATCACAAACTTTCTTGCCAATTACAACGATTTTCATGTGTTCGGGTGGTTGGCGTCTTCCGAGAACTTAACCTTAGGTAGTTTAGTTCCATGTCAGCGTGAGACCATATCATAACTTATGTCGTTGCTAACTCATTTTGACGTGGTCTGCCCATGCATTGGCTTCCCCGACGTCCACGACTATTTGCCGACGTGTAACAAATGTAAACTTCATCGATAGATCGAGCCAAGAGTGTTGTAGTGACCTCTTCTGACCTCAATGACCAAAGTTCCTCGAGAAGGTATGCTTGGTTATTCACCCACTCGAAAGGTCGGGACCAGTTGAGAGTGCAGAAGTGACCTCATCGGACTGACTCCACCGACCCTTCCGGTGTCGGACGAGATATAGCCTTACCACTTGCGTGTTAACTCGTATCGTCGGAATCAGCCGAGTGCCTAAGCGATGTCACTATTGACTTCGCCGATGTCTCTACGATGGTAACCATGTTGGGGGTGATGCCTAAGCGACTCACCATTCGAAGGGAGACGATGCTGGAAAGCGACTCATCGTCAACCCCAAGACGATGCTATAGAGTGACTCGTCATCTTCAGATGTGGCCATCAGGCCCCACGTCGGTCATACATAACCACGTTGGCCATCAGGCCCAATGTCAGTCAGACCACCATGTCGGCCATCAGGTCCAACGTCGGTCGTAGACCTTTACATATTCTCGAGTGCCGAAGTGACCTCGTCTTCTTCACAAGTGCCGAAGCGACTTTGTCCTTCATGTTCTCTATATGTCGGACGTTGGTATCCACATCCTTAATGAGTGCTGAAGCGACCTCGTCCAGTGAACTACTACGACATGCACATCCCTTGGAGTCGGACGTCGGTATCCATGTCCTTGACGAGTGCCAAAGCGACCTCATCTAGCGGACTACTCTGACATCTACGTCCTTTAGCATTGGAAGTCGGTATCCACATCCTTGACGAGTGCCGAAGCGACCTCGTCCAACAGACTACTCTGACATCCATGTCCCTTATAAGCTTCCACGGAGGCCGACCTCTGGGACTTGGCCCTCGTCGTCAGTATTTAGGAGGTCCGAGATCGACCAAACGAGTGAGTAAGGAAATCCATACTAACTTTTAGTAAGGTTTCTCATAGACGGCGCCAAAATGTTACGGTTAGTAACGGGGGTTGGCTCAAGTCGAGGTGACCGTTGAGGTGACTCAGGTGAGGTGTCCAAGCCGAGGTGACCGTGCTGGGGTCCGCTTAGCAAACGTAGGACGCATGCTTTGAGCTCCTGACCTTGATGACTGAGGACTTGCAAATTCCACCGAGGGGTCTCAGCGTGGAGATACTCTGACATTCAAGTCAGTCGCTAGCCGAGAAGAATGACCTAACCCAAGGAACAAAACAGCGTACCTATATATGTGGAGTGTTTGCCTCTTATATAGGGGTTGGTTACCCAAAGTAACTGTTGGGTGAGCCCGTGATCCTCGCACCACATCGTCGTAACTATCGCCTGGTCGTCGTCGTAACCGCCATGCTAGATCATGCAGATAGTGACATTAATTGATGCGTTACCGAGCATATGACCTGTGGCCATTACCTCAGAGGTTAACACCTTGGCCCTTACGCGAGCCATATCTCAGGAATCCCACGATACGTCGTGCTCTGCATCGGTTACAGTCGAGCTGGGTAAGCCTCGTCCTTGGCCGAGTTGCGGTTTTCAGCCCAAGGGGTGTACGGAGGTCGGCCTACCAGACCTGAGTTGTTAACCTAGACGATGCCGAGATCTCCAGTTCAAGCCACGTCAAGACGTCGGCTCTGGTACTCTGGGAGGTCGGCTGAGCTGAGGCCCCAGCCGACCTATGAGAGCTCCCCGTGTCAATACCCTTTGTGTCCATCATTTTACGTAATAACATATAATTCCAGTGTCCATGAAAGTCTTAAAAATTGTTCATACAATTAAAGACCTTTTTTAAATAAAAAGATTCTAGATAGTGACATTTTAGTAACTAGTTGGTTTTTTATAACTACAAAACTTAAATATAATTATTTACAGTTTACATATTTATGTTAAAAGCGTCATATTTTGGTCTAGTTATCATTTTTTGACACCAAAACTTAGGTGGGTTCCAAAACATAATTTATATGTCATTAAATTTTAGGTTTTTTTTTATTTTTTAATCCCTATAAATATATGTATTTCTCTTTTAATATCTCAAATTAGATTATTATCATATTAGTCTTTCAAAACTTCTAAAATTTTATAAAAAATTCCCTCCGGTAGAGACTAATATGCAATATTCAAAGATTTTGATGAATTAATATGAAAACCATGGACTAAAAGGGAAATATGTTTATTTGTGAGGACTAAAAAATAAAAAATCCCAAATTTTATCATAGTTTCATTTAATATAAATTATGGTAAATTAATTAGGAGTTCCTAACAGATATTTAATTTATTTTCTAGTCCTTGACAGAGCTGTAACTCATTATACAGTAAGTGTTATCTCTGGTTACAATATACATTAAAACATATTACAGTAAGGACCTCTCTATTACAATCAGAGACTTCTAATTAATTTTTCTTATAAATTAATAGACCTCCTATTAGATGAACAAGTATATCCGAATTTAAACATTATTCGGTCGTCAAGAGTCTAATACTCAATGATAAATCAGATCCGTTCCAACATTTTGTTACTTGCACACAAATATAGCTGACACAATACGTTTATAACCTCCCTCTCCTACGAGAACGGCACCTCTTCCTCTTCTACGACCTTTGCCATAAAACCATGTCGTTGATAGATCATAATTTCTTCGTAGATAGAATTTGGTTTTTCTTGTTTATCTCCATAAAAATATTATTACCCATGTAAATGATTTAATTATAACTCATTTCTCCATAAAAATATATACCCATGCATGCATGCAAATGATTAATAATAAATAAACCAATATGTAATTTGATCATTAGATGACAAAATTCATGAACAGAGGAAGAGAATTATTATGACTGCAGAAGATTATGTTTACATATTTAAATAATGAAATATGTAAAGATCAGGTTTAGAAATTCTGTTTTAGAAAAAAATGTTTATAAGATGATCAGGACAGGTCGGAATATTCGGCTCTCTTTGATCTGAAAATAGTAGGAACACCACGTGTTGCCCATGCAAAGCTTCCCACTTCAGACCTTTGTACATGTCTGGGTGTCCATCACCCCCGTCTGCAGCAGCCATGCCCGATACAAGTACGACTAGATCTGCCAATGCGCAGGAAACGACATTAAGGTTTTGCTCTTCTTCTTCTGGGAATTAAGGCCAGATTTTTGCCAATCACAATGCATTCGAACTGCTTGCAAAATATGGCAGAAGCAACTCATCTGGTGTTCAATGATCGATGATACATATTCAGGTATGCATGACAGGAAATTTGTCCTTGAAAATTTTACAATGGTCTCTTGTTAGTTTCTTGCTGAAGTTTGTGGCCTGGAGGATATATATATATCCTGCAGGGAACAGCTGCTGTAGTCCTGACAGGTCTAGTTACAGCTCTGAATTAATTTGGTTGGTGGACCCTTCCCTGATCACACTTTCTTCTTCTTCTTTGGCGCTAGCTGGAGAGGTCACCTTCTGTCTTGATTTGTGCTTTCTACATCTTCTGTTCCTTTTACAAAATTCCAGTCTATTCCAACTACTCTCATTTGGTTGCTGATCATATATAGCTTATCAAACAAAGGCTTAAACAGCTAGAGAAAAATAGCATGGCTCATATTTGTTGCGATGAGGATGCAGATGTTATGAGACTCTTGAAATGCTCTCATTAGTAGCTTCAATGGGACTTTTGTACCCCCCCCCCCCCCCCCCCCCCCCCAAAAAAAAAAAAAAAAAGCTTCTTCATGGCTTTGTTTTTCCCTTTCTTTCTCTTAGGAGTGTTGTCATGCATGGTTTTGATAGTCAATATGGAAGTGAAGACATAATGCCTGATTCATGGCTGCAATAAAATGGGAGAATATTCCAATGGAGATTAGAATTGCAGTAAAATTGAAATTTGAGATGTGGGTGATGAGTAGATATATGAATTGGATGATAGTACTGGAAAAACAAAAATATAACGGGAGGGCATGATAGCTAAAGAAGATGACAGTACTGGAAAAGTTCAGTGGTATAATTAAGCTCACCAGATCTGACCTTTTCTTACTGAAGCTTATGTCTCGACTTAACTCCAAAAAAAAAAAACTATCGGACACACCAGAAACAAGGACCTTCCAGTTTATGCTATATGCTGAGGCAGTGATCATCACTTGGAACCCAGTTGATGACTATGGAGTAGTGCTGTTGTTTGTTTTGGTTATGGCTTGATTTTTCTTGCATCTTGTTTATGTGTGTTGGTTGAAGGCAGGCAATGGTATAGCAAAACTCATAGCTTCTGAGATGTCAAATTAAGCAGGTATTGAGGATGGCATTTCTCCAAAGACCCACAGTCAAAATATGCTTTTCCCTCCCTTTAAACATTTCCCAGATAACTGATGGTATTCTTTTTGATATTTTGCCAGACAAATGCTCTTCCAGAAGAAACTCGGAGGAAGATATGGCTTTGTGGAACTCCAAGGTAAATGACAAACCATATGGTCGTATCACATTCTGTTCTCTCATGTTTGAGAAACACTCTCAATACTTGCCGTAGATCTGGTGTAATCCCTTATGAAAAGCCCTGGTGCTATTTACGCAACTAAAATATGTTCTTCAGCATTTTCTGAATATGACAAACCTTATGGTCGTATCACATTTCTATTATCATCTTAATTGTTTAGCTAAATAAGACCTTTAATGAATGCTTAACCACAAGCCCGTCTAGCTCAGTTGGTAGAGCGCAAGGCTCTTAACCTTGTGGTCGTGGGTTCGAGCCCCACGGTGGGCGTCGTTTCTCTTTTCACCGGTTTATTATTTTCGAATTCAGTTATATGAGTTCTTTGGGTTCCTAAATGTCAGGTGGAGTATAGTGGAGATCCTCTCCACCCGCGGGTGGAGGGGACTCCATCAGTACAAGGGCGCCCGCGGGTGCTTTTTGGGTTGACTCTTGTGTGTTTTTTTTATTTTTTATTTACCCAGGGACTTAACCCAAAAAACACCGGCCGGCGCCTTGTACTGCTGGAGTCCCCTCCACCCGCGGGTGGAGAGGATCTCCACTCGGTGGAGTAGAGGGCGCTCTGCCCTACTGCGTATCTTATAAAAACATAATGAGGTCCAATGTTTAAATCTCATGGGGTCAGATTTATGAGAATATACAAAAAATAAATCTATTAGTATTTTTTTTTTCTTCTTTCGGACAACTTCCTTAACGACTAGTCTATTAGGCCCTCTTTATTATCCAGTGGCATTATCCGTGGATAAGATATTTTCAATGATAATGTTTTAAATTTGACAAATAAAGTTATCAAGACTGACAACTTATCAAATCTGAGAAGATGAAATAATCTATGAAGATTTATCATTTATTAGAGATAAAGTACTGGTGAAACATCTCTCTTGTCACATCACATTTTAAGTTAACATGTTTGATAGAGTTATCAGAATTTATCAAATTATCAAGAGATCTTTTTTAAGGGTATGTTTGATATTAAGATACATCAGAGATAGAGCGAATATATCCTCAATCTTCATTCTATCACCCATCTATCCTAATACCAAACATCTTTTAAGAGAAGGTGGCATCATATTCTGTAGTTTTTGTTCGAATAACAACAGGTTCTGTGAGTGGCCACCCCGACAATACCGTATTAGAAAGAACAGGAGGGTGAGTGAACAAATGGCCAGCAGAAATTTTAGCACCGGAACGCTCTGCTACATCCAACTATTTCATGGGGGGGTCTGTGATCAGACTTTTCCTGTTGTTAAGAGTAAGTGCGGGCGCCGTAACATCTGTTCCATTCGCATATCTGGTGTTTTGGAGATCAATGACACCAGCAACAACATAGAAGAAGAAAGGCGAGAACTTAACACTTTTTAACTGCAATGCTTGCGCCCGAAAGAATTTCTGTACATCAGAAGAGCGGTGCGTATGCCCGCAAAAGGGGCACATAAACTACAAGAGCTTCCTAGTTTAGCCATGGATGTGCACCATTATACGGGGAGGAGGCACTGGGGAATTCTATTTGTACAAGCACCAAAACAACTGACCCTGAAAAGATCGAAGTGGGGAATACGTGGTAATCCTTTGGTATCCACAGCATGCATCTAGAAGACATTGAAATGTTTGTTTCTTCATCCACACGCCAAAATTTGAAACGTGTGCCTGCCACCAGAAGAAAAGGATTATGAACTTTTGAGAAAGCATTTTATTTCCATCAACAGGGTTCTTATTTAGGCCAGAAAGTGGAGGAACATTAGGAAATAGGAAAAGTAAAGAGTTAGTATCAACCTGTACACTCCCTGCGGTTTGATTCCATAAGACATATTCTAGGCGTCAGAAAAAAAAGGCGTGCAGAGACGTGGAAGTTATGTACAGAGCGGAAAAGAAGATGTTGTGCATGTTTGTAGCTCATTCCAAAGAAAATTCTGCGGTAAATGGGTTCTCATGAAGGCTGTCCTTTAGCATAGTAATCTGCCCGTCCTTGATAAGAAGGTCCTCATCAAGGGCTTCAATCTTCTTGATCAAATATTTACCTCACGTTGTAGAAGCATATTAATCTCTTTTAACTGCTTCACTTCTTCCCACAGCCGGTCCCTCTCCTCAGAGACCTGTGGCATTGTGCCTCTGACCTTTGTCAGTTCCTTTTTGCACTCCTGTAGGTCAATATGCAGCTGGTCCAAGTTGTCATCCTTCTCCAGCATCTGTCATGCCAATTTACGTTGCAGAATTGGTTAAAGAGATAAGATGAAACCTAGCCAAACATTTTGATCATACGTCCTTTTGTCAATGCTCTGCTGAACAGACTACCCACCACGCCCAAGCAAAAGGAAAAAAGAATGTCATGCATTTGCATTGACAGGCTACTTAATTCAACAATGCCTAGTAACCTGAGTCACAATGGCCTGGCAAAGTATGTCGCATGCCAATCACTCAGGTCATATCCACTGACAGACAACTGCAGAATTTCAAGGGATAAACTTCTGCTGGCACTTGGCACAGGAAAAATATTATGGTAAGCCTGAAGTATAACTAACGCTATGCTGCAAATAACCATAACAAGATAAGTGTATAAACACAAATGTCTCTTTCAAGGAAAAGAAAAGGGTACAATTAACTCTCGAGCTGATGACAACATTCAGAATGTCTGTCCAGAGAAGGAATAATGCACACATGAATAATACACTACGGTCAGAAATAGTTATACAAAAACTCACTTGTAGCTCCATTTCGTTTGTCTTGTGCCTAAGACAAGAAAGGCCATCCTGCAGCCTTTGAATCTCAGATTTCAAGATTTCATTGCTTCCCACTGAACTGGCTAATTCAGCCTGCAATTGCTCAAGATCAAGCTCTTTATGGTACAGTTTCTCTTGTAATACTCTAGTCAGCAAAATTTGCATCTTCAAATCATGTTCCATCTTATCCTGAACAAAAATGCAGAATACCAAATAAGAAAATCCTGTGTACTAATATGTGTGGAAGAAAAGAAAACACATGTATAGAGGTAGCTTCAAGCCTTCAACAGAATATGCTTGTACTTTCAGGAATAAGATGTAAACACTAGTATGTGATGGGCAAAGATAGGTTACATAATTTTGTTAGATATTAGTAGCAGAATAAGTCCACCTATCTGATTTTTTTATTTGTTAATTTTCAAATAACAAGGCATCCCTAGAGAAAAAAAAATCCCTTGAATCACACAAACCAGGGCTGGACCAAGCCAAAAGTAAGTATGCTCTCAGTGAAAGAGTAAGATGATCAATCTTACCAGTGGCACATTACATTTCAACTGCGTTGACAAGCCACTGCCCGGGGTCTGCAGCTGACCATCTGAAGAACCTGTAGTGGATTTCTCATCCAATATCGAGGATACTGTTTGTAGACTTCTTCTGAAAGTTTTGATTGCCTCCCTCAAATTCTGGAACTTCACATTGAATTCCACAACTGTATAACCATTGAACTCATCAACAACTTTTTGTCCATCTCCAGACTGTTTGCCTTTCACAAATTCCAGAAGCTTAGCACAAAGTTTGCTACTGTCGTCAAGTAATGAAACACCTTCATTTTTTAAGCAGTCAATCCGAGCAAGCAACTCCTGATCAAGCCTAAACAAAGAGATCCCACAGCTACTTCCATTACCTTGCAAGCGCTCCAAGAGATGGATATTCTCATGCCTAAGTGATCCCACCTCAAATCTGTAAGATTCAACCTCCCTCCTCAGTTTTTGCTCGACACCTGCCAGTCTAAGTTGTTCATTTTGCAATTTTCTTACAAGATCACCATTTTCTAAAGACTGCTTCATGACCTCATCGCTAAATCCCTGCCCCAAACCATTTATAGTTATCTCCTGCTCATTGCACATCCTCTGCAATCTGACAACAGCCTTCTGCAATTCCTTGCTCTCCCTTTCCTTCTCCTTGTAAGCTGTTGCAATGCAGTCCCGATCTGCTTTTGCCCCATCGGAGAGCTCTTGCAACTCTGATAAACCTTGACTAAGTCTCTCATTCTCATTCCTTGCTTCTTCTAACTTCATTGCCAGAGAATTGAATTGCAGTTCTGAATCCATAATCCTGCTCCTTGCCTCCATTTCTCTCCCACTAAGAAAAGAGATTTGTCTTTGAAGAGAGACATTTTGCTCAGCAACTTCTCTCATACGTGTCCTTAACCTATGTTCTTCGGCTTCAAGCTTTTCAAGTTTGAGCAACCAGTCACCAGACCTTCTGTCTAATTCATTCTCCAGATACGTCTGGAATTCATTGTTCTCCTCCTCAACCTCCTTGTTTTCGTATCTAAGTCAATCTTAGCCTGCTTAAGTGCTGCCTTCATTAAGGATCTCTCAGCAATTCGGCAATGTAGTTGAAAAGAGAGCTCCATTTTCAAGTTCTTCCTGTCCTCAATGATGTTACTGAGCATCTGCTCTAGTGAAGACATACATAATCCCCCATTCTGAAATTTCTCAATGTCAGGGTCCACTTCGGGTAGTAATGTGATCTTTTCCTCCATCTCTTTTAGTTTTCTAATTAATTCTCTGTCTGTTTTCTCTTCATGCTTTTCCAAGCAAATTGAACTTTCATGTTTACTACATGTCAGATCATCTCCTAGAAACAAGTTAGTCTTTCAAGAAATTGAGCATCTTCTCTGCTGTGAGTATCTGTAGGTACAGTCATCGGGTCCAAATGTACATGAGCAGAACTTTGTGCAGGGTTATTTGGCTGGAAACTGTAATGAAGATCGGAGGTGTCCTCATAAATATCTTCAATTGTAGTTGTTGTTTCAGAGCCATAATCTTGTAACTTTCCCTTAGGTGTTCCAGAAAGTTCATGATCCAATGTCTGAGTTATTTTTTTTGCATATTTCCAAGGAGTTGGAGGTTGAAGATTATCACCGGCATCATCTTGGATAAAGACATGATGATGAGAACCTTTTTCTTCCCTAAATGAGCAGGACGTCATCTTCTCTTCGCCATAATTTGGTGAAGCTGGTGCCATATGTAGAACTCTTGGTGGACAACCTAAACTAGGGATCATTCTGTATTCCGTTTGACTATGATAATCTCCAGTACAAGAAGGTCCTTGATAATCCTTTTCAGGCACGATCTCATGCTGCTCTTGATCAGTGTAAACATCAAGAGCTTTGCTTCTGTCTGAGATTTGTGTTTCACCAGAAGATTTACATCTTAATAGAACTGGAGAGATATCAGGCGAGTTCTGTGCTGAGGAACGATGATTTTTGCATGAATTGTGTGAATTAGGTTTCTCGAAAGTGTCTGCCATACAAATTACAGAATCACCGTTCTTTTTGACTTTGAAAGCCTTTGTGGAGCACGTGAAAGATAGCTGCAGTAGTGACAGTTGACAATAAATTAGGCAAATAATTTTGAGGTTTCACCAGAAGAAATGAACAAGACATATCAACTGGAGTATGAATGCAAATATCACTATGATACTAAGAGACCACATATCACTTTCTACATAATCTCCTGACAAGCTGAACAAGCCAATACCAAGTCAGAAAGATCACCCAAAGTAGACTACAAATAAAAAGATTAGTTTTCAGTGACGTTTAGGACGAGAAACATGATGTAGAGTGTAGAATTCGTTCCCCATGGCCACACCAGCTTTGGTTATCATCATGTAGGTAGAGCTCACAGTAATATGAGATCTCTTCCCATCTCCATGTCCAGGACTCTGTAATTTGTAAGGTAGGTGAAAGGTCCTTTGGCAAGATGTAAACCATTCTCAAGTCAACTAACCCCGTCATCCTGGAGATTTCTTCTAACCATTGGATATCCATCCTCCTCCTCCATAGCATCTGAATTATCTTTTACTACCATCTTAAGGTCATTATAGATACTGAAACATGGTTTCTATTTCCAGCACAAGCAAGACAAGATTGCAGTCTCTATTTATGATCATCACATAGCAGGTGCATGCTTGCAGATGTGTAATCTACAACACGGATAGGCCTTAAATCCAGAAGCATCAGAACTGCAGCTCTCACCAGCAATAGCAAAAAAAACCAAAAGTAGCCATAAGGCGTGTTGTTGATGCTTTATTAAGAAGCCCTCTTGTGGCTGCTGATGCTCGATGGCTTTTATTCATTCTGGTGAAGCAAATTAGGTTTGGTTCAAATTTTACATCAATAGAGAACCCCAACCAGTAATCACCTCCCTTACAGATGTGTACGCCAAGTTCTATAAGACAAATAATAAAGATGTGGAATCTGTGAATGGACACACATGGCAAGCTTCTAGAAAAACAAGCAATAGGACAATGGAAAGTCAAACTAGAGAGAGACTAAAGGAACTCCTAAGGGGATAGAAGAGGCGATGAAATACGCCAAACATGAAGTGAGTGCATTAGGTGAAGTATTAGAAAACAAAACTGTGGAACTTAGACCCCACGATTGAGTAGGAGTAGGTGATTGTCTTGAGTATCGAATCTACACCACCTGTCAAAGATATATTAAAATTTGAACAAAAAATAGGAAAAATGAAAAGAATCCATCTAAGCTTTGATGCTGGAAGCTAACAAGTCAGCAACATGAGGCACTCACTCAAGTTGAACTCTGGCATTTCGATGCAGAGTTTCGCTACGGTTAGAGGTGGAGCCGCTCGAATCACTCAGAGAGTTATTCCCTTCTGCCAGATTGCTGCAACCACCTGGACTTGCTGTCTCTTTGTTGGTTTGGGAGCTTTCCAAAATCTGTAAACTTGAAAGTTTTTCCGCGACGTTAACCCAGGGTGTCTCTGAGAACATATCCTCAGTGTTGGGACAAAAAAGGTGCTTGATGTTCCCTTCGATTGGATGTAATTGGGGATCCAGAGAAGAAGAATTTTCTCATCGAGTCCTCATGCAGGAGTGGAGGATAAAAACAGGTAGAATAACAAACAACAAGCCTGTTACACCAAATCCAAAGAGCAAAGGAAGAGGAAAAAGAAACCCTAAGCTATCAAAAGAAAGTCCAAAATCCTGTTACTCCAAAGCTTAGGTATGACCAATCTTAATCTTTTACTTCGACTTTGAACAAAAGTTATATAACGCCGTTGATTAAGCAAACAGAACTTAAAACAAGACAAAGTTCAGTGAAGAAAATTAGAACCTAATTATCTAATAATCCAAACTTTCGGCAAGACCAAAAATTTCAACAAGCTGCTTCCACCAGCCCCAAAAGTGACAGCAAAACAATCAATAACTACGAAGGTGAACTGTTTTGATAGAAAGAAAGAATCTAAGTTTCATAATCTCTGTCCTTCACCTATCTTCACCAGACTAGAGCGTCAAACGTTAAATCCATATAACAAGTATCCCAAAGAAAAACCGCCATGAAGGGCCCCTTCGATACAAAACACGAATTCTGAACTCCTCAAACGACAAGTTTTTCCAGAACAATTAATCATCCTGCAGTTTCGATCAGGTTCACCTGCTTCTGCGATCAAGAAGGTGTCCGTTCAATCCAAAAGATGCAAACAGGTACAATAATCGTTAAAACAGCGAAAGGAGTGCGGTAGAAAGCAATCGCAACAAAGCAGCGAGAACCAGAGGGGGTGAGCGCGAACAACAAGAGAATTAGGGTTTTCTCGAACTCACCCAGATGGGGATGTTCGTGTGCCTCCCCAAGAGCAAAACCATGAAGAAATTTGAGAAAGAAACGCTCTTGTCTGATTCGGGGGAGGGGCTTCCTCGGTGCGGACTGTGCGAGCGAACAAAAACGGGAAAAAACGGCGGCTTTCAATTCTCCTCTGGGACTGGGACTTGCAATAATACCCATATTACACATTTAATTGCATAAGAAATCTGTTAAATAAGTAATAGGGACTTTTACAAGTGAGTTCCTGTATTCTATCTTAATTTCAAATGCTTCTATGGAATTTCATAGAGTATGTATTTTTTTGGTAGGTAGAAAACTCTATTTAATCATTAAATATATCATTAAGAATAATTTCCAAGAAAAAAGAAATAGCAAAATTACGCTATATGCAAATACATCTTTCAAATATTGGAATAAAATAGTGCTACATTAGTTTCTAGCAAGATTCACCAAACTCGCGTACTGTGCTAAACCAGATAGTCTAGGATATGATACGGGTATCAAACATATTAGGCTCAAATAAACTCTAAAATTTTAAAACAAAAGATTATTAAAGAAGAAACGAATAGGGTATGCACCGACCCATATAGAGTACCAAAATTCCTCAAATACAGTACGGTATGCCTGAACCACACCAATATAATATGAGAAAGACTTTTACACTTGTGAAAGTATAGAAATACCTAGTCATTTTATATTTTTCCCATTTCATTGGTGGGAATGAAGCTGCCATATAAATCTCTCTCTTTTTCCACCAATAAGAGGAGAGAAGTGTATGATGACTAGATATTCTACACTTTCACAAGTGCAAAAAATCTTTCTCATATAATATAGTTCGGCAAATCCTAATTTTTAGTTTCTTTTGGTCCTAGTTAAATCGACTGAAATTATTTTATAGTTAAATAATAATATAAATAATTTTGAAATATAATTGGAATGAAGTCCTTTTTACTAAGGGATTGCGTTTAGAAATATAATAGACTGTAGAGACTTGTAAAAATTACAGAGTTAGATCAGAATTACTCTTTCTTTAAGAGAAATATGCCATACTTTTACTTACATGTCACAATCTTTTTGCCATCTTTTATGCAATATAAGTGGATGATTTCAACCACACCCCACACCTAACATAGTCATTTAAGACACGTAGTCATTTCATACACAGCATCCAACATAAGGTTGGCGTGTCGATGTAAGTTAGATGTTTTTTTAGATAAAAAATTTAAATTGAAGATATTAAAAAATATAACATGCATTATTTCATAAAAAATATATTTACTTTTCAAAAATCTTATCATCTTACGTAAAATAATTCTATGTGTATGGAATATATTTTCAGTAAGTCTGCAATAAATATTAATCTAATAAATAAAATATCTCTCTATTATGAAGTGTGACATATCTTAGTGAAGTTAATTCTTATACTTTCTTGGTAGGAGTGTTCATAGTTTGGTTTGGTTTGGTTTAGAGAGGATTTTTTAAAAATCAAATCAAACCATCACCAGAGCCAACCCCGAACCAAACCAAACTGTAATTTTTTCAAACCAAACCAACCGAACCGATATAATTCGGTTTGGTTCGGTTTGGTTTGGTTTAACTCGAAAATAAGTGGATCTTTCACAAAGAAGACTTTAACCTACTACTTCTTTTAGAGGTAAGACTTTAATCACATATACACATGTTGACTCAATTTAACCATCAACCTATATAATGAGGAAATACTATTGATAAGTGAAAATTTGACGACCATATTACTCTACACAATGCGTATATTTACATATATATATGTATGTATATATTAAATAAATCTGAATACTTGATACATATGTATAAATTAAAATTGTGTTATTAAAATTCAGTTTTATCAATTTGGTTCGGTTTACAAGATCTGTAAATCGAACCAAACCGAATTTATAATTTCGGTTTGGTTTGAAATCAAATTAATTTTTTTCACCTTCAAACCGAACCAAACCAATTTGATTTGATTTTTCGATTTGAACCGAATAATGAACACCCCTATATTCTTGGGAGACAAAATGAGGCGTTACAAAGATGCCCGCTTGCAAAGCGCATCCCCAGGGTGCGCCCAAGCATGCAGTAATCTCCCCGTCAACACGAACGCGACTGCAGCAGCGTGTGGGACCACACGTACGCCGGTGGATCCACTTTTGGTAGCCATCTATGCAAGTGTGAATTAAAATATTTTAAGTGTAGTTTAACTTATTTTTATATAAATTATTTTAAAATTAAAAAAGACACAATCTTTTGTTACTTGGAGGTAGCGCTACCTCACTTATAAAGGTCGAATAGCATTCTCCCATCATATCTGGAAAAATTTCTATACCCTTAATTAGTTAGCCTATATTACCACTCCCAAGTCAATTTGATTTTAACCATATTATTTATGCCTCTAGATCTCCACATAACTAGGGGTAAATGGCCTTTATATATAGGCAGTCGTCAAAGTACAGCCTTGGTAAAACATTGCTTAATTAGTACTCGCACAGTTCAACTGAGCCACGCCATGTGGTGTAGCCGTCCAATTCCACTCGCTTGTCATCACCGACCGGCCGCTAGTGAACGGTGGCATCAGTCATTAGTGCCGCCAGTATTTGGATGTGTCATCATCCATTCGCGGCCACCGTGGTGGTGTGGGGAGCCATCGGTCACCCATCATGGGTGCTGTCGTTGCTGTTGACGCCGCTTTCATCTGTTGGCCTGTCGCTGTAGAGCTATGGCATTTTAACTCAATAACCACTTCTCGTCTCCTTACAATTTGTCTTCACCAAACGTGTATGGGTCCAGTTTAACGACCTCTTAAAGACAGATGGCGATGGGGCAGGTTTTGGGAGTGAAACAAACAAAAATTTTGGGAGGGGATGTTGAATGTTGGGTGATTGGGAGGTAATCTACAATAAAAAGAAAAAACTCAAGGTTGATAGAGTAAAGGGTGTGCTAGTTTAGTCTCTTTATGTGTGGGGTTTTTAGTGCCATATTGGAAATTCTAAAGAGTTTGAGGACTTTATAACCTCAAAGGTGTAAGAGACTGTCTGATAGACAAAGATGGGGCTATGTTAGACCATATCACACACGTGCTGGGCGGGTGTGCGCGTGTGATGGCGCGGTCCAGCCGAGTTGCCTTGGCACCTTTTTACTTCTTCTATTTGTGTTTTTGCCCTTTCTTGGAGAGTTTAGAGCTGTTTTGGGCCGGTTCTCCAACTGGGCCCATTATTTTTTGGCTTGCACATGCGTGAGGCGTTTAAGGTCACGATTAGGGATACCTAATCATGGTTACTCTCTCTTCTTCTCCTCGGAAAACACGCCTGTTCGACTCTCCGAGAAACCGCTCGATGCCTGCTCACTCTGTCTCTCGTCCCTCCGACTGCACCCCTCTCGCCGGCCGTTTGCGCGCCTCCCGGGCGGCTTTGCTGTGCCTGCGTCCGACCGCCAAACGCGTCTCGCCGGTGCTCGGTGCACGCTCTCTTTCCCTTCTATTTTGATCAAAGAGGATTACGTTTACAGATTGCATAGTTTTACGAGATAGCATAGGTGCGAATGTTAATCTCGTGGTAGTAGTCGTATCCTGGAAGAAGACCGCCATACCGACGCACTATTCTTGTGGGGGCGATATCTTCTTTAAGGGGAGTCTCTTGAGGCGCTTCTACTGCATCGTTTCTGCCTTATTTAAACATGTATATTTCTGTAATCCGTCTCATGTATACTCTTTTGGGTTGTTGTCATTTGGACGATTTCCATATACCTGTTTGCTATGGTTCTGCATGCATATGTGTGTATTTGATGTTTGCCATGAATGTGCCATACTCCACGTCTTATTTAAACAGGGGAAACCCTGCGTGGTGCCGTCGTCCCAGATGGGGAGGAGGAGGAGGATGCGCATGGTGGCTTCGGCGGTCTAATATGTTGATGTCGATGGTGGCATCTGCTTATCACCACCGACGTCATGGCGTCAGAGACCCGTCTTGCCCACAGTAGTAGTAGCGCCCACGGTGCTATCCCCGCGAGCGCTGAAGGGCAAAACCCACATGCACGGCCGCAACGCACCCCCGCTCACCTCTATGTCCACGTCGGCAGCTCACATAAGCGGGCCCAAGGGAATGCTATCTATATTTATTTTATTTTAAGCACTTTATATATCGAGCAAAAAGAGAGATTTTTAAGAGATTTTTTTTTTTTGCAACAACTAATCTTACACTAACAATAATAAATATGTCCTCTTTGTTAACATATTGTCAAGAATATCACTACAATACCTCAAATGTTGCAAAAATATCATTTGTGTAGTGGAACATGTCTTGGGTTTGCCTTTAACATCTTTATTCTTATACTTTACCATAAAGTCTGCACTAGCCTCCACAGGCATCCCTGGTTTCTCCTTTCTATGCTCCTCAATGGCAATGGCTCTCATCAAGTCATCAAGAGAAATAGATCCCTTCCTATGTTTGAGAGCCATCCCAAAGTTCTGTCAGGTCTTTGGAAATGTCTCAATTATGCACATGACTTGAATTTTCATGGAGTTTCATATCACCCTCTGCCAAGCCGTGGATCATAAGGAGGAACTCATGTGCTTGTTCGGCTACAGATCTGTCCTCCAACATGTGAAACTTGAGGAACTTGCCTACAAAATACTTCTCCAGACCTGGTCCTCGGTATTGTATTTCCGGTCAAGTTCATCCCACAGTGCCTTCGAGGTTAGGAATGTAGAAGAGCTATAGACATCAAACAAGACATCCGATAGTGCAGTAAGTATGCACCCATGTCCAAGTCTGTCTATCTCCTTCCATTCTCAGCCTTTGTTGCACTTGCAGAATCGCCCTCAATCACTTTAGGAGGATCAGATTCTATAACCATGATCAACCTGATCATTGTGAACCAAATCTTCATCCGTTGTTGCCAACGTTTGAAGTGTTGCCCTGTGAATTTTGCAGGCATACCTGACATGTCCACTTTCAGACTAAATGATGAGGATGAAGCCATGATCGATACTTTCTCTAAGACTATTGTTAAAACAGTGGGAATATGGCATAAAGCATGGTAATTCATCATCACGTACATCAGTGCAAATCACTGGAAACCATAAGAAGTAACATATTGATGGGCACACCCCGAAAACAGAATATATGATGAGATTATGGATCATAAGCATGGCGATTACAAAATAATCAAAAACGAAACAAGACTGTGGAGGCATTCCATAATGGAACTCGCCTTAGAGAAAGTATCGCCCCCACTATACGGTGCGATTGGGGTCCGATGACCTTCTCCTAGGGTACAACCACGAAACACGGAATCGGTCTCGCACAAGATCGACTCCGTAAGACGAAAGCTATACAAAAAACCTAATCCTCTTCAATGGAAAGTAAGGGCATAAAGCATGCACCAAACACCGGAGAGAGCATCCGATGACGACCACAGCGGCCCGAACACCGGAGAGTGGTAGTGCACCAGACGTAAGAGCGGTCGGTGGCGACCTCGTCGGTGAGCAGTTCGGCGCAAAGAAGGGCGAGAGAGAGAGCAACAGCACGGCGAGCAGTTCCTCTCGGTAGAGTCAACATGCGTTTCAACCAGTAACCACGATTAGGGAGACCCTAATCGCTATATGAAACACCCCACGCCCGCAAAAGCAAGACAATGGGCTAGTTCAAGGAACCGGCCCAATCTCTCCAAGGAAAGGGAAAAACACAAAAATAAGAGAGAAAAAGGTACCAAGGCAAGCGACAGGACCACGCCATCACACGCACGCGCCTGCCCCGCCTAGCCTTGCCCGACCCGACGGCGCGTGTGTGTGATATGGTCACGCTTCTACATCCAGTGTTCTAGACATAAATTAGGGAGATTATGGGTTCTACCATGAAAGCTTAAATGTTGATAATCGGGTGTGAGGCTTATTTGGCCATTGTAGTGATTTCAAATGGTAAAAATAACGCTATTGAGGATATAGAGGTGGTTAGAGACTTTCTTGATGTTTTTCTTAGAGAATTAGCTAGTTTGCCCCCCTCTTAGAGAGATTATTTTCACCATCCTTCTTATACCAAGAACAACTTCTATTTCTAAAGCACCCTATAGGATGGCCTTGCTAAACTGGTACAACTAAGAAGCAGTTATAAGAATTCTTCGATGAGGGATTTATCAGGCCTAGTGTGTCACCTTGGGGAGCATCAATGTTGTTTGTTCGAAAGAAAGATAGATCTCTCTGGTTGTGTCTTGATTATAGGAAGATCAATTAGGCCACAATTAAGAATAAGTATCCATTGCCTAGAATTCAAGATTTATTTAAGTAGTTGCAATTAGACACTATGTTTTTAAAGATAGACTTTAGATCTGGATACCATCAATTGAGAATTAAGGAGACAAACATACCTAAAACACCTTTTTGGTCGAGGTATAATCACTATGAATTCTTGGTAATACCTTTTGGACTGACTAATGTATTGGCTACATTCATGGATTTAAAGAATAGAGTATTCATACCTTATTTAGATTAATTTGTGGTGGTCCTATTCACTAGGTGAAGAAGCTTATCATGAACACTTGAGAATTGTGTTGGAAACACTAAAGGCTAATCAATTATATGCACAGTTTAGCAAATGTGAGTTGTAGTTGGAACATGATCAATTTCTTGGCCATGTGATTTCTAATATTGGAATTTCAATTGATCTCTACAAAGTGAAGATTGTTATGAAGTGGGATGAACCAAAGACACTATTGAAGTAAGAAGTTTCTTAGGACTATCTAGTTATTATAGAAGATTCATTGAAGGCTTTTCATTGTTGGCTACCCCTATGACAAAGTTAACTTACAAAGCACAAATTTATTTGGTCTAAGGTTGAAATTTTGTTTCCAGAAGCAAAAGAAAAGATTGTCTACTGCGCCAGTTCTAGGTTTGTCCAGTGATCTGAAGGATTTTTCGTATATATTGATGTAGTGGTAGACAAAAATTTTATTCATAGGGTCCCATAAGATATGGGCTAGGTCAATGAATTCACCATTAAATCTTAAAAAAAAATCTGACCCTAAGCCTTAAACCATACTAAAGGATTCAAAAAATCCAGTGGGGTCCCAAGACTTCACTGAAGACCATCTGCCACTGCACCGATGCATCTAGAAGAGATTTAGATTGTGCACTTGTACAACAGGGTAAGGTAGTTGCTTATGCTTCTAGACAGTTGAGAGATCACAAGCAAAACTATCTTACTTATGATTTGCAGATTGCAGTAGTAGCTCACTCGTTTATAATTTGTATGGAGCATAGTTTGAAGTATTTTAAGATCACTAGAGTTAAAAGCAAATATTTCTCAGTAGGATTTGAATTTAAGGTGGAGGCATTGTTGGCTTATCTCTACGTTAAATCATATGTAATATGAATTGAACACTACCCTCATCTATAAGAATAAAGGCAAAGAACTATAAGTACATGTATGTGAATCGCAGACTTACGACACATAAGGATCAACATTTGGACAATTCAAAAGAACGTATATCTTTATCACTTCAACTCTTGTTGTTCAAGCATGCAAGTCGAGGGACGCCCAAGATCATGGCACGACACTTAAACATGGAGAGCCACTTCAACAAATAGGATCTCCTCTATCATCATTACGAGGTGATCGAGTATGACGAGTATGTATCCCAAGTTCAAAATACGTCGAACAAAAGTTTGATATTTCTTCATAATGTAGGCCTCCACACTTGTTTTGTTGTAGACCTTTTTTTCTTTAAGAAAAATTCATGCATGCATCTAAGACAATGGTTCAATTACAAATTAGATATGTATTAAACAGATATAATAATTACAAGAAGACTGCCACATATATTCATGTAATATACCTCTTAAATAGATATATCCATCGAAACTAAATTGACCCACCAACTTAATTAGCTTCATAAAGGAGGCGGATGATCAAGACTCCATTGAATCAAAGAATGCATGAGGACTTCAATTTGCAAAATGTGGTCACCACATTCTCTTTGATGGTAAGCACATCTTGAAGCCTAATTTTGTTGCACACAAAATCCTATAGAAGCGACTTAATTTGGTTAGACTTTCCCATATAGGCTTAATACAACAGGCACTAGCCGCTGCATGAACATATGGTAATCATGGCTTTTTATTCTATATAAATTTTTTCTTTAACATTCACATAATGTGCAATGTTGAAGGCATATCTATATGGGAATCTCAATTGTTTCAACCACTTACACACCTCCTTGAGCTGTCTATCGCCAAGCACATAAGTTGCTTTTGGTTTAACTACATTTCCATTTCTGTTATGTAGTTCTATTTCTTGACAGTTACAAAGTATTTTCATGCATGCTTTGACATTATTCTTTGTTTTTTTTAATGTTCATGACATTGCTGAACACATTATTAAACACATTCTTTTCAACATACAAAATATCCGAGTTGTGCCAGACAATAAGAGTGGACCAATAAGGTAACTCTTAGAAGATGTTTCTCTTCACCTAATTGTCAGGCAAGTTTTGCACTTGTGTTGCCATTTCTCTACCAAACCATTGATCTAACTTTGATTCATCTAATTCCATTCTGTGCTTATGGAATGTGTTTTTGTTCTTCGTAAAGGATGATGGACTGATAGAAACTACCGATGGCAATCAAACTAGCATGCCTTCCCACCACACTTTTGTATAAATTATTTAGTATCCTCCATACAATAAGGATATGCAAACTATCCTCCATACAATAAGGATATGCAAACTTCCCATGTGTACTCTAGTTAAATAACTTGCCATATGTAGACATCACTTATTGTAATAACTAGGTATTGAGGGCAAGATATTGCTGTTAAGGTGGTCTTAATGGCAAGGTAAGTTGCCATCTATGTCTTGTTTTGACTGTAGGGTATTCCGCCGTCAAGGGTTTGTTGGCGGCAAATTTGATTGCCATCTACATTAGAGGTTGGATGGTCTCAAATAGTGGTGTTAGATCTTAGCAACAATAGGGGTTGTCGTCAAGTTCAGGTGGTTTGAGGTTGGCGACAACCTATGTTGCCTTCAAGTTTGACAAAACTATTTTTTTTTATAAGAACCCAAACCCCCCTCTCTTTCTCTCCCTCATTATCCACTCTCTCCACCCCCTTCACCTCTCCACCTCTCCTCTCAGCCTTGGTGGCCAATGTGAGCTCATAGGGCATGGTCGTGGTGCTTGTGGCTGCAACAAATTGTGGAGTTCGAAAATAGGGTGAATAAGGGTTCTTCTACTGTGTGTGCACTTCCACGATCGTGGTTTGGGATTTCCTCATGTGTCTTATTCATTTGAGATAGGGAGACAAACTCTATCATCCGTTGTTGAAGTTTCCATTGTGTTGAGAAAAGTGGGGTTTTATCATATTTCTAGGAATTATCCATGTTGGGGATGTGAACATTGTTTCATGCAAGTCCGCGTGATTATAGTGTGTTTTCTAGTACTGTCCAGGTGTATTGTGGCAGGGGAATGAGTTTCCCAGAATTGTTTATCTAGTTTTGGTGTGAAATTGACCTTGTACATCATTCTATTCAAGACTGGGTTGCACCACTCTTGATGACAAGGGTTGATGTCGTCAGTAGGAGTTGATGACGGTCTTTAGTGCCCTCGTGAGTGGTCGATGGCACAGATGTATGCCATCAAGTTATTTCCTGATGAACTTGACTACATGCAAGGATGTTGTCAAGTTGTATTGATGGTACTCAATTATGTTCTCAATGAGGATTGATTATGTAGTGTGCTCCTTAAGTTTTCCCTACTGCTCTTGGGTGTTGAGGAGTTCGTTCGAGATACTTCGCATGTTGAGCTTCTATATTGTACTATTGTGCTTGTTTGTGGTGTGCTATATACCCGAGCATTGAGGAGTCCGCCAATGAGCCTAGGTGTTGAGGAGCTCGTTAGTGAGCCTAGGTGATGAGGAGTCCACCTAGCGCGTCCCCCTTATGGTGGTTTCAAGCCGATTTTATGGGGCCCTTCTCTACAGCTAGAGTTTGGCTTAGGAGAAAATTGGATGTGGGCTAGATGTGAGAGAGAGCATCTATGTGTGCACACATAGCTAGGGATGGAGGACTCTGTGGTGTCACATGTCAAGCCATGTTTCCCTAGCTAGGCCTACCTTGTGTGGTGTCACACGCCATGGGTTCACTGGTATTTTCTTTACTTCTTGCTGGGATATTGTTCAACATGATGTTCTTGGTGTAGTGAGTGGTTTTTTCTAGGGCCACTCTTTTCCTAGAGGGGTTACATCTACTCTGATTGCCCTACAACCACAACATTAGTAGTAGCAGCAGTCTGAGGATGTGGTTCCACAGCCAGAAATTCATGAAGAACAGTTGAGTGTGGTTCTAGTAGATGTGCCAGAGAAGTCATAGCAACCTCAAGAGGAACAAGCTTCTCAGCAGTCTGTGGAGCAGCAAGATCAATCTATGGAGGTAGATACCAATCCTAAGGTCCAGATCTTTAAGAGAAGGGTTAGGAGAAAACTGACAAAGTCAGGTATCCCAGTCTTTCCCTCTCAACCCTTGACCATTTCTACCTCTCCCATTGCTTTAGATCCTCCTCCTGCTACCAACCCAACACTTCCCCCAATTACTAAACAACCACCTCCACCTCCCTCTCCCTCTCAACCTATTCCTTCTGGCTCCACTGATCTTCCTCCTTCTACTTCTCAACCAGAAATACAACCTCCAACTCCTATAAATACTTCAATTTCTTCATTTACTTTGAAGTATAGATTCAAAACTCACATTGTGAATGCTCCCACTTTTCACACCCTAGCTCCACATTTCTTTTCCTCTGGCGCAGGATCTCCCAACCATAGCTCCCTTCTTCCACCTTTTTGGTATGCTTTCATCCACCATTTAGAACACCACATGAATCTCTTTAAAGAATTCATATCTATAAAAGCTTTTCTTGAAGTCCATGGGATGCCAGACTACAAGTTAGAAGACTGGCTCCCTCTTTTTCTTAAAACCTCTGAACTCCTTTCGGCTAATATGATTCTCATCACACAGAAAAGCCATAATCTCTCCCCTTCAGAATTTCTCAATCTTTACCCTGCTGAAGCAGAAAACTTTATTTCAGCCAAGTCTAGGAACCCTCTTCTAACAGTTCATCTTCACCTAAATCTAAGGTTCTTTGACCTTTTTGGTAACCTCCTAAGAGAGCTCTCGACCTGCTATACTAGAATGAAAGTTTTCAATGAAGATCGATTCAAGTTGGGCTTGCCAGATGTGAACAAAGGCCAGTGGGCCATGATTATAAATAAGGTTGAAGCAGAATAACAGATAGCACATAAAGGCAAATAATGAAGTAACATCGGAAAATTTGAGAGAATCTGAGAGGTTAACTGAAGAACAATGGGCAGCAGCTTACCCAGAAGAGAGTGCAGAATGCCAGAAACTTAGGATATCTCCCTCTGTCTATCTCCTTAAATCTTATGACACACTTTGGATGTCTGTCACTTATAAATGGACACAGAGATATCTGGTGTACTACCAAGCCAAGGAAGCAGCTCATTCCCAGGATCTGCACTGGAATCTGACTGTTCATGATTTTCTGCACCAGGCAGCCAAGAAGCAGTTTATTCCCCTTAGAACTACCGTATCCCGTGATAGTTACCATAGGAGAGTCTCCTGCTATCATCGCCGCCATGTAAAATCCTATAGAAAAATCCCTTATGTAGGACCCTCTTATAACATAGATAGTTGTAAATTTTATAATTTCTTTTCTGCAAATGAGCAAAAGCTATGGGATCTACTTTAGCCATTCTTTGCTCAAATCCCTCTTCCCTCTATCTTCCTAGTTTCTCCTTTACTCCTTGATGTAACTTGTTCGTTACAGACATCAATATACTTCTATTTCTACACATATCTATCTCTATCATTTCTGTTAATGTCACAAAGGGAGAGAAATAAAAGAGAAAACAAAATTTTGGGAGAAATAAGAAAGAAAACAAAATTTCTATTTAAGGTCTTGTTGAAATAAGTACATTTCAAAATTTTTGTTTTCACTATCTATTTAAAAGTTTTTGTCATTAACAAAAAAGGGGAGAGTTGTTGAGCAACTATCCTTAAAATATTGCTAAACATTAATCATATTATTTTTGCTATGACAAAACCTTTTAATATCTTTTAATATCTTTTACTACAATTCTTGAAAGCTAATATGACAATACAAAGGCATACATGTATTATACTATATAATCTTTTAGCCAAATTTATGCGAACACAAAATCAAAGTATCAATAGTCTCATGTTTGAAAATTTTCTAAGCCTACATTGTATATTGTATATCATACTGACTCCGACTCTTTAAAAGTCGAAGTGTTGTACCATTCGCTGAACAAGGTTCACTCCGACTCTTGAGAAGTCGAAGTCTGATAGAACTTTGACTCTTGGAAGTCAAAGTATGGCAAAACTTCGACTCTTGAGAAGTTGAAGTCTAACAGAACTCCGACTCTTAGAAAGTCGAAGTATGGCAGAACTCTGACTCTTGAGAAGTCGAAGTCTGACAGAACTCCGACTCTTGGAAAGTCGAAGTATGGCAGAACTCCGACTCTTGGAAAGTCGAAGTCTAGTTCACTCCAACTCCTGAAAAGTTGAAGTCTGGTTCACTCCGACTCCTTGAAAGTCGAAGTTTATTCTGACTCCGACTCCTTCAAAATTGTAGTCTTGTTACCAATGGCATCACTCTGACTCCTTGAAAGTTGAAGTTTACTTTTGACTTTGCCTTTTGACTCCGACTGTATAAAAGTCGAAGTGTTGTATCAGTTGATGAACAGACAGTACTCCGACTTCAGAGAAGTCAAAGTTTGACTAAACTCCGACTCCTGGAAAAGTCGAAGTCTAGTATGACTCCGACTCCTAAAAAGTCGAAGTCTGTATCGATTGTTTATCAACTGACCCTCACTCCGACTCTTGAAAAGTTGAAGTATAATATCGATTGATGAACAACCCTGTCTCCTACTCCGACGCCTCTAAAGTCGAAGTATGTACATTTTTTATGTTCTCACATTTAGATAATTTTTATGTATTTGTCATTTCTTACAAGAACTTAATAAATTATATTCTTGATCATTTCAATGATTTTCTTTATTTCTATAAGATCTCTTTTGAATAAAAGAATCTCTTATATGATCCTTGTGATTATTTCTCTGCTATAAAATTCAAATACCTTTTGGCGGGAAATCATTGCATTTAAAATAACTCTTATTTTAAAGAAACTTGAAAGATCTGTAAACCTATTCTCTCTTTCTGTCAGAATAAAGTTCTATCCTTGCTTGACAGATGGTCATGTGTTGTAATGCGATGGTAGATATAAGCAACATGGGTTATCTGTCAGAACTCACCTACCATATCTTCTTTATGTCAGAATCCCTTACTTTCAGGATACAACTGCATGTCTGATCCTTAAATGCTCTGAACTTCTGTCTGTCTGAACTTACTCTTGCTTTATATTTTTCTATCTCACCTACCTCCAAAAGTATGGAGGTATCTTTGTCTGTCTTGTTCTTCCGGGCTTGCAGAACATTTATGAAGCATGCTTAGCTTTCAGTCTTGAGCATGGAGTTTACAGAACATTAATGAAGCTGTCTATCGAGCTATGAAGCTACCAACATAGCCTGAAGACGTTAGAACTCTAAGAGCTGAAGATCTAATGGACAACCTAGAAAGCTCATAGTCTCTTTTCAAACGGATATCTTTCAACGGCTAGCTTCCAATGGTCAGTTTCAAATGGGAAGATATCTGAAGCTTATATATAGAAGCTGGAGTTTAAACAAGATAGAAACACACACAGAGACACCAACTCAGCAACACTGAAAACTCCAATCTAAAGCTGCGAGTAGAAAGAGTCTTCACAAGCCTTCTGCTGAAAAGAAAAAGAGAGTTGTTCTTCAATCTTCGAATTCCAAGCTTTCTAGTTTCTAGAACTTTTTTTTCTTTGGTGGCAGTTGTAATTATGGATCTTCTTAGTCTACCATCTTAGATTCAGAAAGAGCTAGAGCTCTAATTCCTACTTGTACCTCTTTCTATTTCTCCGTGTCTACTCATTTTTTTGAGCAGACACACTAGTAATTTCATTTCTGTGTTAGAAAACCCGCAGGGGGTTTTGTCCTTTGCAGTGCCTCTCTTGTGAAGGGAAAACCTACAGGTGTAGGTAGTCTTTGTACCCCTTGGTAAAGGGAAGACTTGCTTGGGAGCAAGTGGGTTTGTAATACCTCTCAGGTTAAGAGAAGGCCAAGTTCTCTTGGCAGTTTAGTGAAATCCCAAGAGGTTACTTGGGGACTGGATGTAGGACTTCCATGTGGGAAGGGCCGAACTAGGATAAACTTTCTTGTGCATTTGTGTGATTGTTTCCGCCAAGTTTTCACTTGTTTCACACACATTACACTAAAAACTAACAACTTTATTTAGTGTTATCTGTTTTCAGATAATTTTTTAAAGTGCAAGAAGTCCTATTCATCCCCCCTCTAGGACATCCAAAGCTCCATCTCGATCCAACACGGAAGGGGTGGAAGGAGAGAAGGCTCTACTAGAAATCATCATGGAGGCATCAAACGTGCAGCAGAAGGAAGTTTAAAAATAAAACGATTCCCAGACACCTTGTTATTGGGCTGGAATGATGTTGGGGCATGAAACCACATGCAATCCATTTAAGGGTAAGACATTCTTGTTTAGGGGAGTTCATCGATTCCCTGATGTGTAGAACCTGGCTCGCCAGATGGAAGGAGCTCTCGCGAACACCTCTCTAGTGATATCCATACGGTAGTGAGAGGAGATGACTTCTCCTCTACGTTGGTATGCCCCCCTTGTGCACCTCCATGCTGCATAGGGGTGTTCACGGTTTGGTTCGGTTTAGTTTTCTCCATTTTTGGAGGAAACCGAACCGAATCGAATTCATTGTTTGAACTGAACTGAACCGAACCGGTTCGGTTCGGTTCAAACCAAAATCTGGCATTTCTGGCATTTTTCTGGCAAAAAACATGTAAAACGTTAGTTTTCTGGTGGTCGCGAGTTTCGAACTCGCGACCACCACGTGTGTGGAGGGTGCGCGACGCCGCCCTTCACTGCGCTACCAATTTTTTTGTATAATTTTATTATTTATATAATTATATATAGGTATTCGATTCATTTCGGTTTCCCAACTTGAAACCGAACCGAATCGAACAACCGGTTCGGTTCGGTTTTTCGGTTTGTACCATTTTGTACAGCCCTAATGCTGCAACATCACAAAGTAACTACAAGAAAAGCAGCAACAACAGAGGGTCTCACCATCTTTCTCTTCTCTCTCTCATTTAAGAGAGGGGGTGGGATTGTTGACCAGGTTGCAAGCCCAAAGGGGGGGGGGGGTGAATGGATATATCTTAAAATTTTCCTGTTAAAAATAACTTCAAACAAAAACACTAAACATAGGTGTTAGAGTTAGTGAGCAGCGAAAATAAGATAAAAACAATCACATAAAATGCACAAGGATTTTTATCCTGTTTCGGACCTCCGATCACTAGGATTCCTACATTCAGTCCCCAAGAAACTACTTGGGATTACACTAACCAAGGATACAATCCCCCTCAAGGACACTTACATATCCAGCACCCGCTGGCCTTCTCTTCAACCCACGAAGAGGCAATACAACTACCTGTAACAACAGGCCTTCCCTTTAGCAAGGGGAATAAGACCACCTATCCACAGTAGGTCTTCTCTTCTCATAGGAAGAAGAACACTCTTAAAGAAGAGTTGAAGAGATGGCCCCTAGACCAAGCTTATACAACAATGTAGTACTTGATTTGAGGCACAAACTGAGAGAGAGAAAAATAAGGCTATGATGATGCTCTCGCAGAAACAACAGGCCTTCCCTTTATCAAGGGGAACAAGATCACCTACCCACAGTAGGTCTTCTCTTCTCACAGGAAGAGGAACACTCTTAAAGAAGAGTTGAAGGGATGCCCCCTAGACCAAGCTTATACAATAATGCAGTGCTTGATTTGAGGCACAAACTAAGAGAGAGAAAAATAAGGCTATGATTATGCTCTATGCAAAAACAACAGGCTCTCAAAAGAAAGAGAGAAGTGAAAGCTTCAGGAGAGCTCTGAGCAGATGGACTTAGAGTGAGGACGCACTACTCTTCTAGTGATTGTGAAGGCTTATGTATTTCTTTCTTGGTTCACTTCAATATCTCTTCTTCACAGCCATCGTCTTCTTCTTTATAAGTACTTTAGCTATCTTCAGATATGTCTGTTGGAGTGTTCGTTGCCTCTCATTCATTGCTGCTCGTTTCCATGCAGTCGCAACAAGTCTTATGTTGTAGAAACATATGACTACAAGAAACCTGTAGGCATTAAATGCTAAAAAAGAGATCTTCAGTCAAGGAACAAAACAGTGTTATACAGAAATAGATATGTCCATTCTGTCACCATATAAATCATAAGAAGATGTATAAGAATGGAAAACCATAAAGCGCTTTCTGCAAGAGAGTTGTGTCCTCTGACTAAGTAAGCCACAACATATATTCCTTTCTGTTCACACGTAAAGTATTAGAAGACTTATCATGAAAATAGTAGTAAGTCAAAAAGTCATACTGCATGGGAACTATATCCAACAACAGATTGTTGTGTTGAGTGTGTATTTGAAACCTTTTAATGATGATTTTAATCATGACTATTTGACATCACTCATAATTTGATTTTGATGATGACATTTTATACATTTTGTACATATTAAAATGATGACTAAATGACATGTTAATATTTCATATGTTGATGATAATGACTTATGTTAATGGTTCACACTTCATATTTTTAGGTTTACATAACTTTGTCACAGTGGTGTTGACACAGTCTACATGTGTGTCGACACAGTCTACCAGTTACATAACTTTGTCACAGTGGTGTCGACACAATCTCCCTGTGTGTCGACACAGTCTGCCAGTGGTGTTGACACAGTCTGCTTGTGTGTCGACACTCACTGTCCCTCCTAGAAGCCAGTTCTGAAGCCAGTAGCCAGTGGTGTCGACACAGTCTGCCTGTGTGTCGACACACTTCGACTGAAGCTTAAAAATGGGAATTTTTTTGGACACATGGCTGCTTAAGAATCAAGGGATTTGACCTAGATTTATGTGCCCACATACCCCAAGGCATCTCATGGACATATGGGGCTATAAATACCCATGATCCTCGTACCCCAAAGGAAACTAACCCCATACAATTCTCAGAAGAAGCTTTTTGGCGGCAAAAGGGGTTCTAGATCTTGCTCCATCTCCAGAAGCTGCAGACCATCCTTTCAAGAAGAATGACGTGGTAATCAAGGCCAATCTCTGGAGAGAAGTGTGATGTGCTGAGCAAGGGAGGAGATCCAACCGAAGAGCACAGCAGAAGAAGAATTTCTGGCAATTAAGATGCCACTGGAGCAGAGCATCACAAATTGAAGGGGATCTTCATCGAATTCTTTCAAGTCTCTTCAATTCGAGCTTCTGCAAGACTTCTTCACCAAGGAACATCCAATTTACATTTATTTTACTCATTTCTTGGAGTGTTCTACTCACTTTCGTCTGTGAGATCTGTGCATGAAGTTCTGTGTAGATTTCTGTGTTCGATTGAGTCTGTGAATCAGATCATTGCTAGATGATCTGATTTCTTTTGTCTTTGATCTAGCTCTAGTTTGTGAGCCGTTGAGCTCTAGTTTGTGAGTCATCGCACTCACTATGTGGCTGAGCCGTCGTGCTCTGTTTTAGAGCAGGTGTGCTCCAGGTTGTGTTTTGAGCCGTCGAGCTCAAGGGTGTTGGAGTCATCGTGCTCCAGTGTGTGGTGTACTTAGGTTTGAGTAGTGTGGCCTCACTGTGTGAGGGGTGGATGTAGGAATCACTAGTGTGATTTTCGAACCACCTAAGAATCCTTTGTGCAATGGTTTGATCTGCTTGTTTGCGCTAGATGCTTGCATAGGATTTCGCTTTCACACTGTGTTTAATTGCTTCACACATCATCTACACACACCCACACTTCAGATCAGTAAATTGTTTGTCTGAATTGATCTTTGATTCGAAGTATTTTGAATTGCTTAAGCTTCCGTATTAATTGGTGTTAGATCTATTCAACCCCTTCTAGATCTAATCCATCCACCTATTCGATCCTTCAATTGGCATCAGAGAGGGTTAATATCTATTCTGATCTAATTTGATAGCTTCTGTTTGATCTCTGTGTCTCACTGATTGAATTGTTTGCTTGTTCTTTCATTGTCTCTCATTGTGATTGATGGATTCTCGAGGATTTGTAGCTGAGGGCCATTCCATTAATAGACAACCATTTTTTAATGGGTCTGATTACTCTTATTGGAAAAATCGCATGCAGAGCCGCCCCTGCGGTCTCGGAAGGTCCCATTCGCACGACGAACACCAGAATGGTAGGCCAACTCACCCTGCCGTTTGGCAGCGGTTCTGCCTCCCCCACGCTCCAACGTTGGTACCAACGCCCAAGCGTCCAGTTGCGAGGGCCCAGCGCGTTCTGACCAGGAATTGGTCAGGCGCCTCCGCCGCATCGCTGACCTCGAGCGCCGCATGGACGCGATGGTCTGGAAGGCAGAGGGTAGGGTTTTGGATGATGACCTTGACTTCCGCTCCCTGTTCACCGTGGAGATCCTGGAGGCCAGAGTCTCTCCAAAATTGCCCCTACCTTCCCTCGCACCCTACGACGACACCAATAACCCACGGACCATATCCATGGGTTCGAGTCGCACATGGTGTTCCACGGAGCATCAGACGCGACCAAATGCCGAGCCTTTCGGCCACCTTGAAGGAGACTGCTCGGGCATGGTTCGAAGCCCTCTTAGCAGGCTTCATCTCCTCCTTCCACCAGTTGAAAAAGTCCTTCTCGGATAACTTTCTGGTCAGGAGAGGTCGCATCCGTGCACGACGGCTTCTCTTCTGTCTGTTCGGCAGAAGAAAGGTGAAGCACTCTGGGACTATGTCAAGCAGTTCCAGACTGAAGCACTTCGCACCACGCACCTCGACGTCCCCTGGCCACTAGTGCCCTCATCCGGGGCACTCGCGATGGTTTCCTTCAGAGGATGCTCGGGGTCCAGCAACCGCCTACCCTCGTTGACCTCTCTCTTCATCGCCCAACGCCATGCTGCCTGCGAGGAGAGTCTGGCAGTCAGCCGAGTTGAGCAGGAGAACTCGCCCTGAAACGGGAAGAACCTTATAAGGTCATTTGGGTTCTCAGAAGAGGTTTCTACAAGCTGTCTACCTTCGGCGGCAAAACCATACCGAGAACCTGACATGTAAATCTAAAGGCTTATTATTTATAAAAGCCTCTCTACTTAGCGTCCTACTTCTCTCTTCGCTGTTCTATCGGTTTATGTAAAGGACGAATGGTACAACCCCTGGTCAAGAGCTCTTCAGCTCAGAAGACCATCGTGGTACCCGTCCTAAGACAGAGGTGTTCGGTACAACCCCGGGTCGACGAGCTCTTCAACTCGACTTGCGCGAAACCCACGAGCCTCTAGACACCGACGAATCTCGATTCGAACAGAACACAACTAGGAAAAAGAGGAAAAAAGGACAATGCTAGTTAAAGAGCTCGGTCGGAGGGTCCGACGTCCTCGGCATCGTGAGGCATATACTCAGCTCGGAAGCTCGCAGAGCGGACCCCGTCCAAGCGAGGATCCCGTGTCCTCCGGAGACACTCTCACAGAGCGACAACAAAGGCCTCTTGCACATACTTCACTGTTGTGATGCCGCCCCCGCCAAACACCAACCTCGTAGTAAGCCGCTCCGAAGGACTCCAAATCCATCGGGAATTCGGGGCCGGATCTGTACGCTTCCACTCCCTCATGAAGCACCGTGGCGACACCTTCTTCTCGGCTTCGGCTACGACAAGTTTCAGCTCAGAGGCCTTCAGAGCAGTGTGAGCTCAGTCTCGCGGTGTCGGCTCTGCTCCTCTCACTTCACCGGCTGCTTCGCCGTAGGCATGAAGGCATCTCCTCTCTCAAGTGCTCGCGAGCACACCCGAGCAGACTTGAGAGAGTGGGGGGCAAGTGTAGAGGCTATTCTAGCCTCTGGGGCCTGTGGGCCCTTTAATGCCCCATATGGTCCCCTTTAGACCCGTCAAGGTGCCAGGGCTCCGGCCTTTATGTCGCGTGTCCTCGGATTCAGCTCAAAGCTTCCGAGTATGTTTTGGCAATCAAAGTGCTCAAGGGTCTCCAGGGGTGATATCCGGATACCCCCCAAGCCTGTTCGGTCCAGGCATGGCCTACCGAACAGACCATGCTCGAAGCACGTTGCGACCCTGCCAACGCATGCTATCAGCCTCTAAGCAGGAGTCACCAAGCAGCCGGACAGCAGGCCCATCAACCGAACAGCAGGTCTAGCCTACCGAGCAGGGTACCGACCTGCTCGGTACCTTCCGCTCAGGAGAATCCAAGCAGCCCTTCGCCCCCTCGCGGCGGTTATAACGGCTACACCGCACGCACCCCACGATCAAGTAGTGCGTTAACTGTAGAGCTCCTCAACGGATGCCTCAACGCGTAACTCCCCGCTGAGGATGCTAACAGGCGCACCCTTTCCGGCGTTGTTAAGGGACGTTCCGTCCCACTCCCTCAACACCTTCGCCTATAAAAGGCCCAGGTAACCTCCATGTAGAGGTACGCTGTCTTGGACGCTCACACTCGCCCTCGCGCAACTCACACACGAGAGCCCCTTTCCTTCAAGCCTCTCAAGTCTCATTCTGACTTAGGCATCGGAGGGTTCTCCCCAGTTCTTCAACGGGCCCCCCCTGATCTAGTTCTGGTCTTGCAGGCTTCTGTCCATGCCGGTGTTCGTCTTCCCCATCTTTTTTAGTGGAGGCCCGTTTAGCTCAGGCACAAACAGGAAAACGCCACCACAAAGACCAAAGTAAAGATGAAGAAGAGAACTCCTCAAGTTCTGTAAATGGGGAGTTATGCTTTATGGTCAACAGTAGTGATGGAAATGCAAGTTCTTCTTTTGAACAATATACTATTGAAGATTGCAAGATGCATATGCTGAGCTGGTTGAAAAATATTCTGAAATAAGAAAAAAATAAACATCTGAAAAAGAAAATTGAAAATTTCATGCATGGTACTTCCTTAAATAGAAGAATTTCTGAACTGGAAAATGAAATATCTGAACTTAATGAAGAAAAGGAAGACCTTCTGATTGAAATTGATGAATTTAAAATTGCATCTCAAAAGGCCAACAATGATTTTGAAAAGCTTTCTGAAAGAATGGAATTGCAACAAAAAGAAAAGCAACAAGCTATTGATGAAATTCAGACACTTAAGAAGTTGTTGGGTGAAAAGGAACAAGTGATAAAAAATTTCACAAATGGAAAAGAAAATCTTGATGCATTGTTAGGACTTAGAATGAATGCGGAAAAACATGGACTATGATTCACCACAGAAAAATCATTGAACAATAAATCTGGTGAAAAGAAAGAAAAACTTTAAAAAATTCCTTTGATAAAATTTGTCAAAAGCACTAGTCCAAAAAATAAAAATAAACAAGTGTCAAAGAAAACATTTGAAATAATCATAAACCAAAGTGAAAAGAATGTTTCTAATCAAAAGAAATAAAACAAGTCGACACATATTTCTGATAGGTCGACACCCGTCAACCACAAGTTGAAAATTGTGACCGCTTAGTCGACACTAGCCAAACATAGGTCGACCTGTCCAATTCTGAAAAATAATAACCAGTTGAACAAAAATTCAAATAAAAATCTGAAAAATTATATAAACACTAAAACAAACCTTTATGATGGTTATTGGAGATCTAGGACATCACATCAATCTAATTGGATCAATTCTTGGAATCAATGGTATCATACTCCTCATTGGTACCATTCACAATCTTTTTATCCAAAATTTCCAAGATATCAACAGAATTCTCTTTTTGGATTTCCATGCATGAACAATCATGCCAAAATGTATAATTTCCATGCTTATGAAAGGAAGAACACTGGTTTTTTCATTTCAAATTAGAATGTTAAAATGTCAAAAAGGGAAATCATTTCTGAAACAAAACAAAAACAAAAAACAACTCAAATGTGGATTAGAAAAGACTTATTATTTTTCTCAAACAAACTGATGGTCCCAACAATGTTTGGATACCAAAAATTTTCTTCTCTGATCTGATTTATGCAGGAAGGTTGTGCACCCAGCTCCAATATGGTTCTTGACAAGGGGTGTTCACGACACATGACAGAGACAGAACAAAATTTTCATTTATGATTGAAAAGGAAGAGGATCTGTCACATTTGGAGGTAAAAATAAAGGAAAAATCATTGGATCTGGAAAGGTTGGTAAATCCTCCTCAAACTCAATTGAAAATGTTCTATTAGTTAATAGTTTAGACTACAAGCTTTTGAGTATAAGCCAATTGTGTGACAAAGGTCACAATGTTGTTTTTGAATCTGATTTCTGTAAAATAATTGATTCTTCAACTGAAAAATAAAATTCTTTGGTAAAAGAGAAAACAATGTCTACATGATCAATCTTGATAAAAACTTTGCTGAAAACATTTGTTTGGTGATAAATAAAAATGAAATTGCATGGACATGGCACAAAAGACTTGGTCATGCAAGTTTCAACACAATAAATAAACTCTTAAGGCTAAATCTGGTTAAAGGACTTCCTGAATCTTTACCAAATGTTGAAAATCAACTTTGAGGGATATGTACTAAAGGAAAACAAATCAGAAAATCTTTTAAAACTTTCAATGATGTAGTCACTTCTTAGTCACTAGAATTACTTCATATGGACCTTTTGGGCTAACAAGAATTCTAGTCTTAGTGGTAAAAGATATGGATTTGTCATCATTGATGATTTTACTAGATACACTTGGGTCATCTTTCTATCCCACAAAAGTGATACTTGTTTAGAATTCAGGAATTTCTGCACCACTGTCTTAATGAGTTTTTCATATAAAATCAAATCCATTTTGACTGATCATGGGGGAGAATTTGAAAACAAAGCTTTTTCTGATTTTGTGTTGAACTGAACATTTTCCACAGATTCTCTTCTCCAAGAACTCTAGAACAAAATGGAGTTGTGGAAAGGAAGAATAGAACCCTGGTGGAAATGGCTAGATTTATGCTCTTGGAAAGTAAATTGCCCAAATCCTTCTGGGCTGAAGCTGTGAACATAACAAATCACATCTTGAACAGAGCATTGGTTAGACCAAAAATCATAAAAACCCCCTATGAACTTTTGAAAAAAAAAAAGCCAACTCTGTCTTATTTTAAAATCTTTAGTTGCAAGTGTTTTGTACATAACAACAATAAAGAAAATCTTGATAAATTTGATGCCAAAAGTCTTGAAGCCATTTTCCTTGGTTATTCTGAGATTTCAAGAGCTTATAGAGTTTACATTCTCAAGAATAAAAATGTGGAAGAATCTCCACACATAGTTTTTGATGAAAATTCGTATCAAATTGATAACTCTACATCTTGCAGGGTTCCTCAAAGTAATGAAGAAGATGACATCATTGTAGACTCTTCACCAACTGTTGAAGAGGATGAAGTCCATTTGAAAATCTGGACAATCAATCACCTACCACAAGTGGTTCAGGTAATATTGTTCCAGAACTGAATGCATCCCAAGAGGTAATTTTTGAAAATAGATTTTTAAGAGATCATCCAATTGAAAATGTAGTTGGTAATGTGCATGATAGAGTTAGAACTAGATCATCTTTTCTGAATGCAATAAATGAAGACCCACTGGCACTAATTGCTCAAATTGAACCAAGTCAATGATGAAGCTCTAACTAGTGAGGATTGGATCAATGCAATGCATGATGAACTTCATCAATTTGATAGAAATCAAGTGTGGGAATTAGTACCTAGACCTAGTGACCAATCTATTATTGGTACTAGATGGGTGTTCAGAAATAAATGAATGAAAATGGACAGGTTGTAGAAATAAAGCTAGACTAGTTACCAAGGCATACAATCAGGAGTTTGGAATTGATTTTGAAGAATCATATACCCCTGTGGCTGTACTGGAAGTTGTGAGAATATTTCTTGCTTTTGCATCATCCCTGAAATTTAAAGTTTATCAAATGGATGTGAAAAGTACTTTCTTGAATGGATACATCAAAGAAAATGTTTTTGTAGAACAACCTCTCAGATTTGAAAATTAAAAATATCCTGATCATGTTTTCAAACTCAATAAAGCTCTTTATGGTCTTAAGCAAGCTCCAAGAGCTTGGTATGACCGTTTGAGCTCATTTTTATTGAATAAAGGTTACACAAGAGGTAATGTAGACCAGACATTGTTTACTAAAGTTGTTAATAATCAAATCATTATTGTCCAAATCTATGTTGATGACATAATTTTTAGGTCTACAAATAAAGCTCTTTGCACTGAATTTGCTGATCTTATGAAAACTGAGTTTGATGGGAGACTTACAATTCTTTTTGGGATTGTAGGTACATCAAACCAGTGAAGGGATTTTCATAAGTCAAACAAAGTATGTGAAAGAACTTCTAAAAAAGTTTGACTTTCATCACCTCAAGCATTCAAGCACACCAATGGCAATAAATGTAAGACTAGAGGAAGATTCATTTGGTAAGTCAGTAGATCCAAAGACCTACAGAGGTCTGATTGATTCTCTACTTTACCTCACAACCTCTAGACCAGATATTCAGTATAGTGTGTGCATGTGTGCTAGGTTTCAAGCCAATCCTAAAGAAAGTCACATGTTAGCTGTCAAAAGGATTTTTAAATATCTTGTTGGAACATGTGAACTTGGGATTTGGTATCCTGCTAGTTGTAAGTTAGGTTTAATTACTTACTGTGATGCTGATTATGCTGGTTGTAAGCTTGATAGAAAAAGTACTAGTGGCTTGTGTTTATATCTAGGTGGATGCCTAATTTCATGGGCTTCTAAAAAGCAACATTCAGTAGCTCTATCCACTGCAGAGGCTGAATATGTTGCGGCTGGTTGTTGTGGCACTCAAGTTTTTTGGGTGAAACATCAGCTCCTAGACTATAATCACAAATTGGATTGTATTCCTACTTTGTGTGGTAACACTAGTGCTATTAATTTGTCTAAAAACCCAATTCAGCATTCACGAACAAAGTATATTGAAATAATGCACCATTTTCTAAGGGATGAGGTCGCTAAGAAATCTATTGAACTTCACTTCATTGAAACTGAAAACAAATTGCAGATATTTTCACTAAGCCTCTTCCAGAAAACAAATTCTCATCTTTAAGAAGAGAGCTTGATTTGTGTAAATTTCCACATTCTTGATATCTTCTATCTCTTTTTGCAAATAAAAGTCTTCCTGTTCTTGCAAATAAATTCCTCACTCTCACATTGCATTGACATTCTTGGTATATCAAATGGTGATTTGAAGAAAGACAAGTCAGGCTTGTCTGGACACTTTCACTATGCGTGAGTATATGTCTCCGCCAAGTATCAAGAGTCTTGTATGCAATTGTTGAGGGGGAGTCCTTGTCTTTCAATAAACATATCATTCTATTTTCACTTCATTTCATTCCTATTTCTTCAATAATCTTCATGTTCACCTTGTGAGGGGGAGATACATGAAAGGGGAGTCATTGTCACATTCCTTGACCTTATTTGTCTATCTTGAAC
>CM024756.1:35715379-35759283 GCA_014218235.1 Colocasia esculenta
CTTGGATGGATTGAACAAGCTCAGAAAGAGAAAACTAGTGGAAGGATTGCCAAAGATCAACTCGAAAATGGATAGCATCTGCAGACCTTGTGCAAGAGGAAAGCACACCAAGAGCTCTTTCAAATCAAAGACAGTAGTGACCACCTCAAAGCCATTAGAATTACTTCATATGGATCTATTTGGGCCAATGAGGACTACCAGTCTCGGAGGAAAGAATTATGGATTTGTCATAGTTGATGATTACTCAAGATTTACTTGGGTATCCTTTCTAGAGCACAAAGATGACACCTTTGATAATTTTGTCAGCTTCAGCAAGAAAATTCAGAAAGATCAGAAGTTCACCATTATCTCTATCCGATCAGATCATGGTGGTGAGTTTCAGAATGAAAAGTTTGCAAAGTTCTGTAATGATCAAGGAATTGAACACAACTTCTCAGCACCAAGGACACCTCAACAGAATGGAATTGCTGAGAGGAAAAATAGAACTCTTTTGGATATGGCAAGAACCATGTTATCAGAATATGACTTGACAAGATATTTTTGGGCTGAAGCCATCAACACTGCAAGCTATATCATTAATAGGGTAATGATCAGGCCAATTCTGAAGAAGACTGCTTATGAACTTTACAAGGGAAAGAAACCAAAGATCAGTCACTTCAAAATATTTGGATGTCCTTGTTTCATCCACAACAATGGAAAAAGGGACATTGGTAAGTTAGATGCCAAATCAGATGAAGGCATCTTTATGGGGTACACTTCTAAACCCAAAGGTTATAGAGTTTTCAATAAACGCTCATTATAATTGAACAATTTGTGCATGTTATTTTTGATGAATCTAACCCCTCCTTGAAAAAGGAAGAAATTAGTGACATTGATGATGCAGATGACTTGTCGAAAAATTAAAGAATACCTAATTGAGGAGAAGGAAGATCCACCTCTGGAAGAACTGCAGCAGACTGAAATTCAACATGAAAATCTTCCAAAAGAATGGAGACATCAGAAAGATCACCCTCCTGAGAACATTATTGGTGATCCATCCGTAGGGGTAAGAACAAGAGGTAATGTAATCTCTTGTGATTATTTAGCCTTTGTTTCTCAAATAGAGCCTAAGACAGTCAATGAAGCTTTAACTGATGAATCTTGGATAATAGCCATGCAGGATGAACTAAATCAGTTCAAGAGAAACCAAGTATGGTCACTTGTTCCTAGACCATCCAATCATTCAGTTATTGGCACCAAGTGGGTGTTCAGAAATAAACTGGATGAGTCTGGAGTAATCTTAAGGAACAAGGCCAGACTGGTAGCTCAAGGCTATTCCAAGAGGAAGGCATAGATTTCGATGATGAAACTATGCTTCTGTGGCTAGACTTGAGGCTATTAGGATTTTACTTGCTTATGCATCTGCATTAGATTTAAAATTGTTTCAAATGGATGTCAAATCAGCCTTTTTAAATGGATTTATCAAAGAGGAAGTGTATGTTGAACAACCTCCAGGTTTTGATGACACCGAATTTCCAAATCATGTATTTAAACTCCATAAGGCTCTATATGGTTTAAAGCAAGCACCTAGAGCCTGGTATGAGAGGCTCAGTACTTTCTTATTAGATCATGGTTTCACTAGAGGTCAAGTGGATAGTACATTATTTATAAAATCTAAAGTCAACATATACTTCTTGTACAAATATATGTAGATGATATATTTTTGGATCTACTGATGAGTCTCTTTGCAAGTACTTTGAAAAGCTTATGCAGGGAGAATTTGAAATGAGTATGATGGGAGAGCTAAACTACTTCCTTGGATTACAAATCAAGCAAGGAAAGGAAGGCACCCACATCTGTCAAGCCAAGTACACTAAAGAGCTATTAAAGAAATTGGTTTTGAAGGTGCGAAGCCACTGTCAACGCCAATGAGCACATCAACTAGAATGGACAGTGATCAAAATGGTAAAAAGGTAGATCAAAAGAACTATAGAGGCATGATAGGGTCATTACTTTACTTAACAGCAAGTAGACCCGACATTTTATTCAGTGTATGCATGTGTGCTAGATATCAAGCAAACCCTAGAGAGTCTCATTTAATTCTGTAAAAAGAATATTCAGATATTTAGCTAGGACTCATGATTTAGGTCTTTGGTATTCAAAGTCTTGTGAAATAAATTTAGTAGGATATTCTGATGCTGATTATGCTGGATGCAAAGTAGATAGAAAGAGCACCAGTGGTTGTTGTCAGTTTCTTGTAGGATGTCTGATATCTTGGTCCTCCAAGAAACAAAACTCAGTAGCTCTATCAACAGCTGAGGCAGAATATGTTGCTGCTGGAAGTTGCTGTACACAACTCCTATGGATAAAGCAACAACTTGAGGATTTCGGCATTCATATCAAGTCAATTCCACTATTGTGTGATAATACAAGTGCCATCAACCTCACCAAGAATCCAGTGCAACACTCAAGGACTAAACACATTGAGGTTAGATATCATTTCATTCGAGATCATGTAGCTAATGGTAATTTAGAAATTTCTTTTATAGATACAAATGGTCAACTGCAGACATCTTCACAAAAGCCCTACCTGAAGAGAGATTACATCTCTTAGAAGGAATTAGGGATGTGCAATTTGTGAAAAGATTTCTGTATTTAAATTGGCACATAAAAATTTTTAGATTAAAACGAAATTTTCCTCTCTTTAATAATAAGCAAATCTCAGTTTATCTACATTCTTTGACCGCTGTTGTATTGAAATCAGTTTGACTCGTCAAATCTTTTGTCGCTTTCTGCCATTACCGCCTTTTGGCGCTTCATTTTTCGATAAAGTATTCTTAATTAGTCAAATCGTTCTGAGAACGACTCATCTTCCACCTTTACCTTTTCTCCTTTATCTGTTCACCCAAAGCCGATGCCCTAACGATTCGGCATCGACTCTCTGCAAGATTTGAAGCTTCTCTTCTTCCCGCGAAGAATCCCTCGAGGGCTTCCATCTCTTCCATCATCTCCTTCTCCAGAAAGTTTTCTTCTCTCTACCCATGGCCGCTCCGATGATCTCCGGAAGTGTAGGGGGCTACAGTGCTGAGTTTTGTCCCCAAAGGAGCAGGAAAGGTTTACCTTCGTCAAGACGAAGATTTGCGGAAACAAGGCAGTGGATGTTCAGAATCTAGAGAAGAATGGATGGGCAGCGTAGTAGAAGCCTTGAGAAGGATGCAGTGGATGGATGTTGCTACTTTCACCGAGGTAAGCTATCCGGACCTGGTGAAAGCATTTTCGTGTGTTTGAAGTCAGAGGCAGATGGGTCCTTGTCTCCTCAGTAAAGGGTATCCAAATCAAGGTAGACCATGAGTTATTGTGCACATTGTTTGGAGTGAAGACATATGGACATAGTGGGGTTCACACCGTGAACGATGAAGCAAAGGGTCTTGGCATTATAGGTCCAGGTTTCAGGCTGAAAGACGGAAAATTAGATATCAATCAAATGTCTGCATTCAACCGTCTACTCCATTTCATTATCTGCCAAATTATGGTTCCGCGGAGTGCTACTTTCTCATCTTGCACTAGGGCAGATTCAGATATGATGTTGTGGGTAATCCAGAATAAGGAGATTAACCTGGCCGCAGTCATGTTGGAGAGAATGAAGTTTGCTAGTGCTCAAATCTGGGATACAAAGAGCAAATTGAATGTATCCTTGCCCTACGCTCATCTCCTAACCAAGATTTTCAAGCATTTTGGAGTGATGTATCTGGAGCAGTTGTGGAAAAGATGGGCCAGTCTATAAGGTCCAGGAATTTAAAGAAAAGTGGCTTTTCAGTGCAGAATGGGATATGGACCAAGACCTCTGTGGCAGAGGGAGAAGCCATTATCGGAGATGTTCCAGAAATTCAAGAAGAAGCAGCAGATCCTCCAGCAGAATTAGAGGTCAGATCAGCAGCAGTAGAACAAGCAGCAGCAGAACCAGCAGAGTGGCAGATCAAGCAGAGATTTCCAGTTCACCCCTCTTGGAGGTTGAATCTCATCCTCCAGAAATTCAAATGGAAGAAGCTGCAGCAGGGTGGCAGATCTTTGCCCACCTCCATTGTTGCCTCTATTTTAAGAGAGGTTTTAGATTCCCTTCCCTCCACCTCAGTTGCTTCAGAAGCAGGTGGACTTGATGAAGAAGAAGCTATGGCACCAGGCCATACAGAAATTTTGACTGAATCAGTTGTTAATGTTGAGGTGCAAGCAGCCACTCAACAAGAAGTGATTGTGGAAGTAGCTCCTAGCCAAGGGGAGCAAAGTGCTAAGAGCCTGAGTTGTCAGAATCCGCGGCAGAAGGTCACATTCAGCAGATTGTTTTGGAGGAAGCTCCTGCCCAGGGGGAGCAAGAAAATGTTGATCTCCATGCTCCTATTCAGGGGGAGCAAGTTGGCAAAGAGGAACCATTGATAGAGAATGCTCCTGAGGCAGATGCACCATCTCAGGAAAATCAACCTCCTTTCAGCGTTCCTGTAAGTGAAGGCCCAAGTTCAAGCCATGTTAATATTGAGGAGCCTGTCACTCAGCAGAGCAAACAAAAGAGAGTGGTTCACAGAAGACCAAGAAAGAGCCACAGAAAAATAAATCTGAAACCAGTTATGGAACTGTTGAAGGCTCAAGGAGATATTTTATCATCAGTTCAGACCAGTGTGCAAGGGATACTTGCTAGTCAAGCTTCGACCACTTCTGAGCTATCTTCAGTCCGAAATGCAATGAAGTGGTTCAATAAGGAAATGTCTGATATGAAGTCCATGATTGCAAATCTTTCAAAGTCAAGTGGAGTTCTCCTGCAGCTACTCAGAGCAGATCAGCAGCTGTTCCTCGGCCACCAGGGCCTCCAGCTCAAGAGTCTCGGCCAGCAGGCCTTCAGCTCAAGCATCAGGGTCATAGGGCCATCAGTGCCAGCATCAGGGCCATCTGGGCCGTCTGCAGTTGTCAGAGAGGTCATGCAAAAGGGAAAGAGCCCATTGTAGCCACCAAGGCCCCTGACACTTCTACTCTTGCAACTCCAACCTGTCCTCACCCACATCTCCTTCTATAGCCCTCCAGCACCACCAACTGTAAAACATCCTATGCCTCGCACCCAACCATCTTCCTCTCTCATTTCATCTCAACCTTCTTTCTCTCCCACTCCTTCTCACACCTCAGCTCCATCATCATTCTCACCTTCTTCTCCTCTCACTCAAACCACTCCAGTTCACCCATCTACATCCTTCAATCCCAAACACCTTTCTATCCTCCTACTCCTCCTTCCTCTGTCACCCTCCATTCGGAAAAACCTCCACTTCTTGGTGTCTTTGACACTAATATTCGGATGATTTTGAGAGAAATACCCTCATCACCATTCTCTCCACTGCCTTCATATCCACAGGACTGATCCTCCCAGTCCTGCCAAGAAAAAGAGGAAACATTCATCCTCTGTCAGCATCCCCTCCTCACCATTATTTCCTCCTCTTTGGTACTCTCTTACCTCGAACCTCAGAGAAGACCTATCTATAGGAATACCTTCAAAAGTGCATCCTCTCCACTGTCTATGGTATTCCTTTCCTCAACCCCTCGGAGCATCTAAACACTGTTCTTCCTTTCACCCAGATGTCCCACCCTCAAAAATCCAAAATCTTTGAGGGCACTGAGTTCAAGACTGAAGATCAGTGGGCCAATGTCAAGGGCAACAAGGCTCAGTACACCAAATACTTGACTGCCAGGGCAGAATCCCTTTCCCATAGAGCTCACCCACTCACTCTTTCTGAGTGGTTTATTCTTCAGCATAAAACTCTTGGGGACCCTTCATTCTGAAAGAGATCAGAATTGCCAAGAACTTCCAGCTGTACAGTGATTTTTGCTACTTGAACAAGCTGCCTGAAGTCCAGTTCTACCAGTTTCATTCAGCCATAGTGATGCTGAGATCAGAACAACCATAAATCTTCCCCTCACAGTGGACTTTGCCGTTCTGAAAGTTGACTCTCCAGTTCTTCTGCCGAAGCTACACTCTTTAGTGTTTGACTCAGATGCAGGCTCCCATGCCTTTGATATGTTTGCTAAGCAGATGGGCAGAATGTCAGCTAAGCAGGGTAGAATGCCTTCCTTTTTGCGGTTTATCTTCAGAGAATACCACTCTGGCCGCATTTCCTCTCAAGTTTTGGCTCCACTCATCTCTGAGTGTGAGAGGCTTTCTCCCACCATATGGGAAACGCTCTACAAGGAACCCCATCTTCAGTTGCAAGCCATCAACAGTTCCTTGGTCCGTCAAGCAAACCCATTCTATCAGCCGAAGCCTTCATGGATCTCAACTCCATAATCCATTCAAGAGATCTATGTTCAGTGGGCAGCCAGATATACTGCCTTCTATGCTCTGAAGCAGGACCTGCTTGATCAGAAGATTCTCTATCCAATCTCTCTGGATAGATTTCTCCATCGTGCCAGCTTTGGAAAGAGCACCTACTTCCGATTCATCCTGGACAAAGATCAAAGATCAGTATGAAGAATTCCTGGAAGAACAGCGGCAGCTTTACATTCAGAGGATCTCTCCATCCATGGGTTCTTCCTTCTCAGTTGCTCCTGGTGTTTTCCGCCAGACTTTTGAAGACATAGAGATCAAGGCATGGACTGTTATTTCCCAGCATGCCTCCCTCTTGTCTCCTTGTATTATCTTACTCCTAATAATACAAAGCTTTCTCTCTTCTTTGTCATAGACTATCTTTTGCTTATTGACAAAAAGGGGGAGAAAACTATGCAACTCTGAAAAACATGTGTTTTCATTGTTGTTTAGTATATTTTGTCATCATCAAAAAGGGGGAGATTGATGACCAAATATTAATTGATGATTAAAAAACATTACTAATGAATTACTTGAGCCTTGAGGACAGGAAATAAAAGTAAAAGAAAGTTCAAGACAATCAGGTAAGACTCTCACTTCATAATCTTTCCAAGTCATGGCATCGACTTCTTCATACTTCATAACGACTTCTATTGATAATCAGAACGATTCCTTTATAAGTTCATATCAATTTCAATAGAGTCATCATAACGATTTCATAAGTATTATGATCGATTTCCTTTCTGACCGAAAAGCCTTGATGATTCAAACAATTCGATACAGTAACGATTTCATAAAGATCTCATAACGATTTACTAAGACATCGCAACGATTTCTTTGGAAAGCATAACGACTTGACCGTGGTAACGATTCTATAAGACATCGCAACGATTTCCTTAGAAAGCGTAACGACTTGTCTGTCATAACGATTTCTTAAGTTCTCGTAACGATTTCTTAAGTTCTCGTAACGATTTCTTTAGAACTCACAACGACTTTCTAGCCATAACGATTTCTTAAGTTCTCGTAACGATTTCTATAGAACTCACAACGACTTTCTAGCCGTAACGATTTCTTAAGTTCTCATAACGATTTCTTTAGAACTCACAACGACTTTCTAGCCGTAACGACTTCTTTAGTTCTCGTAACGATTTCTTTAGACCTCGTAACGATTTGCTTGTCGAAACGATTTCTTTAGAACTCAGAACGACTGCTTGGTACAACGATTTGTTAAGAGTTTCATATCGATTTCGTGATGATTATAACGACTTGCTTATCAGTAACGATTTGATAAGTAATCACATCGACTTCTGTATTACTCACAACGACTTCTGTATTACTCAAACGATTTGTATTGTCATAACACCTGCTTACCAGTAACGATTTCATAAGTCATAAAGGCATCGGGCTTGTTCATATCGATTTCATTTGATATATCAGTACAATACTCCTTAATATACGTTGAATAGTCAAAGTCGTATCTCGTCTGTTTGACTGCTACACATTCAATGCTCTCTGAACGTATCTCTCATGCATGCAGACAATATCTTCCACTTTTATACTACTATGTCTACGTCCTTTTTAGACAGAAAGGAGCTTTGCTATATATTGCAATATCTGTTCCAACTGCAACTAACAATCGACGACAGTCCTAGCTGTCCTCTATTTATTGTTGATATGCTCGCAGATATCTGACAAGACTTATCTATACAATGTTGGACACAAGATACAAGATATTAAAATGTTTCTCTAGCATGTACTAAAGGATAAAGGATGAAGATCAGAAGCTTCCTTGCAGACCTATCTAACGTTCACCAGGAAAGAGACAACGGATCTTTAACGTTCAAATTTCAAGCAGAAGCTTAAATACAAGACTCAAGACTGAGAAGGAGAACACTTTTGAAGAATATTATTCTGAAAGAAAGCATCGCCAATCCTTCAAGTCTTCTGTGATTAAAACAAGAGCGAAGCACTCCATTCCAATCTATCTTAGCTCTTAGCTCTCAGTGTTCTTGAGAAATTCCTGTGAGAGCCAGTGTAGTCTTTGCAGAGAAACCAGTGTTAAAATTCCTTCTCTCTCGAGGCTTGTTTGCTTCAGATTGTAGCTGTTTGAGCTAGTTCCTGAAGCTTGTTCTTATACTTCTTTTTATTAGTTGTTTTCCCTTCTGGGTGAAGGAAGACCTGGTGGTTTCAGGGTGGTTGTTTTCCCTTCTGGGTGAAGGAAGACCTGGTGGTTTCCAGGGTGGTGGTTTTCCCTTCAGGTTGAAGGAAGACCAGTTGAGGCTGGGTGTAAGGATCCTTGAGGGGGATAGTACCCTTGATAGTGAAATCCTGAGGTATTGCTCAAGGACTGGACGTAGGTCTCCTGTGGAGAGGAGTTCCGAACCAGGATAAAAATCCTTGTGTCTTGTGGTTGTGTTTTGTGTGTTTGCTGTCTCATTTCCTCTAACTCTAACCTTCGTTTAAGTTGTTGTGTAATTTTTTAGTGAACAGGTATTAATCAAAGATCAAATTTTTAATAACCCATTCACCACCCCCCCCCTCTGGGCTAGCTAGCTGGGCAACATGGATGACACTGTGGTGAAGTCAAGGACAAGAATAGAGCACTCCTCCATTTTAGCCAAAGTTTTCCAGCGAGCACGCAATATCAATTGAAGATGAATCTAAGAAAATGTGTGTTCGGAGTTCTCGAGTAAGCTTCTAGGTTTCATAGTCAGCAAATGGGGGATAGAAATAGACCCGAATAAGGCCAATGCAATAAGTGAGATGTTGCCTCCTAAGGACATATTTGAACTTCGAGGATTGATAGAACGGCTACAGTTCATAAAGAGCTCATTTCTCAACATTCTTAGGGTTGTCGCTCGTTCTATAAACTGTTGAAAGGAGGGGAAATTTTCGAATGGAATGCTAAATGTCAAGAAGCCTTCGATGAACTCAAGAGTTATCCAATGAACCCCCAGTGATGCAAGCTTCTATCCCATGAAAATGCCTCATCCTATATTTGTCAATGATTGAGGACTTTCTAAGAGCTATCCTTGAACAACATGAAGAAACTGGCAAAGAAAGGGAAATCTACAATTTTTCTAGGTTGTTCAATCCTACCAAGCTCAAACTCACCACTATGGAGAAGACCTGTGCAACACTAGTTTAGGTAGTGCAAAAATTGAAGCACTACTTTCTAGCCCATCTGGGGAGTTTGATCTCCAAGATGGACCCCATTAGATACCTCCTAGAGAAGCATGTCCTCTCTGACAGATTAGCACACTGGTAAAGCTTCCTTTCCCAATTTGATATTACATTTATGGTCCAAAAAGCCATAAAGGAGTACACTGCTGAGCACCTCACTCACCTTCCTATTCCTCACAGTGACGTAGTTTGAGAGGATTTCCTTGATGAAAACATGCCACTCATTTATCATGACCTTTTTGGTCTCTCCATTTCGATGGGGATCTTAATTCTATGGGATGGGGCATAGGTGTTGTTCTACTCACCCTAGAAGAGATCACCATTCCTCTATCCTATCAACTCCAATTCCTTGCCACAAACAACATGTTCGAGTGTGAGGCTCTCCTAGCTGATTCATAAGATCCTATCTCTTAGGCACACGTCAAGTCAAGATCATAGGAGACTCTCAACTCGTCCTTCGATAAGTCCTTTCCACTTATCGAACATGTGACCCGAAAGTCAAGCCCTATCAAGATTTGTCACGCTCCTAGCCAAGTGGTTTTGAAAATTGGTCTACCTTCATACTCCTCGCTCCCATAATATCTTGGCTAATGCCTCACGTCATTGGCTTCATCCATCTCCTTCCCTCTCAGCCAAGTGCTAAGATAATTGTCGTCCAGAGGTTAGAAGCACCATCCACTCAGAATCCTTGGTATGATAACCTCAAGAGTTCTTTAGAGGTGAAGGTAGAGAAGAGGGAAGCGAAGGAGGGTATGATGATGGAACTAGGATAAATCATTGAAGAGAAAAGGCCATGGTACTATGAGATAGAGTAGTACTGCAAGAATGGTACCTTTCCAGAAGAAGCTGAGCCAGAAGATACAAGAGCCATTCTTCGAGTCGCACTAAGGTACACTATGATTGGAGAAGTTTTGTACAAGTGTGCTTTTAATGGATGCTCCTTAGATGCTTTCCAGACAAAGAGGCTTGGAAGGTAGTGAAAGGAGCCCATGCTAATGAGTGTGGTGGGTATGTGAATAGCCAAATGCTAGCTAATAAAGTTCTTAGGCAGGGCTACTATTAGCCTACCTTAAAAGAAGATTGTGTCATCTATGTTCGTAGGTGCATCAAGTTCCAACTCCATGCCGATAAGATCCACTCTCCATCTTCCTCCTTGCATCCACTTTCCTCTCCATAGCCATTCTCCATGTGGGACTTTGATATCATTAGATCTCTCGGTGATCCCAATGCTCAAATAAACAGAAATCTTTCATCCTTACTACCACTGAATATTTCACCAAGTGGGCAGAAACTGAAGCACTTGTAGAAATCAAAAGAACATCTGTGTGCAGATTCATCATGAATAACATTTCTCTCACGATTTGGAGTGCCAAAAAGCATCGTCACCGACAACAAACCCCAGTTCATCTCCCAAGAGCTTCAAGACCTCTGTAAATGTTCAATATTGCACTACATCATTCATCTTCTTACTATCCACAGGGCAATGGCCAAACCGAAGCCACAATTAAAACCCTTCTAAAGATTTTAAAGAAACTTGTGAGTCTCACAAATTCACTGATCGGCCTGAGAAATTGACTGAGACTCTATGGACCTACACAACCTCCTCATCTGTACACCCACTAGCTAACCCCTATGCTCTCACATATGGGATGGATGCATTAGTTCCATATGAGATACTCATCCCTTCGTTAGATTTCAACTTGATAAGGAACTTAATCTCGACGAACATCGAGAGGCATTACTCATACAATTGAAACTCTTAGACGAAAGGCATTTGGCTATAGCTGATCATGTGCTTTCATATCAAAGAGACTCTCAAGATCTTTCAAAAGAAGGTAACTATGCACAAATTTCTCGAGAGGATATAGTCTTGAGTGAATTTTCATCAAATCTAGAGGTCCTAGGTTAAATTGTTGGGGATCGGATAGGTGACTTTGACAAAAGAACTAAGAAATTTATGTGTATAGCAGCGGAATTAAAATAAGTGAACACATAATTGATCAGATACAAGTGTGGTGTGTGAGTATAGTGAATAAGAACAGCAAACCACACATCAAACCACAGTGCACTGAAGATTTTTAAGGTGGTTCGGAGAACACACTTGTGTCTCCTACGTCCACCTCCTCACAACGGAGGAACCACACTAGCACAAGTGCAGTACAACTGGAGCACGACGACTCTGACCTCTTTGAGATCTACAACTCAAGAACCCAAAAGATAGGCACGCAACCTACTCCACAGACCACTTGTGAATTCAGAAAATTCACAAGCCCTTGAGCACTACGTCTCAAGCACCAGAGCACAACGGCTCCAAACCAGAGTACAAAGTACTCAAACCTCTGGATCACAATAGATCCAAGTTCTCTAGAATAGCACACTTAAAGAATAGATCCTCTAGCACGATCTATCTCAGTACAATAGAAATGGTAGAGACAAATAGAATTGGGAGATCTGTGTAGAACACATACACAGATTCCCCAGAGAATTTAACACTCTGACCAAATACAGACTCGGCTGGATCTCCTTCTGGACCAGCACTGCTGCAATCACGAGCTCCTTCTCTTCTTCTCCTTCTTCTTCTCCTTCTTCCCCCTGGCGGCGCTGCTCTGCTCCTCTGGATGCAGATTCCTTTTTCCCGCTCTTCTTGCCTTCTTCCAGAATGCTCTTGGCTTTTTCTTGCGTGGGATCCTTTGGAGTACCAAAACATGGTATTTATAGCCCCATATGTCCATAAGGAGCCTTAGGGTACGTGGACACAAAACCTAGGCAGATTCCCTTGATCCCCAAGCACCACGTGTCCAGAAAAATCATAAGTTGAAATTTCAGCCAGAGTGTGTCGACACTACCATCGAGTGTGTCGACACACTGTCCCAATTGTCCAAAAAGGGTCTTCTGGAAGCTGGGTCTAGTGTCGACACCCCTGTCCCAGTCAGGCAATTGGTCTCCTGGAACTGGGTCTAGTGTCGACACTACCAGGGGCTGTGTCGACACACTGAACCCTGTCTTCATGAAAAGCTCCAGGAATAGTGACCCAGTGTCGACACCATCAATGGATGTGTCGACACCATCAATGACAAGAGCTGTATACACCTGTAAATTTAACACATAAATCATTAGTACAAGATATTATCATTAAAATATGAGATATTAAACATCAAAACATGTTGTTTAAGTATTATTGTGATATGTATAAAATGTATAACATGTTCAACATATCATCATCAAAATCACAATATGTCATCATCAAAATCAAAGTATGAGTGATGTTCATTGGTCATCATTAAAATACAACTTTAGGAAATTCCAAAACACACTCAACCCAACAATCTCCCCCTTTTTGATGATGACAAACATATGCACAATCTCCCAATAGCTTGACTCCCTTGACTGCAATAACTCCCCTTGACCATATACACCCTTTTGAACTTTCTCCCCATAAAGAACTTTCTCCCCCTAGAAACTTTTACTTTCTCCTCCTTTAAGGAACTTTCTCCCCCTTTTTGACAGCATCAAAAAGATAGATAAGAGAGAGAAACAAAATTTGTAAGAGATCAAGAAATGAAATGTAGAAATGAATGGTCAGAAATGATCAAAATAAATGAGGCAAAGTGATATTACATATGAGAGAAATTATTATGTTCTTTGTATTGTGCAAGAAAGTTTAATCGCAAAGACACACTCAACACAAAGTATAGCAAAATATAATGATCTGAATGTAGTTAAATAATGATGCAAATGTGAAGAAAAGTGACCTATATGAATGAGCAAAAATATTTAACAAGGATGTTAGGAGCTTTAAGTTTAACACAATGTAAAATAATAGGTCTAAACTCATTATACATGAACTTTATGAAGGTCTTAAGCTTTCCATCCTGTCAATTTGATTTTCTTTCATTTTTAACTGGGAAAGAATACAAGAATAATTAGTTAAATCTCACTTTTCAGTGCAAGAGATCACATTGATTAGACAAGATCTCCTGATTACTCAGTGGTTTAACTTTCATTATCTTATACAGAGTTGAAAACTTTGTTTCCACTTTTGACGCGAAACACCACTTTTTAGGTGAAATGGCCCGTTACTCAGTGGTTCAAGAATTTGCATTGCTCTGTTTGTATCTTTCCAGATTGTTGATCATTTTCTTTTGATATTTTGCAGGAATATGTTTGCTTTGACCAGAAAAGTCATCATGACTACGAATTTAGAAAAATTATTCTTAACATGTGGTAAAAATGAAGCTTAAACATACACATGTGAATATTAAAGCCACTCATGTGCCTATAATAGTGTTTTGCAAATCATTTTAAAACATTCATTATTAATTGCTTAACCTTGAAGATAATGAATCTTTGAAATTAAACTAAATGCACAATGAGTTTAGTTACAACGTTTTAATTCTCTCATAAGAAAATAGCACAAGGACTCAAAAATTCTGATGACTTTGGGGTTCAAAATAGACAAGTAAGTTCAAGAAATATGACTGATTCCCCCTTTCATTGTCCCCCCCCACATGAACATATTGGAGATAGATGAAGTGAAAGCAGAATGAACAAGAATGTTTTATTGAAAGACATAACTCCCTCTCAACAATTGCATACGAGGCTCTTGATACTTGGCGGAGACATATACTCACGCATAGTGAAAGTGTCCAGACAAGCCTAACTTGCCTTTCTTCAAATCACTATTTGATATACCAAGAATTTCAATACAACTGAGAAGTAGGATTTATTTGCAAGAAAGAATGGCTTTTATTTGCACAAAGAAATGAGATGAAGATTTCAGACATGTGAAAACTTGCATAAACCAAGTTCCCTTCTAAGAGAAGTGAATCTAGGTTCTGCAAGAGGCTTAGTGAAAATGTCTGCAATTTGTTTTTTCTGTGTCAATGAAGTGGAGTTCAAAAGAATTCTTTGAGACTTCATCTCGAAGGAAATGATGCCGAATGTCAATGTGTTTTGTGCGGGAATGCTGAATAGGATTTTTGGACAGATTTATAGCACTTGTGTTGTCACAAAGAATGGGAATGCAACCTAATGTGTGATTATAATCTAGAAGTTGATGTTTGACCCAAAGGACTTGGGTACCACAGCTACCAGCGCAACATACTCAGCTTCTGCAGTTGAAAGAGCTACAAATGTTGCTTTTTGGAAGCCCAAGAAATAAGACACCCTCCTAGATATAAACACAACCACTAGTGCTTTTTCTATCAAGTTTGCACCCGGCATAATCAGCATCACTATATGCAATCAAGTCCAATTTACATCCAGCAGGATACCAAAGACCCAAATCACATGAAGAAAGAAGATATTTGAAATTCTTTTAACGGCAGACATGTGACTATCTTTAGGATTTGCTTGAAATCTTGCGCACATGCAGACACTGAATTGAATATCTGGCCTAGAGGTAGTTAAATAAAGAAGAGATCCAATCATACCTCTGTAAAGTGTAGCATTAACAGGCTTACCAGAAGTATCACTCTCAAGTCTTACACTTGTGGCCATTGGTGTGTTGGATGGCTTGATGTTTTGGAAGTCAAACCTCTTGAGCAACTCCTTGACATATTTTGTTTGACTCAGAAAAATTCCTTCAGCAGTTTGATGTACTTGCAGACCTAAAAAGAATGTAAGTTCACCCATGAGACTCATTTCAAATTCAGATTGCATAAGATGGCAAACTCATTGCACAAAGTATTATCTGTTGATCCAAAAATGATATCATCAACATAAACTTGAACAACAATGAAATAATTTTTTCAGTTTTTGTAAACAAGGTTTGATCAATGTTTCCTCTTATGTAACCTTTATTTACAAGAAAGGAGCTCAACCGGTCATACCAAGCTCTTGGAGCTTGTTTAAGACCATAAAGAGCCTTATTAAGTTTAAAAACATGATTGGAAATTTTTCATTTTCAAAACCAGGGGGTTGTTTGACAAAAACATTTTCTTTTATGTATCCATTTAAAAATGCACTCTTGACATCCATTTGAAAGACTTTGAATTTCAAAGAAGCAGCAAATGCAAGGAATATTCGAACAGCTTCAAGTCTTGCTACAGGGGCATAAGACTCTTCAAAATCAATACCAAGTTCTTGGTTATACCCTTGAGCAACAAGTCTAGCTTTATTTCAACAATTTGACCAGATTCATTCAATTTATTTCTGAAAATCCATCTAGTTCCAATGACAGAAGTTAAATCTGAAGGTTTTGGTACTAAATCCCAAACTTGATTTCTTTCAAATTGATGAAGCTCTTCATGCATAGCATTTATCCAGTTTTCACAAGATAAAGCTTCATCAACATTTTTTGGTTCAATTTGGGAAAGTAGTGCCAAAGATCTTCAACTATGACAGAATGAAAAGATGATCTGGTTCTTATTCCATCTTGCAAATTACCAACAATGCTTTCAAGTGGATGGTCTCTTAAAAATCTGGGTTCAGAAATTACCTCAGGGTTTGCATGATTTTCAGGAACATGATTACCTGAATCGCTTGAAGTTGGCAATTCAAGAACCTCATGTGCATTTGGTACTTCTTGCTCTTCAAGATTTGTAGATGGATGTTCAAGAAAATCATCCTCATCATCACATAATGGAGTTCTGCACAAAGTAGGAATGTCAATCTTTTGGAAGTTTTCATCAAAAATGACATGTGGAGATTCTTCCACAGTCTTATTTTTTAATATAAACTCTGTAAGCTCTTGAAGTTTCAGAATAACCTAAGAAGATTGATTCAAAACTTTTTGCATCAAATTTATCAAGATTTTTTTGTTGTTATTGTGAACAAAACATTTGCAACAAAAAATTTTGAAATATGACACACTTGCTTTTTATTTTTGAACAACTCATAAGGGTTTTTTCTGATCTTTGGTCTTACCAATGCTCTATTCAAAATGAAATTAGCTGTATTTACAGCTTCTGCCCAAAAAGATTTAGACAGTTTACTTTCAATGAGCATAGTTCTGGCCATTTCCACAAGAGTTCTATTTTTTCTTTCTTTCTACAACTCCATTTTGTTCTGGAGTTCTAGGGGAAGAAAACTTATGAGAATTTTCAGTTCAGTACAGAGATCAGAAAATGATTTATTTTCAAATTCACCCCCATGATCTGTCAAAATGGAATTCAGTTGAAAGATAAACCCACTAAGGCAGAATTGTAAAATCTCTTGAATTCTGAACATGCATCACTTTTATGGGATAAGAATAAGACCCAAGTATATCTTGTAAAGTCATCAATGATCACAAAGCCATATCTATTACCACTGAGACTTTGAGTTCTGGTTGGACCAAAAAGATCCATATGAAGCAACTCAAGTGGTTTAGATGTAAGTACTTCATTGAACACTTTAAAAGATTTTCTTGTTTGTTTTCCTTGAGCACATATCCCACAAACAGGATTGTCAATGACTGGGAAAGATTCAGGGAGACCTTTTACAAGATTCATTCTTATGAGTTTACTAATGGTTGTGAAACTTGCATGACCCAACCTTTTGTGCCACAACCAAGCAGTGTCATTTTTATTTGCAATCAAGCAAACATTTAAAGAGGAATTATCACACAAATCAATCATGTAGACATTATTTTCTCTTTTTCCAATCAATTTTTTTCTCAGAAGAGGAGTCAATTATTTTGCATGAATCATGTTCAAAAGAATCTTGTGACCATTGTCACACAATTGACTAATGCTAAGCAAGTTGTAATTCAAACCCTCAACTAAACAAACATCATCACTTAAGGTAATGCAAGACTTACCAATTTTTCCTTTGCCAATTATTTTTCCTTTATTCTTACCTCCAAAGGTGACTGATCCACCTTCCTTTTCAATCAAGCATGAAAATTTATTTCTGTCTCCTGTCATGTGCCGTGAGCATCCACTGTCAAGAATCCAGATGTTGTTGGAATTGGATGCACGGCTTTCCTGCACATAACAAATTAGACAAGAAAGTTTTTGGTACCCACATGAGATTGGTACCAACATCCTGAGTGAGAAGAGATAACAAATCCTTTCTAACCCAAATTTGTGTATTTTTCTTCACAGTGTTTTTTGAAACAAAAGATTCAACTTTTTGTTTTTCAATTTTCTGAACATTATACCTCTTAGTTGATTTGTTCCACTGTGAAAAACTTGGCATGTATTGCTGTTAATATGCAGAAAAAGATGAATGATAGAAATAAGGATTGAACCATTGGGTACCATTGTACCTTTGGTTCCAAGACTTATTCCATCTTGAATTGTAAGATGAGAAAACATTCCAATTGCCATGAGAAAGATGATTAGTGATTGGTTTAAAGTTTTTGTGATTTTTATAAGAACGGTAAGTCGGCTTATGCATGGTTTGTGTCAACCTCTGACCGGATAGGTCGACCTGTGCAGAGTGTGTGTGTGACCTCACAGTTCTTTGTTTTTGTATTTTTCTTTGTTTTCAAATGAACCTGCCTTGACAAATTTTATTAAAGGAATTTTTAATGATTTTTTTTTGACTTTGAAATGATTCATTTTCTTTAAAATTTGTGGTTCAAACCTAAACAAATTTGTTTGAATTCATCTTAACTCCAAGTAGAGCATTCAGATTATTTTCCCTTGAGTGAAGTTCTTGATGATATCTTCTTTTCTTTAATGCAAAGATTGAGTTTTTCAATTTGATTCAAATTTTCATGATTTTTCCTTTTCTTTTCTTCAAATTTCTTGATAGAATTGATGAGTTCTTTGTTCAATTTTTGAATTTTCAATTTCAGATCATCAACAAAATCAAAAGTTCATCATTTTCTTTGATTTGGTCTGAAATTTGAGCTTCCAATTCAGAAATCTTTACAGATGATGAAGTATCATGAAGAATGCTTTCAATTTTTCTTTTCAAGTATTTATTTTCTTTCTAATTTCAGACATACTTTCAACCAAGTTACCATATGCTTCTTGCCAATCTTCAATGGTAAATAGTTCAAAGGATATATCTACCTGTTCTTCGCTGCTTCCAGCCATGAACAAACTTCATTTCATCTGAAGTTGAGGATTCTTCATTGCAGTCTGAGCTTTCATCATCTGACCATGTAGCAACCATGGCCTTGTTCTTCTTTTTGTGAACTCCTTCTTGTGGGTTTTGTACTTGTCCTTTTTAGCCTCTGGACAATCAGCCTTCATATGTCCAGATTTATTGCACCTGTAACACACAGGAATTCATCAGTTTTCTTATGATCAACATGGGAGAAGTGTTTCTTTTTACCCGACATGGCATTTTGCTTATTACCAAAATTCATCTTGTTTGATTTCAGAAATGCCTTAAATTGTCTAGTGATGAAAGCAAGATTATAATTATCAGATTCAGAATTTTCTTTAGATTTTCCCTTATTACTTGATGAAGCTTTAAAAGCAATGGTTTTGTGTTTTTAGCATGTGTTCTTCTGATCTCTTAAGTTTAACTCATATGTCATTAATGATCCAATGAGTTCATCCAATGTGATTTTGGATAAATCTTTTGAATCTTCAATGACAGTTGCTTTAGTGTGCCATACAGGAGATAATGAGCGCAAGATTTTTCTTACCAAGTCTTCATTTGAATATTCCTTACCCAAGGCTCGAAGTCCATTTATAATAACATGAACCTAGCAAACATCTCAGATATAGTTTCATTAGATTTCATGATAAACAACTCATAATCAGAAACTAACATGTTAGCCTTAGTCTCTCTGACCTAAGATGTGCCCTCATAAAGCAATTCCAATTTATCCCACATCTCCTTGGTAGACTTACACAGGAGATTCTGGAATATTCCCTTGGATGAATGGCACATTACAGCATGTTCATGGCGATGTAGTTCAGGGTAGCCTTTCTGATCTGCTCCCTTGTCCATTTGCTTCATCTCCAGTGATTTCTACTGGTCCTGTCTCAACAATTTCCAGACTTCATAATTCTGCACTCGAAGAAAGACCATCATCCTATTCTTCCAGTAAGGATAGTCAGTACCATCAAAAAATGGAGGCCTATTAATTGAATGACCTTCAGCAACAAACCTCTAGAGTCCATGATAAAGACAATCAAACCAAAACACACAGCAATTTGAGCAAGTAATTGAGTGAGTCAAAATCTGAAATACAGAAATTCACCAAAGCACCTCAGAGTATAGAATTGACTCTGACCCGCTCTGATACCAGTTGTTGGGGATCGGATAGGTGACTTTGACAAAAGAACTAAGAAATTGTGTGTATAGCAGCGGAATTAAAATAAGTGAAACATACTTTGATCAGATACAAGTGTGGTGTGTGAGTATAGTGAATAAGAACAGCAAAACACACATCAAACCATAGTGCACTGAAGATTTTTAAGGTGGTTCGAGAACACAACTTGTGTCTCCTACGTCCACCTCCTCACAACGAAGGAACCACTAGCACAAGTGCAGTACAAACTGGAGAACGACGACTCCGACCTCTTTGAGATCTACAACTCAAAGAAACCCAGGAGATAGGCACGACAACCTACTCCACAGACTACTTGTGAATTTAGAAAATTCACAAGCCCTTGAGCACTACTACGTCTCAAGCACCAGAGCACAACAGCTCCAAACTAGAGTACAAAGTACTCAAACCTCTGGATCACAATAGATCCAAGTTCTGCTAGAACAAGCACACTTAAAGAATAGATCCTCTAGCACGATCTATCTCAGTACAATAGAAATGTAGAGACAAATAGAATTGGAGATCTGTGTAGAACACATACACAGATTCCCCAGAGAATTTAACACTCTGACCAAATACAGACTCGGCTGGATCTCCTTCTGGACCAGCACTGCTGCAATCACGAGCTCCTTCTCTTCTTCTCCTTCTTCTTCCCTTGGCGGCACTGCTCTGCTCCTCTGGATGCAATTCCTTTTTCCCGCTCTTCTTGCCTTCTTCCAGAATGCTCTTGGCTTTTTCTTGCATGGGATCCTTTGGAGTACCAAAAACATGGGTATTTATAGCCCCATATGTCTATAAGGAGCCTTAGGGTATACGTGGGCACAAAAACCTAGGCAGATTCCCTTGATCCTCAAGCGACCACGTGTCCAGAAAAAGTCATAAGTTGAAATTTCAGCCGGAGTGTGTCGACACTACCACTGAGTGTGTCGACACACTGTCCCAATTGTCCAAAAAGGGTCTTGTGGAAGCTAGGTCTAGTGTCGACACAATTAGGGACTGTGTCGACACCCTGTCCCAGTCAGGCAACTGGTCTCTCCTGGAACTGGGTCTAGTGTCGACACTACCAGTGGACACACTGAACCCTGTCTTCATGAAAAATCTCCAGGAATAGTGACCCAGTGTCGACACCATCAATGGAAATGTCGACACCATTAATGACAAGAGCTGTATACACCTACAAATTTAACACATAAATCATTAGTACAAGATATTATCATTAAAATATAAGATATTAAACATCAAATATGTTGTTTAAGCATTATTGTGATATGTATAAATGTATACATGTTCAGCAATCATCATCAAAATCAAAAAACAATATGTCATCATCAAAATCAAAGTATGAGTGATGTTCATTGGTCATCATTAAATACAACTTTAGGAATTCCAAAACACTCAACCCAACAAAAATTGCAAGAAATTGGGAAAGTCCATTCATCGTTAAGGAAATGTACCCTGGGAACCCGTATAGGCTAGTCAATGCTAATGGTGAAGGGCTAGCCCACCCCTAGAATGGTCTTTACCTTAAAGATTCTACCCTTAGGTCGTTAGGTCGGTTGGTCACAGTGGCACTATCATGTGAAAATAATGCAGATGATTCAGGCTCTTGTCCTTTCCCTAGTTGTTAACACAACTCCCTCTATCCCAAACCCCACACACAATATGGCACCTATGATTGACTAGTTTTAGGAAACTATGTCCCTACTAGTCCATGCTCAGGGTATGCAAAAGCATGTTCTCTCTCCCCTTTAGCCATAGTGTAGGGGCAGGTTGCTTGGTTGCAGGGTCAAACTAAGTACATCATGTGTGAGGAAGTCTCAAATAGGGACAGTGAGGCCTAAGTAAAACAAAGAAAGAATCGAGAAAAAAATCAAAGCTAAAGAGCAAGAATAGGGGCATGGCAAGGAGTGGCAATACAGCTCCCCGCAAGACGCCCATGAGCCCGGTCGTACACATGCCCCAGACACAAAAGAGGACAACCAAAAGTGACCCAAAAGTCCTTAGACACAGACCTAATCCACTTCGACTGTGCTCTAAGCGGCTAGCAAACTAATCCCCCTTAAACCTACACTAAGACTTGTCCACTATTATATTCCTTCTTCACCCCATGGTTAGGTCATGCCCTCCACATGGCCTTTGTAGTCACTGTCGACTAGGGGCAGTAGGCCACTAGGTTGCCAACGTTGTACCATAAGAACGAGGGCTTCCCATCTCGTGCATCTTATTTTGGGAAGGGCTAACGTCGGCTTTAGACGCCAATTCAAAAATAAATAAAAAACATAAAATCCAAAATAAAAAATAAAAATGCAATATATATATCCAAAAAAACATATATAGAAGATTTCAAAAATCTAAAAAAATCATGTTTATTTTCTACATCATTCATTTCCTAATTTATTTTCACCTATTTAATAAGGCTCGGCCCTTTGAACATTACGACGTCAAGGCTAGGGGCTCAATCAAAAGATAAATCTAACCTTGTTTGTTGAGTGTGCAGGAATAGGAGGAACACAAAAAATTCGTATACTTAAGTCATCTCTCTAAACCTTACCTTTTCACCTCACTTGTGCCAAACACATTCGTTCAAACTCGAACTCTTTTGGCAGCATAATAAAAAGTTAAATCCACTATGTATAAACATCATGTACATAATAAAAGGGAGGTGGCTTACATAATACCTCATTGTCCACCACTACTCTTCCCAGATCCCTCTCATCTATCCAATAAGGGAGGCATCTCTTGACCTCCCTTGACACTCCCCTCACCATAGAGATGCCTCTCCTCCTCCATTTTCCTCCAGTAGCTAGAGAAACCAGCAAAATACTCTCGTATCGAGGCACTGCTCGCTCCACTCACGGCACTCTGGCTCTTGCTCCTACTCCGACTGAACATAGCCACCACATCCCGGAGCTCGATGATGCGATCCTGCTGTACGACCAACACGGTATGTGGACGGGCCACCTTCTCTTAGCTGATTGTGGCGCCCTGAAGCTGCAGTGTCTCCATCTCTTGTGCAGCTGATCCACCCGTACAGCATCTGCGGTGGCCTACTGCTACCACTTTGTAACCGCCGCTGCCCCCGCCGTCTCTACTTGGAGGAACCACTGGGTGATGGTACCCTCCAGCTCAGTAACTTGCAATGGACACACCCATCAGATCTCAATTTCATGTAAAAGGGCCCACTTCAAATTTTATATACTCACTCTCTCTAGGAGGGCAGCCTCTGCATCCTCAGCTCGCCTGATGGCACCCGCCAGCTACTCTACTAGCCCGGCTGGCCATCTCCTTCTGCTTGTTGGGATAAGATGCACTGCTATGTGGCGCCCTCGCCTGATCTAGAAGCACACGTTGCACACAAAGCACATGTCAAATCCTACGACCTACAATTTTTGGTGATATTGAAGCCTAAGTAAGTACTCACCAGCTATTCGGTATCTCTTCCAACCATGTCTCAGTCCTGCACCACCCGAGGTAGGAGTACTTAAAGCTCAGCTATCTGTGCAGACTTGTCCACCTGTAGAATCCCATAAGGGTCAATGCATAGAATCATAAAGTTGAGTATCAAAGGCTAGGGGCATGGCATACCTGCCGCCGAGCACCTCTATAGACTCTCACCCCATACTTCAAGGCAAAAGCCTGCTAGTATGTCTCGTCACTGGTCACCTCTGACGTGATGTGCCATTTGAAGTGGTCCAGTCCTCGATCTATGTGCATGCCCTCTCACGCAAGTCGATCATGTCGTGGACTCCCCAAAACCTCCTCCGTGGTCTCGGTGTCCTGTCCTAGCTCAGGAGCTCACGACACCCTGGTATAACCCCAGGGACCTCTAAGTCAGTCGTAGGTAGAGGTTCACCACCAAGTAGAGAGCCTGCAGTCAAATCCCCCTACTGAAGTAGGGGCGGGCACGCTCCAACCATGGCTTCTCATCATCAGCCTCCCCTAAGTAGTGTTGTCAGATAACCTGTAGATGATAAGACACATCCATTAGTGGTCAATTAATGAAGATAGTGCAGATGGTCATTGGAGAATGAATTTATTGATGATCTGCTCTCGGTATGTTATGTGGTTGATGATACCTAATTGTCAGATAGTGATTCCATGGTCCTAGTTGTGTAATTGGTCTTTTAACTTGAGACACTAAGGATGCCTTGTTTGAATACTCCATTATTTGATGTCAGACTTATAGGTTTGGTAGTTCTAGATCTAGTACATCTGGTTATTGGGAATGATAGCCAACCTTACGAAAGCATTGGGTGTAATAAAGAATCATCCACTCTTGATATCATGAGAGGAATATCCCGCATGTTTTTACTTAGGCAAATCCTAACCAGGGTCAATCGGATTGAAAGAGAAGGAGGTTCTCAAGGAGAATCTGATAAGAGTGAGACTCAGATAAATTATGTATAGGCCAACTACACCATGTCTAATATATAGTCTTTGGGATATTAGATGGATGAAGAACTAAAGGTACATGGTATGTAACAACCCACTATTTTCCATAATTTTAATAAATAGGAAACCAATTAGTACCAGTAAATAATATGGCTAACCATCAATAATGGAGTCCAATACAAATGTTGGGCTAATAGAAGGTCTAATAAAGAGAAATGAGGTTAAAATTCATGTTAACCCAGTATCCTTAGTAATATGGGTCATTTAAGTCTAAACATGAGTAAATTGGACCATAAAATGTGTTTAAACCTAAGTCCATTATGAGAGCACAAATTTGCTCTCTCTTATACTCCTATTAAGTTTGGGTTTGATAAAGAAATAGCCTTCAATGGAAGTTCTAATCATGGAAAGACTCCTACCATGTGTTTAGGAAACAACAACTCGAAATTTAACAACTTAGCCTTGTAAAACCATCATAAACTCTCTTTGGCCGACCCAAAGCATCCCTCTTCATTGTTGGATGTGGGAGGAACATCTAGGACCAAGGAGAACGATCCAAAAGCTTGGATTGGAGAACGATCCAAAAGCTTGGATTTGTGGAGTTCTTCTTCCCTTTGCATCTACTTCAACTTGTAGGAACCTGAAAGCTGGAAGCAATCAAAGGTAGGTAATCTCGGGCACAAACCTAACATGGCACATACCATATAAAAGCTCTTCGACTCTACTTTCATTTTCCCTATTTTTCCAATTTTTATTGTGTGTGTAGAGAGTATTAAGCATTCTGGTCGTCATGTAGTTTTAGGACTTTTTCTTGTTCATCTTGTGATTCATGCATCCCTAGGTCAAATTGATCCAAACCAAAGCCATAGGGTTCTTCTTCTTCAGTTTAAACAAGTTTCATATTGAGAGTTTTGACTATAAACCCTAGAACCTCGAGTTTTATGTCAAAACACGAGATCGAGCAATCCAGTCTGTGATCGGGCTGGGCACCTGAATTGCATCCAATCTAGTGGATGTGATTAAGGCCTCTAAATTGCGTCAACTGAGGTGAACGCAAATTTGAAGTGTTTTTAACCGTGTTTGGTCACCCTGGCGCAATTTTGAAACCAACCTTGACCCATGTTTGCATTGTTTTGCTCACTGTTTCAATTTTTGGGTTAGCAGTAAAAGGCATCCAGTGATTTTGAAGACTTTACCACCAACCTGACCCCTCGATCTTCATGTTAGCTTGAGGTCCGCTGTGAGACTAGAAAAATGCATCCAGTCAAGTGGATTTGATCTAGACCTAGATTTGTTTTCGTCCTGTTTAAATATTTTAACCCTCCTTAAAGTGTATCGACTGGTTCTGACACAATTTTACTATGTGATAGAGACCTGTGACTTCGACAAACCTTGGTTTTAAGTTGTAGTATGTCTCTTTACAGTGTTATTCAAGTTTGTATGTACCCAGCACTAAAAGCAATCAACCACATGTTAAAAGGTGTTATAATAACATGAATATGATTCTAATGTTCTACATGAAAGTGATTGATCATTTTCTTCATATGATTATGCTTCATCTTGTCCTTGTTCTCCAATTTATTGTTAAAACTTCATGATATAAGTTGTGTAATAATAATCATGCTTGTTGCAAACATGTGTTATGCTTAGAGTTCCTCTTGCTTTATTTAAGTTTTCATAAAGTGATACTTGCTATTTTTGGACTTTTTTATTTTGAATGTTCTTTATTTGAGATGCTTTTTGTCAATTATTTAAGTTATTGCTATTCCAATGCATGCACAATTAGGAAAGCTTTCGAGTTATGACACTTACACACTTGCACGATAAGCACACCCTTCTTAACGAATTGAAACCTTTCTGTTGGACATTCCGTTCTAGCAGACTGGAGACCTTTTTGTTAAGACCTTTGTAACTCTCTGTACTCTATAGATTCCCTCTTAGAGACCGAGTTGGTGATGACCAGTCTATCCCATGTAATTTTAATTAATTACATATATCTATATATATATTTTGATGATTAACAAAACCAAACAAGAGTTATCATTATATCTAATGAATATTTTACGAGTCTTAAGTACAGGAGAAATACCAAGGTCAAACAAGCCAATAAAGGTATGCATTACTTCTCTGAAGCCTTAATCTTTTCAATATCATATTTCTCTAAGTCCTTTTCGACTTCTATTGAAGGCTATAACGATTTCTTTATAAGCATATTGATTTCAATAGAATTATTGTAATGATTTCATAAGTTACCATAAAAACTTGCCTGTCGCAACGACTCTATAAGTTATCGTAACGATTTCTTTAGAAAGCGTAACGACTTGCCTGTCATAACGACTTTATAAGTTATCGTAACGATTTCTTTAGAAAGCGTAACGACTTGCCTGTCGCAACGACCTATAGTTATCGTAACGATTTCTTTAGAAAACGTAACGACTTGCCTGTCTAACGACTTTATAAGTTATCGTAACGTTTCCTTAGAAAGCGTAAAGACTTGCCTGTCGCAACGACTCTATAAGTTATCGTAACGATTTCTTTAGAAAGCGTAACGACTTGCCTGTCATAACGACTTTATAAGTTATCGTAACGATTTCCTTAGAAAGCGCAACGACTTGCTTGTTGTAACGATTTCATAAGCTACCGTAACGACTTCTTTAGAACTCGCAGTGACTTGCTTATTGTAACGACTTCATGTTCCATAACGATTTGAGTTCATAACGACTTGATAAATGTTCACAACGATTTGCTTTATGTAACGATTTGTAAGTGTTTCATATCGATTTCTTCAGAAAACAACGATTTCATCTCATAACGATTTGTTAAGTGTTCACAACGACTTCTTCTGTATCACATCGACTCGGTCAACCTGACTTATTCATAACGATTTCATAAGTCATATAGTCATCGATTTCATATTAACGTGATATGATCTTTGTTGACTAGTCAAAGTCCACGTAGACATCTCTCTGACGCACCTGCATTTAATGAAACCTGAACGTATCTCTGCATGCATGCAGACCATATCGTGCCTACTCTGATAACGTCCTTTAGACTTAACCTATTTGGCATTACTATTTCCATGTCTATTGCTACTAACGTTGACTGACATCAGAGACAGCTTAGCTGTCTGCTATTTGAGTTTGACATTTGTGCAGACATCTGATCCAACTTTTCGGTACAACGTTAAACAAATAGAAACCAACGGATATCTTTGAAGATCTCATCTCTTTGTGTGCTCAAGTGATCAAAAGACTGTTGACAGGAAGCTTCCAAGACTCCAGATGTCATTCAGTCTAACGACTACTCAAAAGAGAGACAACGGACACTTCAACGTCCCTATTTCAAATTGAAGATATAAATTCAAGTGAGAAGAACAGAAGAAATAGATCGTGCATTCAACATTCAAATTCTTCTGAAGAAGGTCCAGAGCAAGAACCTTCATTCCACTTAGCTTTTGCTCTTTTCCCTCCAGTTTGTGAAAATCTTGAGAGAGCTTGTGTAGTTCTGAGAGTGAGCTTAGATTAAGATCCTTTGCTCTCAGTGCTAGTTGCTTCAGATCCTTGCTTATCAAAAGCTTGATCTAGGGGCTTAGATTTCATTCACTCTTTGTGTTGTTCCCTTCGGTTGTAAAGGAAGACCTGGTGTGGTATCCAGGGTGTTGTTCCCTTCGGTGTGAAGGAAGACCTGGTGTGGTATCCAGGGTGTTGTTCCCTTCGGTTGTGAAGGAAGACCTGGTGTGGTATCCAGGGTGTTGTTCCCTTCGGGTGTGAAGGAAGACCAGCTGAGCTGGGTGTTGTAGTGTCCTTAGGGGGACTGTACCCTAGTTAGTGAAATCCTGAGTTGTTGCTCAGGGACTGGACGTAGGACTCCTAAGGAAAGGAGGTCCGAACCAGGATAATCTTCGTGTTGTGTGATTGTCATCTTTGTGCGTTGTTATTTCAACTAACTGTCACTAACCTACTTCGAAGAACGTTTGTGTGAATGTTTTTAGTTACAGGTATCTCTAGATTAATTTTTAAAGACCCATTCACCCCCCTCTGGCTCGTCAACTGGGCAACAAGTGGTATCAGAGCAGTTCTCTTCGACAAAGAAAAAGGATCCAACGATCTGAAGAGTAAAGATCCATGGCAGCCCAAGGTAACTTTGAAGGTCAGTCTGTCAACCGACCCCCTCTCTTCGATGGTGAAGATTATCCTTACTGGAAGACCAGAATGGAATACTTTCTACAAGGCACGACTATCAAATTTGGTCCATAGTAGAAGAAGGTGATCTGTTAGTCACAAATGAGAAAGCACAATGGACAGATGATGACAGGAAGAAGATTTCCCAAATTGTAAAGCAAAGAGCATCCTATGTTGTGCTCTAAGTAAGAAGGAATTCAACAGAGTTTCAGCCTGCAAATCCTCAATGGAAATGTGGGAAAAGCTCAGGATTACTTATGAAGGCACGGACAAAGTAAAGAAACAAGAATCGACATTCTTGTCACTCATATGAAAGATTTCAGATGCAGTCAATGAGTCCATAACTCAAATGTTTAGCCGTTTACTGACATCACAAATGGACTAGCTAGTCTAGGGAAAACCTATGAGATGGGAGACATGGTAAGAAAGATACTTAGATCCTTACCGTCCTCATGGACCCCAAAGGTCACAGCAATAGAAGAAGCTAATGACCTGAAGAGAATGTCTGTAGAAAAGCTCATTGGGTCCCTCATGGCCCATGAGATCAACATGGAAAGGCTAGGAGAGTCCTCGAGCAGAAAGAAGCACTCCAACGCCTTAAAAGCTGAAGAAGATTCACCAGAAGCAAGTTCAGCTGAAAGTGAAAGCGATGTGGACAGTGAAAATGAGGAAGCTATGCTATCTAGAAAATTACAGCGAATTTGGCTAAGAAAAAGAAATTCCAGTCTGGAAGAAGGCACTTAAGAGAAACAAGGAATTCAAGAAGCCAGATGGAAAAGAAATAAAGAAAGGAGAACCCATCTGCTATGAATGCAAGAAGCCAGGACACATTAAAACTGAGTGTCCAAAGTTAAAGAAGCCGGATTCAGGAAGAAGGACAGTTCCAAGAAGTTCAGAAAGTAGAAGAAGGCGATGGCAGCAGCTTGGGAAAACAGTAGTGACTCAGACAGTGAGTCAAGCTCTTGCAGTGATGAAGAAAAGGCCAACTTAGCCTTCATGGCAAATACTGAAGATAAGGTAACTTCTGACTCCTCTTTTGATTCATGCAATGATTCAGATTCTGATAGCTTAGAAGAGGCTTTCAACGAACTATATGAAAAATATAAAGAAGTGACCAAATTATTAAGAGTAAGCAAGAAAAACATAATCTGTATAGAAAATACAAACTCAGATCTAAAATCAGAAAATAAACAATTAGAAAGTCAAATAACTGAACTTAAAAGAGAAATGAATTGGTTTGTGAAGACCTAAAAGCCAAGAATGAACAAATAACAAAATTGGAAAAACAGGAAAGTACAGATGAATTAAGAAAAGAAATTAAAAACTTAAATAAAGAAAATGATAAACTATCAAGCACATTAGAGAAATTACTAATGGTAAAAACTCACTAATATTAAAAGGCGCTAGAAGATCAGGTAAGAAGAAAAATGGATTAGGATATACACCCCCAGATAATGAAGACCATAATTTATCTTAAACATATCCAACAAAAATTTGTACCTGAACCAGATATAGCATACAAAGCTGATTTCAAATATATTGAAAAAGTAACTAAGTTATCCTGCTGTAGTCATTGCAATAAGTTAGGACATATATAACTTCATGCCCAACAAGACATAAAAAATGGATAATAAAAGGCAAAATCAATAATACTAACCCATCAGGACCCAAAAATACCTAAAGCTTGATGGTTTTATTTCAGGTTAACCCTAGAGCATCCAAATGGTACTTGGATAGTGGGTGCTCAAGACACATGTCAGGCAACCAGAAGTTATTCTCGCATCTCCAAACTGAAGAAGGAACAGTCACTTATGGAGATAATGGGAAAGGAACAGTAATAGGCAGTGGCTCTGTAAATAACAAAGGAAAAGCTGTCATAGAAGATGTGTTATTAGTCAAGGGATTGAGCACAATCTCATTAGCATCAGCCAGCTGTGTGACAGAGGCCATCAGATCAAGTTTCAAGAGTCAAAGTGCAGCATAGTGAAGGATGGAGCAGTCATCTTCGAAGCAAATAGAGAAAAAAATTTGTATGTGCTCTATCTTGAAGAACTCAAAGAGCAAAATATTTGTCTGACAGCAAGCAAAGACAAATCTACGGATTTATGGCACAGACGACTTGATCATTGCAGTTTAGATGGCATGAGGAAATTGCTAAAGAAAAATCTTGTAGAAGGTCTGCCAAAGTTCAGTGCAAAAATGGAAGGTGTATGCGGACCCTGTGCTAAGGGAAAGCACACCAAAAGCTCCTTCAAGTCAAAGACGGTGGTGACCACCTCAAAACCCTTAGAGCTCCTACATATGGATCTATTTGGGCCAATGAGGACTACCAGTCTTGGAGGAAAGAACTTTGGATTTGTCATAGTTGATGACTATTCAAGATATACATGGGTATCATTCCTAGAGCATAAAGATGACACCTTTGAAAACTTTGTTAGTTTCAGCAAGAAGTGCAGAAAAATCAGAAGTTCAGCATTATGTCTATCCGATCAGATCATGGTGGTGAATTTCAAAATGAAAGGTTTGCTAGATTCTGTGATGATCAGGGAATTGAGCATAATTTCTCAGCACCAAGGACACCACAGCAAAATGGTATTGCTGAGAGGAAGAACAGAACCCTACTGGATATGGCAAGAACTATGCTCTCAGAATATGATCTGCCAAGATATTTTGGGCTGAAGCAGTCAACACAGCAAGCTATATTGTCAACCGAGTAATGATCAGGCCTATCTTGAAAAAGACTGCATATGAACTGTTCAAAGGGAATAAGCCAAAGATCAGCCATTTCAGAACCTTTTATGTCCTTGCTTCATTCACAACAATGGAAAAAGGGACATTGGTAAGTTGGATGCCAAATCAGATGAAGGCATCTTCATGGGGTACACCTCTAAACCCAAAGGCTATAGAGTGTTTAATAAACGTACTTATTGATTGAACAATCTGTGCACATTATTTTTGATGAAACTAACCCTTCCTTGAGAAAGGAAGTAGATAGTGACAATGATGATGCAGATGAACTGTCTAAGAAACTAAAAGATACATCAATTGAGGACAAGGATGATCCGCCTCTGGAAGAATTGCAACAAGAAAAATCACTCATGAAAATCTTCCAAAGGAATGGAGATACAAGAAAGATCACCCACCTGAAAACATCATTGGTGATCCATCCATAGGGGTAAGAACAAGAGGTAATGTTATTCCTTGTGATTATCTAGCTTTTGTTTCTCAAATAGAGCCTAGGACAGTCAATGAAGCTCTTTCTGATGAATCTTGGATAGTAGCCATGCAAGATGAATTAAATCAATTCAAGAGAAACCAAGTATGGTCACTTGTTCCTAGACCATCAGACCATCCAGTCATTGGCACCAAATGGGTGTTCAGAAACAAACTGGATGAAACTGGTGCAATCTTAAGAAACAAGGCCAGATTGGTAGCTCAGGGCTATTCTCAAGAGGAAGGCATAGATTTCGATGAAACCTATGCACCTGTAGCTAGGCTTGAGGCCATTAGAATATTACTTGCATATGCATCTGCTTTGAACTTGACATTATTTCAAATGGATGTTAAATTTGCATTTTTAAATGGTTTTATAAAAGTGGAAGTTTATGTGGAACAACCTCCGAGTTTTGATGACACAGAATTTTCCAATCATGTTTTCAAACTTCATAAGGCATTATATGGTTTAAAACAGGCACCTAGAGCCTGGTATGAAAGGCTTAGCTCTTTTCTTTTAAACCGTGGATTCAGTAGATGTCACGCCCAAACGCGGAATATCGGAGCGCGAAGGCAGTTGCAAGAAAAGGTATAGAGCAAGTACTAGACATCAAACCAGTGCACATTGAATAATACTAAAGCAAATCTTTCTCATTAATAATTTTCAATGTAGTTACAACCACTAATATCAGAGCCATTCTATAGGGCCCAATTACATTTCAATGGAAGGAAATAACTAACTATGACTCTAAGATAACGTAATGACTCGAGGGTACTCCTGGCTTCACTCTTGGTCATTCCCTTCTTCGTGAGTGTAGGTGTCATCCTCGGTCTCACCTGAGAACACAACATCAAATAACGCAGGGTGAGCGATAACGCCCAGTAGGACTTAAATCTCAGGCTCAAGCAGGCTTTAAATAATTAACGCATTTAATGGCAGATTATCTAAAGATAGCGGGTACAAGAGATCAAAATATAGCAGAGATAGCACAATAGCATGAGAGCGAGTATAGTTTCAAAAAAATAGCACAAGTATCGAATATAGCACGAATAGCAGGATGGCCATAGCACAACTAGTACAAGTATAAGGATAGCACGACGAGTATAGCACTTGTTTGTCATTCTAGACAACGAGAAAGTATAGCACGTTTGTGTTTTGATTGTCATATAGATAGTCGAGATAGATAGCACTTGAGTGTAATGCCAAACACTCTGATCATTTAACTCCCATGGGCACTAGCACTTTCGGGCGCACATCCCAGGACCAGATCGGGCCCTTTATATATTGCCAGGCATTGGTTATATTGTTTATCTTTAGACAATCAGTCAATGGCCAATATAGAGTACCAAGAAATAGATAAGAGCACTAGATGAATAGATGAGATAGTGGAGTGAACGTGAGTAGGTGAGCGAGTAGAGTATAGATGAGAGCTAGTGGAGATTGCACGTAATACGTCGAGTAATCAGGCGATAGTAACAGTTGCACAACACGCGCACTTGGTGTTGGCAGTCAGGTGGAACTCACGACCCTACCACTGGCCTTGTTATGCACAGGTCCAGAGGTCCGGCGTGATTAAGACGAGAGGAATCTCTAATAGCCGTTTGGATCATATAGATCCCTAAAGGGTATCATAGGTATTAGGGTACAACCGGCTCGTCGACCATGTGGGAATCCATGATCAGAGGAGACTTACGGAGGCCTTGTGCAAGAGTTCACTAGTCCGGCGAAAGGAATATCCGACGGAGAGTTCACCACAAGCCAAGAAAGTGTGTATATAAAACAGGTGCTCGACGTTCTAGAGGAATTCTAGGACAGTGGAGCGTCGATATCGGTATATAAGCAACGCGAGAAACAAATACAAGTCCTTTAAAATAGGGCAATTAATGTACTATATTTCATGAAATTACCAAGCACATTATGAGATATTTTCTGCAATATTTCAGCCATAAATGGATGGTTCAAGTGTGTGTAAGTGCAAGAGAAATCATAAATAGAAATAAGTCGTGAAATATGTATTTTAGAGCATTCAATATAGCACCATTTTTAAGTAGGGTTTTTACTGGGGGTAACGGTAAGAAGGCGTAAGGATTATTTAGAAAGCGACAAAAAATTTTTCATGGGTTTTCATGCAAAACTCTGAGAAGGCGATATAGCCTGTATAGAAGGCGACAGGAGCAGAGCAGATCGCGACAGGGGTTACACAGAAGGCGACAGAGCTGTCTGCTCAGGCGGCCAGAACGCGACGGGTGTCCTGTCACGTTCAGAACGTGACAAGAAGGGCGTCGCGACGGGCTTGAGAAGGCGACATGTCGGGCCGTCGCGTTCTCAGGTCCGTGGCCTGGGTCTGACAGAGTTCTTCTCTATCTTGGATTGCGGTCCAGAAACTTGCCTTTTTGACATAGGGTAGTTCAGAAAATCATAACTAATGGTATACATGATGAAAAATCACGAAATTAGTGGCAAATGAAACTAGACATGTAAGGGTACTTCCAGTAAATCGGAATTAGAAAGAGAGCATGGTTGAACATGGTTTGAGTATGAACAACAACGAGTAACACAGAACATGATACAGGGAGCAAGATCGATTTAATTCGAGTAACATGCTCAACAGAAATTAGGGCTTTTAGGGGCAAAAGATGCCTATCATGCATCAGTATCTCCCATTAAAATTTGGAGGCATGAGATAGAGTATTCGAGGAGATATGAATTAAGCATGAAGGCTCGGGGTCATAAGAGTTGCAGAACATGAAAAATCAAGAACTAAAGATATACTCGATGGAAAATTATGAAACTTGAGGGTTTCGTTCCTGGTAGATGATACATCCTACAGAAAAAGTTTCATGGTTTATGCTTGTGAGAATGCCTACCTTGACTCGATTTCCTCTTCTAGGGCTAGAACTTGAAGAACGGGGTTGAGAGCTTGAAAGGTTCTTCTTCCCACGAAATCTCCTCTCCTAGGCCTCTCCTTCTGGTCCAGGAATCCTTTGGCACGAGCTTGAGTCAGCCATGAAGGTTTTAGGAGAGTATTTAAGCTTCTCCTCTTTTTATTTCCTAATAGGACTCTAATTCCTCTTTAATTCCGAAATTTCCTTACTTCCTCCTTCCTTCCTTGCCTTCCAATCTCTATTTAGACTAGGAAGAGATCCAAATTCGTGCTAACCCATATGGGTTAGGTTTAGGAATCCTATTATAACTCAAACTAGCTATTTAGTGCATTAAATACCTCTTTTCTATTTAGGTAATAATTTAGTTACGAAATTAGGGTATTTTCCTATTATTCTCCCTTTGTAAATTCATATTTTTGACCCAATAAATTATAGAAGATCCATAAGCAAAGCCCATTACTCTTTTCTATCTAATGGGTTTTATTTAATGCTCTATTTAAATATCCATTTAGCTAGGTTTTAAATTCTTTATTTAAATTTTTATTTTTCGTAAAAATTCAGGTTGCTACAGTAGAGGTCAAGTAGATAGTACTCTTTTCATTAAATCAAAGGTCAAACACATTCTATTAGTCCAAATTATGTAGATGATATTATCTTCGGATCTACTGATGAATCCCTTTGCAAGTACTTTGAAAAGTTGATGCAGGGAGAATTTGAAATGAGCATGATGGGAGAACTTAATTACTTCCTGGATTACAAATCAAACAAGAAAAGGAAGGAACCACATCTGTCAAGCAAAGTACACAAAAGAACTCTTAAAGAAATTTGGATTCGAAAATACCAAGCCATTGTCAACACCAATGAGCACATCAACAAGAATGGACAGTGACAAAGATGGTAAGAAAGGTGGATCAAAAGATCTACAGAGGTATGATTGGTTCACTACTTATTTAACAGCTAGTAGACCAGATATACTATTTAGTGTATGCATGTGTGCTAGATATCAAGCTGATCCTAAAGAATCATATTAATTTTGGTAAAAAGAATATTTAGATATTTAGCAAGATCTCATGACTTAGGTCTATGGTATCCAAAAAACCTGTGAAATTAACTTAGTAGGTTACTCTGATGCTGACTATGCTGGATGCAAATTAGATAGAAAAAGCACCAATGGTGGTTGTCAATTTCTTGCAGGATGTTTAATATCTTGGTCTTCAAAGAAACAAAATTCAGTAGCACTATCCACTGCTGAAGCTGAGTACGTAGCTGCTGGAAAGTTGTACGCAACTCTATGGATAAAGCAACAACTTGAAGACTTCGGATTAAATATTAAATCCATCCACTGCTGTGTGACAACACCAGTTCCATTAATCTCACCAAGAATCCAGTTCAGCACTCAAGGACCAAACATATTGAGGTTTAATATCATTTTATTCGTGATCATGTTGCAAATGGAAATATTGAAATATCTTTTATTAATACCAATGACCAATTAGCAGATATTTTCACAAAAGCCTTACCTGAAGAGAGATTTACATCTCTTAGAAGGGAATTAGGCATGTGCAATTTGTGATAAACGTTTGCGTACAAATGGCACATTAAATTTCAGAATTAAGTACTTTTTCCCTCCATGGCATTAAGCAAAAGAAATTCAAATTATTCTTTGTAACCGCTCTCTCATTGAAGTCGGTTTGAATAGTCAACATCTTTTGTCCTTTTCCACGGCTTTTGGCGCCTCACTTTCCACATCGCATTAATTTATTCATAAATTCAATGGCAGAATGATTCGTATCTCATCGTCTACCTTTTCCCCTTCTTCATCTTGTCGCATGAGCCATGCCCTAGCAACTCCTATCTTAACCCTCTGCAAATTTGAACTTTACTCCTCCTTCCCGCAAAATTTCTTGAGGGGTCCTTCTCTTCACCTTCCGGCTCAACCCTCCAGCGCCTTTCCCACCTGAATCCATGGCCGCACCAGTCATCGCCTGCAGTTTGGGTGGCTACAATGCCGAATTTCTCACTCCTGAGCAGCAGGAGAGGTTTACCTTTGTGAAGACGAAGCTTTGTGGCCATAAAGAAGTCGATGTCGCTAATCTGAAGAAGAGTGGAATGAGCAGCGTGGTAGATTTGATCAATCAGATGCAGTGGACAGAAATTTCCACCTTTTCAGAGGTCAGTTATCCGGACTTGGTAAAAGCCTTCTTCGTGTGTATGAAATCAGAGGAAGATGGATCTCTAGTTTCTTTAGTAAAGGGAATCATGATTAGGATAGACCCTGAGTTGCTGAAGATGTTGTTAATGTGAAGACCTCCGGATTTAGTGGGGTTCACACGGTGGACACCCAAGTAAAAGGTTTGGAATTATCAGGCCAGGATTCAAGCTGAGGGACGGCAAGATCGATATAAATCAACTATCTGCCTTCAACCGCCTCCTTCATTTTATTGTCTGTCAAATCTTAGTTCCCAGAAGTGCAACTTTTTCATCTTGCACAAAGGCCGACTCAGACATGATGTACTGGGCCATTCAAAATAAGGAGATAAATATGGCCGCAGTGATAATGGAAAGAATGAAGTTTGCTAGAGATCAGATTTGGGACACCAAGAGTAAGTTAAATGTGTCCCTGCCTTATGCCCATCTACTTACCAAGATCTTCAAACACTTCGGTGTTGATCTTTCTGGGGTAGTTGTAGAGAAAATGGGCCAAGCAATCAGGTCCAGGAACTTGAAGAAGAGTGGCTTCTCTGTGAAAAATGGTGTCTGGATCAAGGCTTCAGTTGCTAAAGGTGAAGCCATCATTGACGTCACCTCAGTTGATCATCAGGAGATGGGATCAGCATATTTGATTCCAGAATTGCCAGTAGAGTCAGTTTCAGTGCCAGTAGCTGGAGCAGCAGAATCTTCAGGCCCCTCTATAGCAGAAGTTCAGTTTGATAGTACAGTAGAAGAAGAAAGAGTGTCTATAGCAGCTTCAGAATTTCCAGAAGAATCTGTTCAAATCTTTGCGAGAGGAGAATTGAGGATATTCTCCCAGAAGACATTACTCCAGTTGAGGACCCTCTACCATCAACTTTAGTTGCATCCATTCTTTCAGATATCATTGATTCCATTCCTTTCATCTCAAGTGCTCCTGAAGCATGTGGGATGTAGCTGAAGAGGTTGTGGCATCAGGCCACTTTGATGTTCAAATGGAAGATGTACCAGTAGAATTAGAGCACCCAGATGGTCAGGGTGACTCTGTATTGGCGGATGCTCCCATTCAGGGGGAGCAGGTATCAAATGAAGAAGAAGCTCCTGCTCAGGGGGAGCAGTCATCAACATTGAAGCAGAAGATTATAATCACCTTGATCAACCAGTGGGCTCTGCACTAGAAAATGTTAACATCCCTCGGCTCAGAAGATGTCAGAGACGGGGAGACTGCCAGCTCCTCCAGTTCAGATGATGATGAGCCCTCTCCAGCTTCAGAGGCTCAAAATAAAGGGAAAGAAGTAGAATCTGAAATTCCAATGTTGTCAAATACTCCCTTTGAAAGGCCAGTAAAGTAGAAGATTATAATCAATCTGAAGCCTGTAATAGAGAGACTTGATGCTCAAGGTCAAATCCTATGTTCTCTTCAGGCAGACACCAATTCAATCTTCATGAGCCAAGCTTCAACCTCCAAGGAATTAGCAAGTGTCAGAAATGCCATGAAGTGGTTTAATAAAGAAATGGGCACCATGAAGGAGATGCTAGAGAAATTCTGAAGGTGGTTGGAGATCACATTCCTCCTCCTCCTCCAACTGACCAAGCTCAAGAATCAGGGCCATCCGGGCCAGCAGCAGCAGCAGAACCAGAAGTGCCAGCTGATTAGGTTGCAGGGCCACCAGGGCCATCTGAGCAAGGGTCAGGGCCATCAGGGACGTCGGTGAGTGAGTCTGTGCAGATAGAGGCAGAAGAGTTCTTGGCGCCCAAGCCCCCAGCTCCCTCTTCTCCCTCTCACACTCCTTACCTCCAACTCCACCTCAGCTCCTACAGCACCTCCTGCTCCTCAGACTTTCAAGAAGCCCCAATCTAGACCTATTTCTTCTCCCACTCCATTTCCTTCTCAATCAACCTCAACTCCAGCCTCCTCTACCAACATTCCTTCTTCATCACCAATTCTTGAAGCCCCTCCAGCATCCTCAGCCGGAGCATGCTCCTCCTCCTTTGGTCCATCCCTTGGACCAGTTGATGACCTCCCTACTACTTCCCACTCTTTTCTTCATCCTACTCCTCCACCTTCTTTCATCACTATCATACCTGAAAGAGCCCAACTTCACTCTCCCTTTATGGAACAAATAAAGGATGAGTTTGAGGAAGGGATCCTTAGGTCTGTGTTGAAGGTTGGGGAACACATTCACAGGGCAGACCCTTCTAGTCCTGCCCCCAAGAAAAGGAAACTCACTTCTACTTCCTCCATTTCCTCTGAACCCAAGTATCCACCTTTGTGGTTCTCTCTTACAGTGGTTAACAAACATAACCATTGTATAGAGAGTATCTGACAAAGGTTGTCTTTGCAACAATTGTCAACCTCCCTTTTCTAAATCTTTCTAAACACTTAACCACCATCTTACCCTACACCTCTCTCACCAAATCCGAAAAAGCCAAAATCTTTTCTGGTGCTCATTCGAAATCTGAAGACCAATGGGGCAAAGGTCACAAGGATCTCTTAAAGAAATTCATCCTTGCCAAATCTGCCAGATTTCCTCCAAGGGACCACTCCCTGACCCTATCAGAGTGGTTCAGATTACATCATCAAGAACTCTGGGCTCCCTTCATACAGAAGGAAATCAAAATGATCAGGCACTTCATGCTTTTCAATAACTACAGATACATCAACAATCTTCCTGAAGTTTAGCTCAGCCAGTTCGAAAGAGCCATTTCAGCTCTGGCTCCAGCCATCTCTCATACTTCAGATGTCCAGGTAGATTTTGCTACCTTCAAGTACCAGAAGAAATAGCTCTTCCGCAAATCCATTTCCTTGTCATGGAGTCCTCTGTAGGATCCATTATATTTGAGCGGTATGCTAGAATCATGGGCAGGATTAAAGTGCAGAAAGGCTGTCTGGTAGCCTTTCCCATATTTTGTTAGGGAATATATCTAGGGACATGTAAGTGCTGATGTCCTAGGCCCTATTCTGTCAGAATGTGAAAGATGTCTTCCACATAATGGTCCTCGTTTATCCCCTGTCAGCCCAGCAGTTAATTGCCCTCAATGAAGCCCAAGCATCAGAAGGCAAGCCTGCAGTGTCTCCAACCACATTCCTTGATATGAACTCTATTCACCTAGTCAATGATCCCTTCAAGGTCTGGGAGGAACGATACAAAGTCTATGTGGCTCTTCTCAAGACTCTCAGGGACAACCTCAATCACTATCCAGTCACAATGGACCAGTTCCTCTCCTGTGCCAGCTTTGGAAAATCCTCTACTCTTCAGATGACTATGGACAGAACCTCCTACATTGAGCTTCTTAACAAGCACTATCAGCTTCATCTTAAGAAGATGGCTCCTACAATGGGACCAAATTACTCTATTGCTGTTGGCGCTTTTAAACAATACTTTGAAAGGCAGGAAGCATAGGCATGGGAAACCATTTCCCACTATGCTTCTCTTTTGTCTCCTGCTTTCTACTTAATTGTACCTCCTCAGATTAGTAAAATCTCTTTGCTGGTGATCTCATCTTTCTCTTCTTTCTTTGTCGAAGTTTGCTTTTTGCTTAATGACAAAAAGGGGGGAGAAACATATTACAATGTCTAAAATGTTCATCCAATCTTTTTTTTTTGAAAAAAAAAAAATTAGCATGTGTCATATCTTTAGACTGATTTTAGATAACTTTTATCCATGCTTATTGTTCAGTTTTGTCATCACCAAAAGGGGGAGATTGATGACCAGTCTGTCCCCATGTAATTTTAATTAATTACATATATCTATATTATATTTTGATGATTAACAAAACCAAACAAGAGTTTATCATTTATATCTAATGAATATTTATGAGTCTTAAGTACAGGAGAAATACCAAGATCAAACAAGCCAATAAAGGTATGCATTACTTCTCTGAAGCCTTAATCTTTTCAATATCATATTTCTCTAAGTCCTTATCGACTTCTATTGAAGGCCATAACGATTTCTTTATAAGCATATCGATTTCAATAGAATTATTGTAACGATTTCATAAGTTACCATAACAACTTGCCTGTCGCAACGACTCTATAAGTTATCGTAACGATTTCTTAGAAAGCGTAACGACTTGCCTGTCATAACGACTTTATAAGTTATCGTAATGATTTCTTTAGAAAGCGTAACGACTTGCCTGTCGCAACGACTCTATAAGTTATCGTAACGATTTCTTTAGAAAGCGTAACGACTTGCCTGTCATAACGACTTTATAAGTTATCGTAACGATTTCCTTAGAAAGTGTAACGACTTGCCTGTCACAACGACTCTATAAGTTATCGTAACGTTCTTTAGAAAGCATAACGACTTGCCTGTCATACGACTTTATAAGTTATCGTAACGATTTCCTTAGAAAGCGCAACGACTTGCTTGTGGTAACGATTTCATAAGCTACCGTAACGACTTCATTAGAACTCGCAACGACTTGCTTATTGTAACGACTTCATGTTCCATAACGATTTGAGTTCATAAGGACTTGATAAATGTTCACAACGATTTGCTTTATGTAACGATTTGTTAAGTGTTTCATATCGATTTCTTCAGAAACACAACGATGTGCATCTCATAACGATTTGTTAAGTGTTTCAACAATGACTTCTTCTATATCACATCGACTTGGTCAACCTGACTTATTCATAATGATTTCATAAGTCATATAGTCATCGATTTCATATTAACGTGATATGATCTTTGTTGACTAGTCAAAGTCCACGTAGACATCTCTCTGACGCACTTGCATTTAATGAAACCTGAACGTATCTCTGCATGCATGCAGACCATATCGTGTCTACTCTGATAACGTCCTTTAGACTTAACTATTTGGCATTACTATTTCCATGTCTATTGCTACTAACGTTGACTGACATCAGAGCTTAGCTTAGTTGTCTGCTATTTGAGTTTGACATTTGTGCAGACATCTGATCCAACTTTTCGGTACAAGTTAAACAAATAGAAACCAGCGGATATCTTTGAAGATCTCATCTCTTTGCATGCTCAAGTGATCAAAAGACTGTTGACAAGAATTCCAAGACTCCAGATGTCATTCAGTCTAACAACTACTCAAAAGAGAGACAACGGACACTTCAACGTCCTATTTCAAATTGAAGATATAATTCAAGTGAGAAGAACAGAAGAACATAGATCGTGCATTCAAACATTCAAATTCTTCTGAAGAAAGTCCAGAGCAAGAACCTTCATTCCACTTAGCTTTTGCTCTTTTGCTCTCCACTAGTTTGTGAAAATCTTGAGAGAGCTTGTGTAGTTCTGAGAGTGAGCTTAGATTAAGATCATTTGCTCTCAGTGCTAGTTGATTCAGATCCTTGCTTTTCAAAAGATTGATCTAGGGGCTTAGATTTCATCACTCTCTTTGTGTTGTTCCTTCGGTTGTGAAGGAAGACTGGTGTGGTATCCAGGGTGGTGTTCCCTTCGGTTGTGAAGGAAGACCTGGTGTGGTATCTAGGGTGTTGGTCCCTTCGGTTGTGAAGGAAGACTTGGTGTGGTATCCAGGGTTTGTTCCTCGGGTGTGAAGGAAGACCAGCTGAGCGGTGTTGTTAGTATCCTTAGGGGGACTGTACCTAGTTAGTGAAATCCTGAGTTGTTGCTCAGGGACTGGACGTAGGACTCTTAAGGAAGGAGATCCGAACCAGGATAATCTTCGTGTTGTGTGATTGTCATCTTTGTGCATTGTTATTTCAACTAACTATCACATAACCTACTTCAAAGATCGTTTGTGTGAATGTTTTTAGTTACAGGTATCTTCTAGATTAATTTTTAAAGACCCATTCACACCCCTCTGGGCTCGTCAACTGGGCAACAGTTGGTTGTACCATGAAGCTCCTGTGAAGATAGAGAGCACTATGTTCCGTGTATAGTATGTCATTCACCTACACCTTTGTCAAGATACTAAAAGTTTATGGAACCTAAAAAAGTCGTATAATGTTCGATTGAACTCTCAAGCTATAGTCTTACTTTTGAACTCATGAAAGATCGCATCATTGTTACTATATGCTTGCTCTTGGAAATCCATGGTCAATATATATAATATATATTTGATCGGCACAATGTGAGACTGCAGTCCAATGATTAATGTCTTTGAGATAAGAGCCAATGTCGGGTCCTTATTAACCATGAGAATATGGACTTGTGGTGTGTGGCATGATACTATGGATGCAAGATTTGAATGTGCCATCGTATTGATACGATATGTTTGACTATGTGAATAAGTGTATTGTGTAGTATGGTCAGTTCTTGTTCATGTGATACGTTCTCATTCTTGAACTCCTGTTCATTGCTTATGAAAGTCACTACATGATTCGCTATGCATTCTGTTGAGTATTCTACTCTTTTAGCCATTCAAACTTGTTGCAATGTCATGGATATCTTGTCATCTTATTCTTGGAAATTATGCTATTAAAATGTTATTCATTTATATCATTACCCACACATTAATATATAAATCCTACTAGACGTAAGCTCATTAAGTTACTTAACATTTTTCAGGTAGTGAAGAGGAGCTTATGGAAATGGAAGGGGATGGGCGAGAGTGATAAGCGTCCCAGTCATCCTGAAGATCTAGAATAGAGTCTTATGTTTATGTAGTTGTTTTCCTTTGAGCCTATTGTGTAGTTTGAACATTAGGCCTTGTGTTTGGCTCTGATGATTATGTTTGTAATAGAAAGTGGTTATTTGGATATAATAATACTCAGTTGATGATGTCATCATTCCTTTATTTGCTCTGATATTATACAATACAACTATACATTCTAATTTTCCGCATCAGGGTGTGATACGGTAATTGAGGGCACAAAGGTCTATTAGATTAGATCCCCCTGTACCATTTAGGGACTATGGTGTAGTGGTCTAGTATGTTCATAGTTGAAGAGTTGAGTGACTTATTATAGAGATAATAATTCACTAAGTCAGAAAGAGTTGAGTCAGAGGAGGTTGTCACAGGTGCAACTCACGGCTAGCTCAATATTGGGCCTAGAGGATCACACACATAAGTGGATGACACGATGATAATAGAGGATTGGGATCAGAGTTATCCAATATGGCTTCTCTCACTCTGATAGTCATACATTTGAAATGTGGTAAATGAAAGTTTTGATTGTCATCGTTAGCACTTTGACTTCGATTGATCTTAGTTGCCAATCGAATCATGTTGATGGTGAGATCGACTATTTTTAACTCATGTTGATGGCATGATCGACAACTGTTAACATAAGGTTGACGGCAAGATAGTTTCATGTAATATTGACGATGAGATCGAGTGGACCTGACGTTCATGTTGGCAGCGGAGTTAGACTGCCATCCACATATGTTAATGTCGAATCAGTTGGACGTCAAGATGGTCTTGATGTCACAATATATTTTCGTCAAACATG
>CM024756.1:35759383-35872763 GCA_014218235.1 Colocasia esculenta
CTACTACTAGATAGCACTGGTTGCTGCAATGGTCACTCCTGAGTCTCCTCATCGGTCCCATCCTCGTGAGTGTGGTCATGATCCGACTCACCTGAAACACATTAAATAATACGCAGGATGAGCGAATAACGCCCAGTAGAACTTAATATCTCATGACACAAGCATGCTTTAATTAAATAGTTAATGTTTTAATGACAGGCTACTAGAGAATAAAGTTACGTAAAGCATGTCATGATAACAAGAGAACAATAGCAACTGCACAGGAAAATAGTACAACGAGAACGACAATAGAATGACCATGTAACATTATAACATGTAATTGCACAACGGTGCACTAGTAACGACCACGCTTGCACTTGTAGAGATAGTACTTGATTGTCATAGATTAATCTAGATAGTAACTGGCGATGGATGCATGCCGTAACACATCCTTGATCATTTTAACTCCCATGGGTACTGACACTTTTCGAGCGCTCCTCCCAGGACCAGATCGGGCCATATTGCGCTGGCATTAGTCATTTCTTTATCTTAGACAATCACAAGAATGGCCAATAGAGTACCAAGAAGAGATAAGAGTAGTAGACGAGATAGATGAGAGTGTAGAGAGAACGTGAACAGACGAGAGAATATAGATAGTAGATGAGATAGGGACATTCCATAAAACAACGTAAAACCATGATAGTAACGGTTGCATGACACACCACTGTGGCCGACAATCTAGTAGAAGTCACCACCGCCCACTAGCCGTGCTGTGTACACAGTCTAGATGGTCCGGCGTGATCAAAAGATAAGGAAAGAACACACTAAGGCCATGGATCGTACTGATCCCTAAGGTGTAACGGGTTTAGGATACAACCAGCTCATTAACAATGGACGTACGCCAAAGCCAAGAAACTTACGAAGGTCTTGACAAGGAGTCCCTGGCCTAGTCGAGAGTATCCCGATGGAGATGTGGTCCAAGTCAAGAGAAAGTGTTGAAAAACGGGTCCGTCGTGCCTCGAGTGCTCGAAGGCCGAGGGAATCGATAACGGTATCCGAAATACGCGATTAAACGAAGACAAGTCCATTAAACAATTAAGAGATATTAGTGAATAGTTAATCAATTACCAGATATATTATTGAGCAATTTAACAAGGTTTCGTGGCAATCATTCATGTATAGTGTGTGCATGTGTAAGAAAATCACGAGAGCAAGATTGATCATGCACACATCTTTTATTTGATTAAAAAATAGGTGACAAATACTCAACATTCATTAATAGGTTGTACTGTTCTTACAGTGCATGATTTGGGTTTAGCAGGGATTAATGGGCAATTAGCAAGGTTATACAAGCAAATCAGGGTTGTGGGCCGCTCTCTGTTAAGGTCGCGACGTAGGGTCAGGTCGAGTTCAGGTCAAGTCGCAACAGGGTTTCTTGTCGCATTCATATCGCGGCGCGGTGTCTGGTCGCGTTCTGCTGAACCGGGCGCTGGAGTGAACCGGGAGGTAGGTCGCGACCAGTCGATCCGCCGCGTTCATAACGCGTCGGACCCCGGTGTCGCGACCCCTCTGAGATCACGGCGTATCGTGCCGACGCGACCTCAGGAGGTGGCCCGAGCCCAGAAAAGAGGGATTTGCCCTTTTTCCAGGTGGGTCTGCCTGACACATAGCTATTCAAAAATGATAATAAATTGTATAGAGGTCCAAAAGCATGAAACTAGTTTTAAACGAAAGTAGACATATAGATCTATCAACATGCATGATTAATTTGAAAATAGACAAGGTTTAGACATGCTGTGATCAAGATACATTTCAATGACCTAAACATGCATAGTCAAGGTTCAATGAATTAATTAGAGAGAGATACATGATGAAATTTAGGCAAACTAGGGGCGTTTGAAAGCTAACATGAAGTAGTATTTATGAGAATTTTCTCATGGTATGAAGTCAAGTATAAACGAGGTTCTCAAGCAAACATGAAGGATCAGGTGCATGGATCTGACAGGGATTCAAAGAATTAATTCTCCCTCATGGGAGATCAAAATAGAGTGAATTAAGGGTTTTGCTCGGGGTCATGAACTCTTCCTAGGTAATTTTTACATGAATTTGGGTTGAGAGATTGCCTACCTTGCTTGCAGTAAAGAAAACCCTAGTTGTGACGAAAATAAAAGATCCTCCTATGATCCAAGCCTTCTACCCTTGCTCTCCTCGTCCAGAACTCCTCCTCTTCGGTCTCCAAAGCTCCAGCCATGTTCTATGGGTTGGTAGGGCCGATTTGGGGGTGCTATGTTGGCTAATAGAGTCCCTCCTTCCATAAGACTCCTTCCTTTCCTAAAACTCCGAATTTCCTTCTTTATCTCCCACTTTCTCTCATTTATCCTCCTAATAGGATTGGGAAGGGATCCAATTTCATGGGTAAAGGTTTAGGTAAGTCTAGGACTCTTTTTAGGATAGATTGACTTGTTTTAATAGTTAATTGACCCTTACTATTTATTAATTAATTGAATCTATAATTTGGATATTTAATTCCCATCCCATGGTGGGCTTCATACAATTGGGCCCATCCAATTAGGTTTGGATCATTAGGGTAACCCATTTAATAATTTAACTTAATGGATATTAGTTAAATCCCTTCTATTTCTCTTAATTTCTAATTAAATCAATTTACTCATTTATTTAAATAATTTTTTATTAGTATTTAAAAATCAAGGTGCTACAAAGATCATCAACTTCAAATGGGGTAATTAGTTCTTTTCATTTTTGGCTCATTTATCTCTAAAAAAGGATGAAATTTGGTGCTCATATTTTATGGATGTTAATTCTCTGTAAAAATGCTTACTTGGATGTGTATATCATTGCTTGAATTGCTTGAATGTTGAGTCGTCACATGCATACACTATGGGGGAGTAAGTCAAGGTAGATTGAGTGAAATGCTTGAGAGAAACCCTTCATATTCATTGTTTAATTATCTCTCAAAATCTTGGTCTTCATGTCACTTAATTCAAAGCCTCAAAACCCATTTACCAAGTACCTGTCGACAGCCAGACCACCAGCTGTTGACAGATCCCCTCATCCAGAACTACATTTCTTCTGTGAAACAGTAGCTGTCGACAGCCACACTCTTGCTATCGACAGATGCCCTTCAATTGTGAAAACATCAACATCTCTTGGCTATTCTTTATGAGTATGCTCATATTATTGATGCAAGGGGAGAATTGAGAATTAATATTCATTACAACCTTTCATACTCACATAGTATCAAAGACATTGATTTAATCACAATGATTTTGAAATAATATTTTGTGCTTGAGTCTAGGTTGTGTCATCTAGAAGACATTGAACAAATCTAATGATTTTAACCTAACTCACTTGAATAACTCCCTTGTGGATGATCATGTTTCTAAAATGGATTGATAAGTAAGAATGTTATTGAACTTAATGTTTTTACATTGGCCTTTGACCTTAAATAATCTTTGACCTTGATTTTCAAACTTTAAAAAAAAATGGGAGAAAAGCTACCTATTTCTAAACTTAAAAGTTCAAACAAAATTTGAGAAAAGGGACAAAGGCAGAGCACTGATGAACATTACTGAGTAACCGGGGACATGGGCATCACCAATGTCTGTCTTCGTATCAAAAAGTCCTTCCATTATCTCTGCACAATGGTATGATGGTCACTCACACTGAGTCACTGGGGGTACGGGCATCACCAATGTCTACCTTCACGTCAAAAGGTGTAAGTGATCCTAATTACCACTTTTCCCACTTTAATTGACAAAAGAAAATAGTTAAATGTTAAAAATAGAGTGAAGCCTCCATGATTTCAAATCAGGCCAACATGGTGTTTATTGTCAATTGTTCATGTAGACATTGCCTTCATTTACCACTGAACATCACCACTAAGATTATGATTTTCTTCAATGGTTCTATTCAAAGGGGTTATCTTAGTTTCATAAGTTTTTGAACGATGTATTTTATATGTCAAACTTAAGTCCTAGAATATTATCTCTCAACCATTGTAGATTTTTTCTTATGAGTCTTAATACTAGTGGTTATGACATTTTGTAATGGGTATAAACCTATTCTCAACCTTAAAATCCCATTTGAACACTCATTCTCCACTTACATCCCTCAAAATTTTGTTCTGGGACAAAACTGCTCAACAGTTGTCGACAGATGACTGGGCACCTGTCGACAGCTGCTTTTTTGGGCAGTTCAGAAGCCCAACCGGCGTCCTTTTTGGCCGGATTTTATGGGCCCCCTTTACTTCAAACTTCCTTTAAATATATCCAACGGGGGAAACACACCTTTTCACCCCTCAACTTCGTCCAAAAGGTCTCTCTTCCCTCTTTTAGCCCTAACTTCCTCTCTCTAGGTGCAAGAACCCAGAATCTGGTTCTTCCTATCTTTTCTTTCTACGGTATTCCTCCTCTTCCAGGCTCTTCTCTACCACGTGCATCTCCTTCTCCATGGCTCCCAGGAAACGTCTCGTCTCTCGTCAGCGCCCCATCTCTTCCGATGTCGGAGAAGGCTCCGGAAGCGCCTGCACCACAGGTTGCTGCTCCAAATATGCAGACATTCTTGGCAGAACAGTTCGCCCGATTGCAGCATCACGTTACTACTGGCTTTGAGCATCTCAATGCCCACTTTGATCAGCTGCAAGAGCATGTCAACACAAGGATGGATGACCTTGTTGACACTCACGTGCAAATTCAGCATCGGCTCACCCGGCTCTCTACTGAGTTTCATGAGTTCCGTCACAACTGCTCATGGGAATGACGATGTTTAGAGAGTCTAGGATTTAGTGTGGGGTCATCTGTTTATTTTTATTTTCACTAGGTTTGGGTCAGGAGTAAGGTTGCCTTGTCAGTTATGTCATTTCCCTTCTTTTGCCTTTATTCCTTCATGTACTGGATGCCTCTTTTATAACTGTGTGTACTTCTGATCATGAATGGAAACACAGTTCTTTGCTTCATTCTTATCCATGTGTGCATTTTGTCTTTTTGAATGTTGTCAAAAGGGGGAGAACATCAATTGTATTTTGTCATCATCAAAAAGGAGGGAGAATGTTGGGCTACAATGTGTATGATGACATGTGCATAAATGTTTTTGATGATGTGTGACATAATTGATGTTGCGTAAATGCTTGGAACATGATAAAAATGACAAAGACTTGAAAAAATGAATACATGAAAATCATGCTTTTATTGATCACCTATGTATTCATTGTATCTCACTTAGAATGGTTCTCAATGTAGGTATGAATGCATACAAGTCCAGCAACAAGATCCAAGTGAAAAAGAACAAGAAATAAACTTCAAGTGATCACCTGTCGACAACCAGGAATGTACTTGTCAACAGATGGACCATCCAGCAACAATCAAGCTACTGAAAGCTCAAATGGAGCAGTAGTTGTCGACAGATGGAGCTTACCTGTCGACAGATAAGGCTGCCCGTCGACAGCCAGGGATCGCCTATCGACAGTCCCAGTGTTCCAGGAACTTACATGGTTCTGGAAACCAGTTTTGAGCAGTAGCTGTCGACAGCTACAAGGTGCCTGTCGACAGCGAAGGTTAAGTCACAATCGATGGTCAGGATATGATCTGTATTGGGATAATCCCTTCAAGCACGACTCCCATACTTGGACACCCATATATATAGATCATATGACGGTATTTTCGCAGCAAGAAGCCACCATACCAAAACCCTAAGCAAAACCCAAGAGAAGGCTTTCTCCCTGCTGCTCTACTTCAACCCTCCGTCCAGTTTGTGGAAGATCCATCTCAGAAGCGGAGTTGAAGCCAATTCGTCCATGATTTAAGCTTCTCCATCAATTGGGCATCATCTACACAAAGCTGGAGTTCTTCTAGATGACCACCACGAAGAGTTCTTCATCTGGATTTGTTTCTAAAACTCAGAACTCTTCCTTTCTTCTGTTTTTCATATTTTTTGTGTGTGGTTGTGGTTCAAGCATCCCTTGTGCTTGATCCACGTGTGGGTTGTTGTTCTGATTGCTTGTTTGCATCAGACAATGTGGGTGTGTGTGTTGTAGAGTCGAACTCGCTGATAAGCAGTCCTTCTGCGTGTGTGTGGACGGTGGACGTAGGATACACAGTTGTGTACTCTTAACCACCTTAAATCTTTGTGTCCTATGGTTTGAACGTTTCACGGTAGATGTTTGGTAGGCACGTTGATTATTCACACGCTAGACAGGTCGTTATTGGTTCTACTCACAATCAGCACACATCATAGTTCAAATTGATACAAATTTGTTTAAGATTTTGTCAAGTCAGTGTAAGCATCTAAACGAAGGCTATAGTGCTTTTAATTGGTAGTAATCTATTCAACCCCCCTTCCTAGATTACTGCTTAAGATAATTCCACATATCTTTCAGGTGTGTCTCGTTACTGTGTGTACTATAGAGGTTCTGTGTCATCTTCTTGGACACCCTCACTCCTGTGTTGAGTTGTACATCCGACTGAGGGAAAGTGACAGTGGGACAAGACTGAGTTGTTTATGTTTGGTTATGTGGTCGTGTAGCACGCTCGTGGTTGGGGGGGTACGGACACCAGTAGACGTACTGGGCCCCAACTAGTCCTATTTTCAGTGCCTCACTTTAGGGAGCTCAAGCCAGAGTCCCTAAAGGTGTCGGGCATGGGACTGCAATGATGTGGTCTGCAGGTGTCGTGTTGGTTTGTCTTCATAGTTCTTTGGCATTACAATGTGGTTGTGGAGCGGCAGTTGGACCTTTTGTCCGTGACTACGAGACTGAGAGGTAGTTGTTGTGTGGTGTTGTCCGGGTTGGATGCTGGCGTCATGAACCAATAGTTTGTACCTGTGTGGTGGCTTCGTTCCTTCCGAATCAAGCTTTCCAGTGGTTGTTGGTTATATGGCACGCCGTGTGCCGGTGTTTTTGGTGTTGTTGTGGAGCTATGCTCCGTGGAGGTTGTGTGGTGTGATCCTCCACTTGTAGTGTTTTTACCCTTCTGTGGGTAGTTCTCTGATGTGTTTGTTATCGTGGGTTGCATGGTGGACTGATTCCTTGTGGTTAGTCCTGTTACCCTTCGTTGGTGTTTGACCTATGTGGCCTGTGGTTTACTCATTAGTTATTGCAGGTGACTGGTGCTTATGCACTAGTCCTATTGTTTACTTTATTTCCTGTGAGCTGTGTTAGCTAGCATGTTTATGTTTAATGTAGTTTATTATGTTTATTGTTAGCATGACTTTACTTCAGTTAGTGTTGCCAGTGAGACCCTTGGTAGTTGAGGTTTCGGTTCTTGTATTGTGTTGTTGGGGTGTTGTTGTTTTTGGGAGGTCCCTGCAGAGCCTGTGACTTGTTGAGGCTCACTCCCTTACAGTTCTTTCCAGGTGTTAGCCGTGAGTTTGGCATGTGGCAGCATTGTGGTAGACTTGTACCACTAGCAGTTGAGTCGTAGTTGTAATTGTGTGAGCTTTGCTCCCTCGGGGTATACCCTAGGTAGTTGTACTTTTCTCTTAAACATATAATAATGTATTGGAACAATGTAAATTGATGTGAATGAGTATAAGTACATGTATTTTGTTGTATATTATACTCTTGTGGTTGTCTTTTATATCTTACTGGACACTTGTGTGAGATATCCCTTGCGAGATTTCGATTCGTTCGCGGGAGGCGGTCTAGATATAGAGCCTTATTAGGCATAAGTATCTAGGGTCGCTACAATAACCATATTAGATTTATCTATGACATGATTATGGCATTGGCTACTGGGTGTCCTTCCATGTCACACAACTTCACTTTATTTCCCAACATCAAACTTTTTTATTCATTTTATAGTTCACACATCAAGAGACAATTGAGTTTCTAAGGAGAATATAGAACATAATGAGATATGAACATATTTACCTCTTTTCCTTTAGGTTCTATTATACTTGCAGATGATTGCACACATATTTCCATATTGAGAGTACTTTCCACCTGTTTTGACTGTCAATGAAGAATACTAGTAAGAAAAAAATATTTTACAAAGAAGACTTCATAAGCACCAGCCATGGACAACATCATTACACAGATTTATATGGCAAAAGATCAAATGAAAATTTTCTAGAATTACCTCAACAACGATAGACTCAACTTTACCCAATCTCTCTGCCAATTCTTTAACCATAGCATTGAGATGAGCATTTTTTGCCCTTAATTGGGCTTGACATTGGCTTGATGTACCCCACAAACTCGTGGTATCGGGTCTGTGCCAACTCCACGTACTCGGCCAAGCCTATCTTTCACAAATACTTGTGAATAAATAACATCTACAATTGCAATTAATGAACTGGAGGATGATGATGGTTGTGTAATTTTTACATCCTGAAGTTGTTACAAATAAACACATAGTATTAATAAAATAAACACATAGTAGACATAACATAAAACTGGAAAACAACGAACAATCTATATGTCATACAATCATTGTAGGAGTCTCTTCATTAATAGGTTGCCCACTTTTTTTCACACGGGTCTTTATAAATAGGTCCCCGCGATCAAGTTTCACTCCATTTTTTACAAACTAGAAGACAAATTGTAGACACTAATGAGAAGGGTTGTTAGACAAAAATGAGAACAAAAAAAACAAGTGTTAGCCAAAAAAAGGTTTGGATTACCTCCTCCTCATTGATGTCTGCAATGTTCTTTGTCCCAGCACAATGAAAGCACTTATGATGACTTTTACTTTTTTTGTTTATGTCACTATACCTCTATAAAATACAAAGATAACTTTTAGCAAAAAATATTATGAGCATGTCTAAAACAAAATTTTAATTTACCTTCTATAAGAAAAAAATTACATTTACCTGCTATATATCCTCATTGACTCAATTTAATGTACTTTCTATAAGCAAGAATTATATTTACCCTCCAACTATTAGAAGACCATATTTGAACAACTCTTTTCCATTGTTTCACATTAACTCTTGGATCAGGTGGTATCTTGCTCATTTGCTTCAAAGTTGGGTTGAAGTATTTGTTTCTCAATTCATATTTTCAAGACCTCCACTTTTGATCCAAGTCCTTCATCACCCACTCTTTCAAATATGCTAGAATATCATATTTTCTCTACAACACATATTCATATAATTAACATATAATACATTACAAAATAGAAATGAAACATATGTATTAATCTAGGGTAAGTGAAATCACCTGAACATATCAAAGAATGGCCACCCTCTCCAACTGGTGTCCAAGTTCATTTATCTGGACAACAATTCGTTTACCATTATCTAAACCATGCGCATAAGTTAGTTTTGTTGGTCCTCTATGCTTCTTCTTAGAAACTTCCACCACCACCTCTTGCACCTCTATTTTTCTTAAGATCAAGTCATCAACGAATTTCTCAAATTCTGCTCTACTGAACCAATCACATGTAAGCTGAAAATTGCACTCGATTAGTCTATTGGATTAAAAATCAAGACATGTAATTGATTATATTAATTTTAACGAGGAGCATAACTCACAAAAGATGGGTAATCATCCAAAAAAAATGAGGGTGGATCATTCTGTACGAAATGGTAGATATAGTATAACACAAAAAACCCACACTCAGTGCCATTGCTTTGTTGTGGAACCTATCAAAAAAAGAATGACATATAAACAAGTTACAAAGGTATAAAATAGCAGTTAGATCATGTAGCATGTCTCTAATCATTTACCGATGGAACTGAAATATCTATAGAAGACATTGCATCAGCAATCACTATCTTGTTCTTTGTAGCATATATGTCCTTCAAAAATCTAAAAAAAAAGTTGTCAATATATTAGAGATAGGGAACCAATATATTACCTATGAATCGTAGAGATAATGTGTTGTCCTGCTTACGGTTGGCAGTAAGCTTTCTAGAGGGGGGGGTGAATAGAAAGGCTACAGAAATTCTGAAACTAAAACATAGAAATCACAACTTAAAAACTTTGGTTAGTGAATGTGATAGTGTGTGATATAGAGTAGCAGTGCGGAAGCAGATTTAAACAATCACACAAATGAACACAGAGATTTTATCCTGGTTCGGTACTTCTCAAAAGGAAGACCTACGTCCAGTCCCCAAGCAAATCTTGGGATTTCACTAACCAGGGTACAATCCTCCCAAGGATGTACAAACCTCCATCTCCCTGTTGGTCCACTTCCTTTCCGAGTAGGAAGGAAACTCATTTCTATAACAGGTCAATAAGCTAACCTCCTGCAACAAACTCCAGTGTGGTTCTAGTGGAACAAACCCCAACAAGGTTCTACTGACACTAACCCCAGCTAGGTTCTTCCCTTAAGAAAGTGCTAAGAACAATCCCCTAGCTGGACAGAAACTGCCAGCAACCCAACTGGCCTTCTCTTCACACAGGAAGAAGCTCACTCTCTACAGTCCTATAGCTGGACAGAAATCTTTCTTAGAGAAAAAAGAACAGGCTGGGAGTTTGTACAATAATGGACACAACTCAAAACTTCTCAGTCGAAAGACTCTCCTAGAATTACAATGATGCACAGAGAGAGTGAAGAGAGGAAAGAGGCTTGAAGCTTGAAGATTTCAGATGACTGCTTGCACACTTTTTCTTGGGCTCGAGCTCTTTCTCTCTTTCTTTGAGTGTGTATGGCGTTGAGACTTCTCACTAGATGTACACTCTTTGAATGATCTTCAGGTTTGCTTCACTTTCTTCTTCTTTTCCTTCTCCCTTTTATGGAGCAGCTTGAACAGATCCATTGAAGTGTAGCGTTGGAGCTTCTTGGATTCTTTTGGAGTTCTTTCCAGCCGTTGCTCATCTTCTTCTTCAACTCCTTCCTTCTTCTTCTGTCTAAACATCTTCACGTGTCTAACGGATACTAACAACAGGTCCAAGATGTTTTAACTATGAGTAGAATAGTCTTGCAGACATTTAATGCATGAAAGAAAGGTTATACTAGAAGAGTCTTCTAACAAAAAGTCCATACCTTCTTAAGTGTAAGTCCATGATCTTTGCTGACAATATCTCACTTACCCTGAAGGATAGACATGAAGAAGATCTTTAGTCAGACAGAGAAATAATAAGATAGACATGTGAGGTACATTTGAACTTTCATTGGGTGCCTAAGACAATTTGAAACATTTGAAATATAGAGAAAATCGATGTTTAAGTATAATAGAGTCGATGTGAAAGACAATCGATGTTCCAATGTAATCGTTGTTTCAATGTAATGCATATATGTAGTCGATGTTTAAACAGAAATTGATGTTTCAATGTAATTCATGTATGTAATTGATGTTTAAACAGAAATCGATGTTGAATGAAATCGATGTTTACATCAAGTTGATGTTCTACTAAAATCGTTGTTGAACTGAAATCGATGTTCCAATGAAATCGATGTTCTAATGAAATCGATGATCAACAGAGTGGATGTTTAAGTGAAGTCGATGTTGAACTGAAATCGTTATATGAGTGAAATTGATGTTCAACAGAATCGATGTTTAAGTGAAGTTGATGTAGAACTGAAATCGATATATGAGTGAAATCAATGTTCAACAGAATCGATGTTTAAGTGAAATGAGCCATAGTCGATGTATTTGTATAGTAATCGATGTGGCACATAGTCAGTAATCGATATGCATTGAACATTAATCAATTTGACTTTCCAGTGCAAATCATGAAGCAATAGTGCCATAATTTTATATTTATTATGAAAACCTGAATAAATATTTATGATATTTAATTAATCATGAGTTTTATTATCACCAAAATAAAGGGTAAAATATAAGAGTGGTTCAACATAATGTAGCACCAACCTTTGAATTGGCCAAACAAGTTTTGTCGAGTCAATATTATGGAGGGAATCAAGAAGCATAATGAATGACAAATCATCTTCTTCCTCATGACACAAAATTACAAGGCTCCAATGCCCCTACATAACAGAAAAAATGTAAGGCCTAACACCTATCTTTTTATAGAAACATTTGTAAAGACATGCTATTTTTTTAACAACTTACCACATGCATATGGTACAAATGAGTACTGCTTTAGAAATACCTCTTTATCTTTGACCCATGTCAACATCTTTTTCCTTTGAGAAGCATTGGATATATAGTAAGGAAACCATAAACAATCCCAACAGTCTATAGGTTTTCAATGCTCAGCTGAGAGAATACTCCACCGATAACTACAATTTCTTTTATTGTTAGAAATTCCATCAATTATAATGGAAGGCTTCAAGTTAAAAAATTTATTTGTAACTTATTTAATATGTTGTTGGAAGCTATTTGTATCCATTTTTCAGATGCTGCAGTTTCTTGGCTTTGTCTTTCTTCTTTGGCAACCCTATAACATTCTGACAAGTCTTTCTTTTTGCCTTCAGAATATCTACACTTACAATAGGGCCAGAAGACTTGCTCGTCTTTGTTACATTATGACTTTTATCATTTTCACCTTCATTGGGGTTCTACATATTCGACACTTCTTTTTCCCTCCCTGTTACATGCCAACAATATGATACTAAACGTTATAGGCACAATTTAATCCCATTTCTCATCATTAATCAAGAAAAATTAAACTTACATGTCTCTTTATCGGCAATATCTGAAATTGAGATCAGAATTGAAAATTAGTTAAGATCTACACAAATTCTCTTTCAAAAAAAATAACACTTACATCCAATAGATAACACTGAAAGTATATAACATCTATATCATCACCAAAATTGTATTAAAAAAACCATTACATAAACAATTCAAATATAAAATCTCTTGCCCATCAATGCCCACCCTTTCCCATGTAACATGAATATCATCTAAATTATTAATATCAATATCATCACAGTCTAGTATTAAGTTTTCCACATGATTCTCAATGCTCTCCTCATTTTGCAAATCAAAATAATTGCTTGACTTTGTCTTCCTCGCCACACACCATTCTTACTTTTTTGGATCATCTATGTAACATACTTACTCCACTTGCGAGGCTAAAACATATGGCTCAATTGTACATAACTTATATCTAAAGTTGACCATTGTGAAGTCTTATTCTTCTCTCACTCCTCGCTGAATATCAACCCACTCACATTTGAAGAGTAACACATTTCTTGTAGCATAATAGTTCAACTCCATAATTTCATCTAAAATGTCATACTATGTCACTCCCCTCGAATACGAGATTTATCTTTTAAGCTTGAAAAACTTGGGGTTTTTGCAAACATGACAACTCCACTAGTTTGTGTGACCCTATGTCATTCCACATGTCGAGTTTGAAAGCGAAACTCATTTTTTAAGCAAGAGTCAACTTTTCACCATATTTAATGGTCGATCCTTTATGCAATATATATTTGTATCCAACCCATCTCCACATTGTGCTTGCAAAGTGTCAACCTACATAAGATGATGCATATGGGTTATCATCACAAAAATTATTACATGTGGGTGAAAACCTGTATTAAAAAGAGAATGGTCTTCATCACGTACTTTACATTTAAACCATTGCTGAAATTCTAATGTATGACACCTCTCGATCTCCATTTCTGTTGATTGTGGTCTTCCACTCAGTATAAAATCAAGGTGCATACTATATAAAACACTTGTTATGAGATACACATATAAAGATGTACAATTAAAAAACATATAATATATAGGTTACCATCTTACTTACTCGATGTAAGGAGACATTGCTTCACAATTAAACAATACATATCGATGAACTTGGTTCGACTCTTCATCGCTAAGATAACAATTGGTGCCGACCATGTTTTAAAAAGGATTAATCGGTTCGAGTCGGATGACCCCCCCAAGGATTAGTCGGACTAATTAATCGGCGAGTCGGCGGCCTCAAGTTTAAGACGGTTATTTTTTCAGAATTTTTTTTCCCATTTTTTTATACATGGCTCTTGTTGATTGTTAGTGTTTAGGGTGTATTCTTGTCATACTTAAAGAATGAGCATCACAATAAAATCTCATTAAAGTAAAAGACTAATTTAGAATACATATCCATAGCTCAAATGGCAACATCAATGAAGAACAAAAGAAATGTGAGTCTTAATCCTTGAAATCCAAAATAAAACATCATAAAATCAAATGCATAAAATGAAAGTCATAGATGTCAATAAATGAGAGTATAAGTAAAATATCAAGCATCAGAGAGATCCAAATCATCCTCATTTCTCTTCTCAATCCTCTTGTTTGTCTCATCATCATCAATGTCATTGTCTTCATCACCATCTCCATCATGAATGCCATCCTCATCCTCATCCTCATCAGTAGATGTTTCATTTGAGCAAAGTTCTTCATGTTCCTCAAACACTGGAGCTGGAGCTTCCCTTCTTCTTGTGTAAACTAAGTCTTGTCTTAGAGTGACTTCTCTTCTAGTTCTTGAACCTTGAATTGCATCACTAGCACTCATAGCTTCATCTACACTAGCCCATGTAGATCTTCTCCTTCAAACACGGTCTTCTTGATCCAAATTAGGATGATGAACCAACCACTCATTAGTAGCGTCAAGCTCATCGACAACAAGAGGATCCTTATTACCAGGATTTTCCTTCATTGACTGAAATCTATCCTTCAACCTTTGATTGTATTGGACATACACAAGGTTATTTAACCTTTTCTGCCCAAGCGATTTCTTTTCTTTGTGTGAATCTAAAAGACATATAAATAAGTTAGGAAGAATTAGAAATCTATTTACTTATGAAACTATCTAATATTATTTTAATTTATTACTTACATACTCAAATGTACTCCACTTACGCTCACATTCTGAAGCAGAGCAACAAAGCCCAAGAATACGCATTGCAACTCGTCGAAGGTCAGGTGCATCACCTCCCCACAACTCCCACCATTCAACTATGGCAAGAAGTAAATATACATAGTTAGTTAGTTCCATACTTACAATGTAAAAATATGAAAGAAAGTTGAGTTCAGTAAAGGTTAAAGTTGAGTTCAGCAAAGGTTAGGAATCTGAAAATTAATACTTACGTGGACTTTTTGTTTTCCGTTGACGAATTGCTCCTGGTTTTCCAAAAGATTGCAAAGCTCTAGTGTATAATTTGAGTTGATCAGTAATCCTATCTTGAGCATCTTGATCTTGAATCATCTTCTCCAAGCATTCAATAAAACCCATTTGATATTTTAACATGTTGTCCTCACTTTTATCCCTTTCATCATAGTATACACTTTGGTTCAAAAAGTAACCTGCAGTATGCAATGGATGATCCATATGTTCTTTCCATCTTTCATCAACAATAGAAAGAATTTGTCCTTACTCTCTCACATCATTCTTGAAAATTTTCTTTATTTTTTCACGTGCCTTAATCATTTCATGATATACATAACCCATCGGCCTTTCATCTCTCTTTCCACTCTCCTTAACACAATTACAATTGGTTGAGATGCTAGGATAGATTTTGTAACCTTTTTCCAGAAGACACTAGAGAATACAATGTTGGCAACCCTCTTACCTTCCACCTTCTTTGCCCAAGTAATGTTCTTCCAATCAGATGAAAGAAACAATTGCCTTAGACCATCTCTGTGCTTGTATAAGCTCTGCAAAGTTAGAAAAGATGTTGCAAATCTTGTTACTCCAGGCCTTACTAGATCCTTATTTCCAGTATGCTTCCTCATTATACTGAGTAACATATTATGTTTGTAAATAAAATTAGTAATTGTCCGCCCTTTAGCTATAGTGGATTTGATGAACTCCAACTTTCCAATGTACTCTAACATTAGATCCAAGCAATGTGCGGCACAAGGCGTCCAATAAATGTGAGGGTGCTTCTCCATCAAAAGTCACCCAGCCGCTACATTTGAACTTGCATTATCAGTCACACCTGTTTTTAAAAAAAATTGTCATAAATTAATAATATAAATTTCAATTGTGTAAATTTAAAGAATAAGAACATATTACCTGAACTACAAACTCTGCACCAATTTCTTCAATTACAACATCAATTTGTTTCAGCAAGTATTCGACAGTGTGTTGTTTATCTGATGCATCTATGCTTTTCAAAAACATTGTACCACTTGACAGTTCACAAGAAAATTTAATAAACTTCTTGTCCTTCTATCTGTCCATCCTCAGTCATCACTGTGCATCCATATATCTTCCTAGAGCTTTTGTGAGTCTTCCATCATTTGAGAAGTTCTTTGTACCTATATATTTTAAATAAAACTTTCTTAACTATATATAACATATTAAAAATTAAAATGTTGATTAAATAAATGCATATTACCTCCTCTTTAAGAATGAGCTCTCTTAATTGATAATAATAAGGAGGTTTAAAACCAGGCCCGAATTGTCCAATTTCTTCACACATGTCTCTAAAACTCTTCAATCTAATGGTATTCAGAGCTACACCACTTTGATAAAACCAACGCCCGATTGCTTATTCACCCTTTTCTTCGCATTAGTTTTCACACGATTTTCAATTGTACTTTGTTGTGGACCAGTTTGTTGCCTCCTATAAAAAGAATCAAGTGGGCCAAATGTACGGGGCTTCTTTCTACGAACAACTTGAGATTCTTGCTGTAGACCACTTAAGACTCTTTCATCTTCCGGACCTTGAACATCTTCATCAATATTTTCAACCTCTACATCCCATTGATTTTGAACCATTTCTCCTCCTCTAACTGTGCTATTCTTTCAGCCTTGGCCTTTGAATTAGCCTCCAATATTCTATAATATCCTTTTTCATAGTGTCAGAATTTTTTTTACATGGCGCAGTATTCCCCTAACACCAGCCATGTGTTGTTTAAATCTGTAAATTCCACCTCCTACCACTTTTTCAAAAAAAACACATTTTATCTGATCTCGATTACTTGGATTAGCATATGTTCCATATTTCCACCCCAAATCATTTGAATTTGGCCACAAACGTTGTTCAGTTTGACTATTATTTGAAGTAGAGCCTGAGGTAGCCATCTAAAATTAAAGAAAGAAATAAAATAAGAAGCAATCAGTAAATATAAATTTATTTTTTATGATACTTTCACTGCTGAATACTGAAAATAATAATTTTATAAAAAGTATTCAGAAACAAAAAAAATAAGTTTTATACATCTAAATTATACAATAATATTATCATTTAAATTATATTTTAATTTCTAACAATAATTTTACTACTAAATCATAAAATATTATTCTTACAGAAGCATAAGTAAATATAAATTTATTTTTTTATGATACTTTCACTGTTGAACATGAAATAATAATTTTATAAAAATTATTCAGAAAAAAAAATAAGTTTTTACATCTAATTATACAATAATATTATCATTTAAAATATATTTTAATTTCTAACAATACTGTGACACTGTCTATCCAGTATCCATAGAAATAATGTTCTGACATCACAGCATTATTTCTTCTATGAATACTGGATGGACAGCCTGTGAAGAAGTTAATGAGAAAATAAAATAGAGTATCGGAAGTCTTGGGCTCTCTTGGCAAATGGCAGTGGAAGAACCGAAATAGAGAGAAAAAAAAAGAAAGAAAACAAAGTATGGGGGTTCGTAACTTGTAACAGTGGAAGAAGTTAAAAAAAAAAAGATAAAAAAGGGTGAACGTGGCAACTTGGAAGGCGGATGTCTGGAAGATGCCGGAAGAAAGCAAAATAGGGTATCGAAAAATAGAGTATCGGATATACGAAACTTACCTGGCCCCCACAACGCTTGTCTCCAATCTCTACACGGCAGCAAATGTTGACCTTGGCTGGCTAGCTGGCGACGAGAAGGCGACCCACCACAAGCCGCACCAGCTGAACCCCTGGTCCCCGACGCGAGGGGAAGAAGGCCACGGCAGCCAGGCGGCCCAGGCCACGCCACGACAGGCCCGCGGCTTCACACGCCAGGCCTAGGCCACGCCACGACAGCTCTGAACTTCCCTTGGTGTGTCACGCGCACAAGGCCGACTGCGAAGAGGCAAGGGAGATGCGAAGAGCAGTCCGCGATGGGCGTGGCCGAGTGCGACAAGGAGGGGAAGACTAACGGGCGACGTTGATTCTAGCCACTGCGACAAGAAGAGGAAGACTAACGGTCTCCCAACTTTCCTGTGAGTCTTTATGTCCGTAGCATGATAGGAATCTCCCATTCGTGGAAGGGGTCGGCTAAGGAAACGCAAAAAATGGATATCCCCCTAAAAAATAGAAAATAAACATGAGTCGAGATGCAACTAGTCGGCTAGTCCACCCGACTGGATTAGTCGGGCCGACTAGTCGACTAGTCGGGCGACTTTTAAAACACTGGTGCCGACACCTAAAGATCGGTCTCCTTCAGAAAAAAATATCTCATCCCTTTTTAATTGGAATGTTACCATCATCTTCATTTCTTAAAGTTGATTAAGCCACGTCTGAACATCATCATCTAAATACCTAGCAGAAAGGTAAGTGTCTCCTCCGCGATATAGCGTTCGGCCATTGAACCTTCTGGGCATGCCCTATTTCGAACATAGGACTTAGGTCTCACTAAAACGTAACAAATTAATATTAGATAAAAATTAGATTATTAATAGCAATAAATATTTTATAATTTTAGGCTAGACACATACCTTTCAATGGGTACATCCTCTATAATACATAGGCCCGCAAGTCTTGCTTCATCAAGCAAGTGAAATGAGAGATGCCCATGATATCAAAGAAACTTAGTAGGAAAATCATCTCTAAGCAACATAAAATGTTTACAACTTGTTGCCGTAGAGTATAGAAATCATTTGAAGATGATGTCTTTGAACATACTTGTGAAATTTTTTTGCAAAGATCAGTAATTACATACCTCAATTCCTTTTTGTCACTCCCCCCCTCATTGCCACATGAAGTAATTGTTGGATGAGCACATGACAATCGTGACTCTTCAAACCTCAAATCTTCTTGCGATCATTGGGATTGACATGCCTTAATATGGTAGATGCATAACCTCTGGAACTTTCACATTTTTGAAGACTTTAAAAATGGTTTGTCTCTCAATGTTGCTCAATGTAACATGGCAGACGACAACACCAATCTATTAGAGCCCAAATTTTGTGGCTGAAGTGCAGTCCTTATATCCAAATGTTTTAGATCATAATGAGCTTTCAAGCAGTCCTTAGTTTTTTCCATCAATGTCCAAAAGAGTCCAACAATACTATACAATATTTTTTTCGATATGCTCACATCAAAATTATGTCGGAGAATTAACAACTTCCAATATGGCAATTCAAAAAAATACTTTTTTTTCTTCCATGATAAATAGTTGCCAGACCCTCAACACTTTAGATTTAGGAACCTTACCAGAAGTAAGGGTCAGTCCATGTAACTGCTCTAATATATCAATCGCAGACAACGAAATTGGTCTACTTCTCATTTCTTCTTTTCCATCAAACCATCGTTTTAAAGAATGAAATTTGTGATCTTTCAGCCATCAACGATGATTTGTGTAGCAAAAATTTCCACTTGCTTTCAACCATTGTGCACTTATCTCTACATTACATGTAGGACAAGTTAGTTGGCCCTTAGTGCTCCAACCAAATAGATAAGCATATGCAAGAAATCATTAATGGTCCACAGTAATGCAGCACGCATACAAAAGGTTTCACCTTTAGAAGCATCATATGTTTCAACTCCATGCCATAGTATTTGCAATTCTTCTACAAGTGGTCGAAGATAGACATCAATATCATTTCTAGGTCTATTAGGGCCAGGAATGATTAAAGATATAAAAATATTTTGTGGCTTCATACATTACCATGGAGGTAGGTTGTAAGGTGTCAATACCACAGGTCATGTACTATACTCAGACTCATTGTCCCAAATGAATTGAAACCATCACTTGCCAAATTAACCTAAACGTACATTGCGAGATTCTAAACCAAACTTATCTATGACATCTAAAGCTTTCCAACGAGGGAAATCAGTTGGATGTCTCAATATACCATCTCCTTACCACTCATCGCTATATCATCTCATGTTTGCTGAAAATTTGCTATACGTATATAATCTTTTCAACCTTGGAATTAAGGGAAAGTGCCGAAGAATCTTCTTTGCTATCTTTTTTTTTATATACCCACTCTTTTTCCTTGTAGTCCATCTAGATTCTCCACATTTGAGACATTTCTCATGAGACTCATAATCTTTTCAATATAAATACAATCATTAGGACATGCATCAATTACTAATAATTTTTTTATGATAATCGTATCCCAACTTACTAATGATTTCATTTAATTCATAAAATGTGCTTAGCAATACCTCATCTTATGGAAGAGCCACTTTCAACAACTTCAATAACATGTTGAAGGATTTATTACTCATTTTATCCATACATTTTATGTTGAACAATCGGATTATAAATGATAGTTTGTTGAAAATCTTGCAACCTAGATATAATGGTTGTTCAACATCTTCCCGCAAATTTTGGAATGTACCATAGTCCCCTTTATTCTGATTGGGAGAAATGTTTTCATATATATTTTATTTTCTAAGCCAAATACATTTCACAACATTGAACACATACCACCATCCTTTGAGAGATCTTCACATGCAGAATTTAGGGATGTCGGCCTACTGCAAGATGAATTAGGCCCATGAAAGTCCCAGAACCTTTTGTCTTTGATGACTCCATTGAAATATAAATGTTCCCTAACTATGTTCTTGTCCCATTTACATATACATGCACAATTCACACAAGGGCACTTGATACTTGACGACGGATCAGAATACCCACATGCAAATCGATGACAAGTCCACTTCATCTAGATATTCCTTTGAGTGCTTTAGCTTGTCCATCCAACTCCAATCCATTTTCTTAATGACTACTTTACTCTAACAACAAAATAAATCTCATCAACTACTCATTGACAAAAATAATTTTAAAAAACATATTTCAAGTCCCCAAAAAATGATTTCTACATGTATAATGATCATTCATATGAGCCATACATACTTAGTTTGCAGTTTGTTCTGCAGCACCTTTGTGGCTTCTTCAAGCAATAGTTTTCACTGCAAGATGCCTAAAAATACAAAGAGAAAACATAGTCAAGAAAACTTTACACAGTCGAAGGAGGGGATGGGAGGGCTGGGAGGCCAACAGAGGCTGGATGGAGACTAGATTTGAAGGAGGGATAGAGAGGGTTGGAGAGGCAAATAGAGGCTAGCTAGGGAGTAGATTCAAGGAGGGGATGGAGAGGCCAACGAAGGTGGGGGTCACTGGCTGGGGAGGCCAACGGAGGCGATGTGAGGCTGGTTGGGAGGCCAACTCTCAATAGAGGCGGGGGGCTGGGGGATGGCAGAGCGTGGGGGAGGGGTGGGTTTTTTAGAGAAGAGAGAGAGAGAGATGGACTGTAATCGATCGGGGGAGGAGGGTTTTTTTGGTTTTGTTTTGAGAAAGAGAGAAATGCTGAGAAGAGGCGAGATTTGTGTGAGAGAAGCCCGCCAACAAACTTTTTGGGTCTATTCTTACGGTTCTTCAAGTTTTTACGCAGTAGCCAAAATTTGTTCCTATAGTGTACTTATAGTGTTGGAGTTGTAATATTAAAATATTAATAGATTTTCTAAGAACCGTAAGTATAGTAGCTAATGTCCTTACAAAACGAGAAACAGTAACAAACTTTTTGTAAGTGTTGCCCACTTTTGTTGTAATGTGGACAACTCCTCACCACAATAAGACATTCAATTATCATGAGACACAATTGATTAAGTCCACTATGTGGAACTTAGTCGCAAAACTAATCCTTACCATAGTGATTATCTAGAGACATAATCGATGAAGTCCACTGTATGGGACTTAGCTACAAAATCAAAACTCGAACATATCGATCATCTTTAGTAAGTCATGAAAGACACACAATACAACATATGTCAATATATCTATATGTATGTATATAACTGAAATCAAAGTAACTAAATTAATATGTTCTTTATCATCATACTTTAGTCTTTTACTTATCAAACTTATCTTATGCACGTGCTACCACCATATTCGTGATGCCAAACAAACAAATATATTCATTAGACATGTGTCCAACCATGACATAAGGAGCCATATACATATCATATTGGTTTCCTTGCACCTAGGTGTTCCAATGCAAAGCCTTAGCTATTTGTGCAATGCCAGGACCCATCTATCCACCATCTATTAGGTTTTACCCTAACTTTCAGATTTTCTCATATACCTTATGGCCATATTGATACCCACACAGATACTTGAAGGGAAATCACTTCTCCTCAAGATGGCACTATCATAACTTATTTCTCACATGTGCATCAACATTTCTCACGGTGCACAACAGACAGATTCATAGCATATTTTGTCTAGTTCAAACATTTGTTTTCATAAGGATTTAATAGAGTTCTTTTACTATTAGAAATGAATCAAAATCGGCATGTTCGTGCAAAATTTATCGGGAAAAAACCTACATAAAGCGTAAGCATGCAAGTGCATAAAACAAATAAAAATAACAATTAATAAGCATGTAGACATTAAAGATTCACGTATTTCACACTACATGTTTCCATATTAACTCCATATAAATCATACATATAGGAAAACAAGACATGCAGATTTGCTTTAGGATCCATAACTTGTCTTACCTTAAACTTTCGCAGGAACTTGTTAACTTCAGACCAACTTCTCCCTTCCTATCGCCAAAATCATCATTGTATACTTTTCTATAACTCCTAGACCCAACACATAGCACCTGACCTAGCAACCCACTATTCGTACTCGTAGAAGGCATAACCCGCTTTCATCGGTTCTACTAAGGAACCCTAACAACACTTCGGTCACTAAATGGGCTACACATAGCAAAATCTCGAGACTTAGGGATAGATCTTTCTGCTCCAACTATGACACATGTTATCGGCCATGCAAGCCAACTAAGGAGCCTTAAACCTATTGCCTAATGTGGTTTGGATTCTTTTTTTTATTAAGACTCCTACCAACCCAAAAAATTAACCATGAACTAGCCTGATGGACTACCTAAAAATTTAAGGGTTCAATTTATAGAAAACTAATCAGTCATAATGGACACATAATATTTTATTCAAAAATATCAAAATATAAATTCAACTTACTATTCAAAAGTTGCTAGCCACTACATAGATGGTCACACACATAGGGTACTATTCAGACAAGGTGGTATGTAATTTATAGAAAGTACTTGAGTTTTTAAGAAAATCGTCAGATGTCTATGAATAGTAGTGATGGGACAGAATCCTGGGCCAAGCAATAGACTTTATCCTAGCCACCACTCTCTCTCTCTCTCTCTCTTCACTCTCATCCTCCTCTCCTCATCTCTCTCTCTCTATTACTGCATGGTAGAGTTGAGATCTAGTTGGTGCGTGGAGATTGCGAAGAGAAGCTCATCTCCTTCGAGTGCTCGTATGGATACTTCTAGAAATCTTGTGTTTGCGCAATTCACGTCCCACCGATCTTCATGGGAGATTCAAAAAAAAAAAGGTGTAAGTTGCAGATAAGTTATCCCATGTTTTTTACTCGGATGGCTTATCCCCATCTCTTTCTCTCCATTTTTCCTCTTCCATTTTCTTATTTTTATTTTATATTTTTATAGGGTGTTTGGTTGCATTTTTAAATATTTTTTTCTCTTAAATTTAAAAAGAAGAAGGGACAGACATCTTAACACGTTTGGTAGTAATTTTTTTAAAAAGTAAAAATTCTATCATATGTAAATTCTCTCCAAAATAAAAACAAGTGCTAACCAATTTTTTTAAAAAAATTACACACACTGCTCTCTCCTTCCTTTCCCAGACTTGGCCCCCTCTCCCCTCTATGACCCCCAAACCCCCTTGGGCCATCCCCCTCACCGCCAGAAGCCCCCCGCCCCCCAAGCACCCCCCGCCCTAACGCACCCCCCCTGCCACCGCTTGAAGCCCCCCACCCTCTGTGAACCCCCCCTACCCCCACGCCCCCCTTCCCGTCGGAGCCCCCTCCCCCGCCCTACACCCTCCCCCCCCCCCCGCCCCCCCCTGCGCCCTCCCTCCACCCCCCCGCCGCGCCTTCCCCCCCCACCCCGGCGAACACCCTCCACCCCCCCCCCCCGCTCCCCCCTCCCGCCGAAACCCCCACCCTACTCTGCACCCTCCACCCCTCCCCCCTACGCCCTGCACCCCCTCCCCCGCCCCGGCAGCTCGCCCTCCCCCCCCCCCTACGTCGGAACCCCCACCCCGCCTTGCACCCTCCCCCCAGTGAACACCCGCCCTGCGCCCCCCCTCCCCCCGCCCTGCACCCCCCCTCTCTACCAAACACATCATTATAAATTTTAAATTTGTGATATTTTTACCAAACAGATAACGTCAATTTATTATAATTTTTAATTTTAATTTTAAATTAACATAACATAATTTTTAAGTAAAAAATTTTTTAAAAAAAAGTGTTCCCAAACACCTTATTAGAACCTAAAAAAGGGAGAGGGAGTCAACTTTGTTTCTTATTTTTATTTTATGTTTTCTAGAACTATAATGGAGCAATATGTTTATTATTTTCTATCTATTTTTTTTCTAATTTCTTCTTGACTACAAACTTTGTTGGTTATTACACTATCATTATATCTTTCTTATCTTTTTAATTAATTCTAGTTATATATTTAAGCACTATGCAATGGCCACCCCAAAAAAGATGGTGAAACTAAGGTGGTCAACTCGGACAATAATGTTGATTATATTTTACTTGATATTTGTATGTAGTAAAAGGTTAACTATGATAGTTTACACTTCAAAAAATTTAATGAGATTACTAAAATACAATATATATTACCAAATCTCAGAAACCGCTAAAAGAAAGTAAAGAGATTATTCACTCTTTATCTTAGCGTAAATAAGCTACTTTGGATGAGAATGAAATGATGAGAAAAATATGTTCACACTAATATCATTTCTATCAAACGAAGAGGGTATAATAGTAAAAAGTAAATATTCTATCTCCACGTTAACACTATTTCTACCAAATTAACAATGAGATTATTTTAAAAAAATATCCTTAAAAATATCAAACAACCGGTGGATTAAAAATGGAGATAACGTAACCTATCCCCATATTAATTTAACTAAATCTCTATTTTTTTACCCCAATCTCCATTTTTCCTATCTCCGTAACAAAGGGACCTGATCAAATTATGGCTTGGACATTTTTTGTGGCAGTCGATGGGATGAAAAAAAAGAAGATGAAGAACCTCCTGACTTCGTCCGGCAACGGTGGACACCCAAGCAGATGTAGCCCTCCTTGTTTGCGTAACCTCCCCCTCTTCCCCTTCCCTCCTGCCTCTTCTTCTTCCTCTTCTCCTCCTCCTCCTCCTCCTTCCCCTCCTCACAAACCACTCAAGGAATCCTTCCCGCCCGCGCCACCTCTTCCTACTCCTAGTCCTCTACGTACAAAGCACAAAAGAGAGGAAGCTGCGGGGTCTAGACCCACCACAAGCACCGGCGGCCGGACGCCGATGGAGGAGTCCGTCGGCTCCAACTCCCCACCCCCATCGCCAGTCCGCCGCCGCCGCCGCCCCCCCAACCCGGCCCAGCAACTCGCTGACAGGATTGACCGCGCTTTCCACCACCGCCTCCGCCTCCTCCACCGCTCCGGCACCGCCTTCTTCGTCCTCGGCGCCACCGGCAACGTCTATGTTGTCACCCTCTCCGCGGAGCCGCCGTCGTGCACCTGCCCCGACCGGGCGCCCACCCCCTGCAAGCACACCCTCTTCGTACTCCTCCGGGTCCTCGGCCTCCCCCCGGACGCCGCCTGCCTCCGGAGGAGGGCGCCCCTCCACCCGCCCCAGCTCCGCCGCCTGCTGGACGCACCCACCCCGCCGGAGGCCCTCGCCGGGTTCCGCGCCCGGGAGAGGTTCCACCAGCTGTTCTCCTCCTCTTCGGAGGCGGGCGGGGCACAGGGCAACGAGAAGGTGAGAGAGCCTGAGGGCACGTGCCCCGTGTGTCTGGAGGAGATGGAGGAGCGAAAGTTGGCCACCTGCGGGGCCTGCGGGAACTCGGTGCACGAGGAGTGCTTCCTAAGGTGGAAAAGGAGCAGGGGAAGGCGGGCGGCGAGCTGCGTCATGTGCAGGGCGAGGTGGAGGGAGAGGAAGGAGCAGGAGGCGTACGTCAACCTCGCGCCATACGCCAGCGAGGACGAAGTGGCGACAGGCGGCGAGGGCTCCTGCGCGGGTTGAGGTCTCTTCCCTGCCCTCTGCTGTTGCTGCTTCCTGGGGCTGGGGAACGAGAGCGCCGTTGGAAGAAGGTTGTGTGTTCGTCTGTGTTTATGGTGGCGTAGAAAGATGGCATCGTATACTTATATATTTGTTCACAAAGAAAGTAATATTTGTACAACTGTACATATATGTAGTACGTAGATAGGTATTTGCACGCAGTGATCTCCAAATCAAATGAAATCACATTTGTATGTTGTTGGAAATCATGGATTTGAGCCACTGGTACTCTTCCATCTTATAAGATGAGAAGCCTTGGATTTAACTTCCTTTGTCTTCCATAGTTGTGATAAAAAGGGGGAAGTTTGACCCCTAATTTAGGTCTGAATGCTTTTAGTTAGTGAAAAAGTTGGTGAGAAGCAAGGTTGGCCGGATTGTTCAAATTTTCTTGTTGTGTTTAGATTTTCACAAGTTCTAGACATACCACAATAAAAATATTATATAATTGAATAACAAAACATCACTCAATATTAATATCGTACAAAAATATGCATAATTTTAAAATTTACAATATAATGAAATGTTATCAATATACACAATTGTAAGTCTACATCAACTCAATGATCATGTGAATCATCTTGAGTTAAAATCAAATGAAATCTAATATGAGCTAACATCATCTTATAACTTATGAACCTTGAACTCTATATTCATTCGTGCATGTATGGGTGGGCATAGATCTATGGGCAACACTCTAATCATGTCAACAAATAAAAGTGCATGTACAACAATAGTTGAAATGTGGAACTCCATAAGAACCGTCTAATTGCATCAATATGTTTGTTGCTTTAGACGAGGAGAAAGAGGGGCCTAGTGGTGGACTGGTGGGAGATTTCTAAACATAGATGAAGTCTACCTCGTAGCATTGCCCCCTTTGGTAACAGGGGTATTCTGGGGTACCCCCCTCCCCTGCTTTGGGGAGCGGGGCGAATGTACCTGGGATACCCCTTATCCCGGGGTAAGTCCATCCCACCTTTTGAGGGGGGTAGAGGGGGTTAATTTTTTTCTTTTTTAAAAAAATTTAAAAAAAATATCAAATTTTTTAAATATTATTCTATTATACATCTCATATTTTATTTATTTTTTTAATTTTTTAACATAAAATAAATGAAGTCAAACATTAGAGTTTACTAAAAAAAAAGAGTTACCCCATCTCCATCAAAAGGAGCGCCCAAATAAAAGCATCATTACCCTGTGTTAACTTACCCTGGGTTAAACACCTCCAACCTTCAACCAAAGTATCCTAAACCTTGCGGAACTGAGGTAGCATATGTTGAGGAATTGAGGGACAATATACACAGTCTCCGCCAACACTGACTAGATGCTCTGAGAACTAGTGGATCCTAGTATTGCGATATGGACAATACATATACATGAATCTATCAATCACCGTTGATGGTGTACCCGTGTGCCCAAGTAGGGTGGTGCCAATCATGCGACATCTACATCATCAAAATTTAACATTAATTAGTGAACATGTCACAGTTAGATCTAACCCTTGTGAGGTATTATCTATTTTGGATCAAACTCACACAATTTTGTCCTGAAAAGGCACATCACAAGTTAAGGATCACAACCTCACATAAAAGTCCAATAACATTATCTCAAACATCGATATCAGACAGTTCAATTCAAGTCTGTCTCAAAGCCCATACGTAGTGGTAGCTTCACTCAATGGGCAGCTCCATACTAACCTCATGCTCGGTAGTCATTTTCGAAAAACATAGATAGCCCTCTCCTCCTACATAGACTAGGTTGCACTTGTACGAAATAAGCAATAATGTATTGAATAAATAGACTATATTTAAGAAATGTCTTACCTAGTCCTCAAATTTATGTGTTTACATAACCCTCATAATGCATTGTAGAACTCCCATCCTCAATCAATTAACGTTATAAGTTGTCATTAATATTGCAAATAATCATTGTATGACACTCATAATGCATATGTCCCGTGGTACATGTGGACATATTCCTCGTATTGCCTTGATCTTGATAATGTATGGTGGTCTTGGGCGGTTGAGTGAAAATAGGCTACATGTAGGCACCACCATCGAGATAACCATACCCATATCCATAATCATAGCTATGTGGATATAGATTTGCATTACCGTTGCCTAAGGAAAGATATCCTGAAAACATATTGTGACCCGCGCTGGCAGTATCAAGCAAAGGGTTCTCCTATGTGCTCAATCTCTTAAAATCAAATGACATGCCCTCGTAGTTGTTACTATTTGCCACAGAACTCCTCCATCCTTTTTATCTTGTTTGTATCACCTCAATGATAAGGTTGGTGCATCGTGATCTCTACCATCTTAGGTACATGAAGGCCTTATCAGCAAAATACAAGCCCCCTCCTCCACCACCATGGCCATGGCCACCTCCACCACTATTGTCACCGTCGTTGCCACCTCCACCATTAGGAGAAGAAGATCCATATTGTATACTCCCAAAAGAAGTGTCTCCAGTATTCTTGCACTATGATAGATCAAATGAAGGAGTCACATCATCCTCATGTGCATATCCAATATCTCTACATATGTGATGTCCAATAGATCTTCATGCACCACCTTCTTTTACTTTCTAGAGGTGAATAAAATAGTTTTCAACTATGATTTTCTCATAGGTTTGTTTGTGCACCAATATTTCCATGCTTTATTTTTCAAAGGGGTTGGCTATCCTTTAGGTGCCTAATATACTAATTTTCAAATGTAAACAACCACGTGAGAATGAGATGAGATATGTTGGACTCTATTGCTATCCCTAGCATGCGATGGAGCATCTAAGGAGGGCTACAGAGGTGGAAGATCTAGAGAGGGCAGCATCATCATTAATCTCTTAAAAGTTATATTATCATCCTTATGTATAGCTGCAACCCCACTATCATATCTGGTGGTGCTCCTCACAATGATGTCATCATCTAAATTTATCTCATCATCCTCTCAAGTCATCGGGGTCGAAATTTCCTACTAGACATCACCAACATGTGCTCTCTTGTGGTTTGTCTCTCAATAAAAGAAGCTAAAAAATTGTCAAGTCATGGTGGATCCCAAGGATCATCGACATCCTCATCAAGTTGAAACTCATCCCCCTCTATAGTTGCCCTAGCGACTCATGCCACCATGGGATATTCAATGAAGGCATAATCCCCCTCCCCTTTTCTTGTATATGTCTACACATATTTTAGCTTTAGCCCGATGTTGTAATGATCATACACCAAATTGTTCAATCTTCTGTGCCACAATTGTTCCTCAACTTAGTATATCAAGGCAAAAAGTTCTCCAATCTCTCTTGCATTCGCTTTCGCTGGAAGATGATGTCTATGATAATATTTTGATCACAATGTTCCTTTGTTCCTTAATCTAGGCAAAAAGTTCTCAACTTGGTGTATCAAGGCAAAAAGTTCTCCAATCTCTCTGGCATCCATTGGAAGATGATGTCTATGATAATATTTTGATCACAATGTTCCTTTGTTCCTTAATCTACGTACACTCATGTCATAATTAAGGCACCACTAATTTGCAAAGTGAAGAGGAAGATATTATAAGAAATGATGTAAATTGGAGGCTTTGAATCAATCTTGGAAGGTATATCTATGCTTACCTTAGTCAAGTCTTCCCTGTGTCACAATGACCGACAACTCAATAAATGAATCAATTTTCTCCCAAAAATATTCATCTACTTCTAGATAATGATGAAATTAGAATCCCTTAACTGTTAAGGTGGTTAATTGCATCGCTAGCCATATAAAGAATGTTGTGTCACTTTTTTTACCTCGTTTAGGGCTTCTACAACACTATTAAAACTCTACATTCTACAACATCCAATTCACCATGGACGACACAATAGTTATTAAGTCATCTCAATAAGCAAACTTGTGCTCGTACTGAATTGCGAGATAGAGATAGTAATAAATAATGTTAATTGTTATAGTGGCACGTAGGTCATGGTTTGTTTACCATGTGTAAATCTACTCATTTGTCAATCTCACACATTCTCCACAATTTTCAAGAAAAGATTAACATGCTTCAACGACAGTGTGCATGACGTCAAAAAGGGGTAAAAGAATAGCCTATTTATGTGTGATAATGACATAAATGGTGGAGACATATAAGAAACATGTTGTCCAATAACGACATAACTTCCGAGGCATTATTTAGATACCTAGACTACATGATCATGATATTATCTTCCAAACATTTTCCTTTGTCCATTACGCCGTTTGTACGGCGTCCATTTTTCATCCCTTCTTTCGTAAATGATGGACTGTTTGTTAAAGATGAGATGTAGAGACAGAAGGAGAGGAGAGATATTACATGTCGATTTTTATTTTTATAATATTTCATATGTGAGGGTGTAAAAGAAGGTAAAAATAAAATTAAAATATTTTTGTGAATTTGAGAAACGTTCAATGTCAGGATGACATAGATGTGGTAATATTGCTTGGAACTACAAAATTTATCTTTACGAAATCCGGTGTGATCACGGTGGCTTTGCCTAGGAAACATGTCAACGGAGACGCTATGATACCGCCGAGCCCCAATGTGGGACGCTTTCCACGTGGCACACCTGCGGCGGCCGGGCCGTTCCACCTTTAAGCGGGCGGGAACTAGGAAGTATTTCTCTCTCACAGTTCAGACAGTCGGATGTTTGCTCGAGGCGGGGGAGAAGCGAAAATTTCGAGAAATTAATTACCGGTCCAAATTAGGAGTGGGTAATTAATTTTCAATTTAAATATTAAAAAATAAAAGTTTATAGGGTGTTTGGTTACAATTTTTTATCTGTTTTTCTCTAAAATTTAAAAAAGAGAGAAGACATGTTCAAAGAGGTGTTTGGTAAGTAGTTTTTTTTAGTGAAAAATTTTAACCCTATGTAAATCTCTTCTAAAAAAAAAACAAGTTCTCACCTATTTTTATTTTAAAAACACTCTTTCTCTCTCTCACAACCCCCGCCCCCAACTCCCCCGCCGGCGACCCACCAACTGGCAACCCCGCCCCCTTCCCCCCCGGCACCCTTCCCCTCTTCCCCCCCGGCGCCCTTCCCCTCTCTCCAACTCCCCCGCCGGCGCCCTTGCCTCTGCCCCCGGCGCCCTCCCCCCCCCTTCGGGCCCCAGCGCCCTCCTCCCCCTCCCTCGTCCCCGGCCGCCGGCGCCCTCGCCCCTGCCCCCTGCGCCCTCCCCCCTCCGGCCGCAGCGCCCTCCTCCTCCCCCTCCCTTGCCCCCGGCCGCCGGCACCCTCGCCCCTGCCCCCCCGCGCCCCCCCCTCCGGCCCCCAGCGCCCTCCTCCTCCCCCTCCCTCGTCCCCGGCCGCCGGCGCCCTCGCCCCTGCCCCCCGCACCCTCCCCCCTCCGGCCCCCAGCGCCCTCCTCCTCCCCCTCCCTCGTCCCCGGCCGCGGTGCCCTCGCCCCTGCCCCCCGCGCCCTCCCCCCTCCGGGCCCCAGTGCCCTCCTTCTCCCCCTCCCTCGTCCCCGGTCGCCGGCGCCCTCGCCCCTGCCCCCCGCGCCCTCCCCCCTCCGGCCGCAGCGCCCTCCTCCCCCCTCCCTCGCCCCCGGCCGCCGGCACCCTCGCCCCTGCCCCCCGGGCCCTCCCCCCTCTGGCCCCCAGCGCCCTCCTCCTCCCCCTCCCTTGCCCCCCGCCGCCGACGCCCTCCCCCCTTCGGCCCCAGCACCCTCCTCCTCCTCCTCCCTCGCCCCCGGCCCCCGGCGCCCTCGCCCCTGCCGCCGGCGCCCTCGCCCCCTCCGGGCCCCAACGCCCTCCTCCTCCCCCTCCCTCGCCCCTGGCCGCCGGCGCCCTCCCCCCCTTCGGGCCCCAGAGCCCTCCTCCTCCTCCTCCCCAAACAATTTTAAATTTTAATATTCCTGCCAAACATCATAGAACAGTTTTTCTTAATTTTAAAATTTAGATAGAAAGAGAACACATTATAATTTTTTAGATAGAAATAACTTTTTAAAAAAGTTGCTCCCAAACACCCTATTAAGTCCTTTCATTAGAGCTGCAAACGGGTCGGGTTCGGAATCGGAAACACAGATTCCGATTCCGATTCTGATAACCGAAATATGGTTCCGATTTCGCTAAAATCGGAATGGTTAATTCTGATTCCGTTCCGATTCCAATAATATTACCGGAACCGAAATTCCGATAAGCTAAGGTGTTTACCATAATTTTACCTTTTGAGTTTATGATAATTTATCAGAATAACCATACTGATTCCGATTATTTTTCAATTCCGATTCCAATTCCGATAGCTTATCAGAATATCCGATACCGATTCCGATAAGCTATCGATATCATTTTTCGATTCCAAAACCGATAATTTTATCGGAATCGGGTCGGAATATCGGGTTCCGTTTACAACCCCTACCTTTTATTGTCAACTTTTTAATTTTCGGTCCAAGAGACCAACATCATAAGTCATTGTTTCTTAAAACCCCAAAGTACCCAACCAAAGTATGCGCTGTGTTCTGAAGAAGGAGACGAAGGGCGTACCCTGCGCTGTTCAAATCTAAAAAAAAATAAAATTCTTATGACTATCTCCATCACATTGTGCTGGTAATTATAGACACCACGTGTGGGAAAGTGGCGGATCTGATTTTTTATATTTTTTAATTTTTTTAAAATTTAAATCTAAAAAGATGTCGGACGATGTTATTGACTGATTCACTGAATAAAATTATTTGAGTAATTTTATTGTACAAAATCAACTACCAAGGACGCCGACCACTGTTAGGAGATTTGAATTTTTTTAGATTTCTTAAATCCCAAACCCCACACGCAGAGGACTTAAAATTAAATGTAATGGCAAGTCATATAATATTCATCAACTACCAAGGATATTTCTGATATACCATCTCCTATCTGTTACCACACTTCACGTTTTCCATCTATTTTGGACCAAAAACTAATTTTGGGACAGAAAAAGACCATACTAGATATTATAATTTTTACTTATTTGGATTAGAATTAACTAGTCCACTCTACTTGGACTGATAGTCAAATTCCCGAAAAAATTCCCCCCAAATTCAAAATAATGCTAAATAATCCTCCTCCTCCATCTCCGTTTCCCTCTCGCTAGGGTTTGTCCTTGCTTTGCTCTGCCATCCTCCGGGTTTTTGATTCCTACTGCTTCCTCTCCTCTTCCTAGGGTTCTCTTTTTCGGATCTGTTCTTCTTGCTGTTTGCCTTCTAGGGTTCCACTTTTGCGGGGTCCCTCTCCAGTTTGTTTCCATTTTTTTCTTGTTGACTCGAAGAAGCCTCGAAGATGAGCTCGACGGTGCAGAGGGGCGCCAAATCTGAGAGGCAGACGCCGTTCTATCGCGATTTGGCGTCGCCGATCTCCGCTCACCGGGGGAGGTTTGCTAGTCCAGGGCAGGCGGCGGCTGTGTCCGCGCTGTGGAGGGATAACTTGGGGGACTGGAACCGCCACCGCCGCCCGTCTTCACCTTGGATGAGCGGGCCGATTTCTCCCCGGAGAATGGGCTCGCGGAGCTGCCCCTGTCGCCGGATTTCAAGTCGGAGACGAGGACGCCCTCTCCCATGGGGGTTTCTCCCTCACCCCTCAAGAGCAGAGCGGAGGTGAGTACGTCGAGTGCTCTGTTTGCCGTGGAGTCGTCAACGTCACAGCAGCAGCAGCAAACGCCTGGGATCTCGAGTTGGTGGTCACCTGTGAAGAGCAGTTTTGTCGATCATGATGAGAAAGGGAAGGCTCACCTGTTGATGGGGTGGTTCAGCCGGGTGCTTTGATCATGCTCCCACCTCTGAGGGAGGTAGCAAGGCCGGAGTTGCAGAAGAATAGTTTACCCACTGGCAGTCTCGATGAGGAGGAGTGGGTTACCGTTTATGGGTAAAACCCTCTGGCTTATTGTTTCTTCTATTTAAGATTTTAATTGCACTTACTGGTTTATGCTCATCGGCATCTTCTCTCGCACTTTGTGTTGTTATACACTATTAGAACATTGAGAATGTTGCATAATTTCCTGCATACATGGTTGAATTCAGCTATATCTTTCAAGTAAAAATGACTAATTGTCACTTCGCATTTCAACAAGGATTATCTACCCGTATTCCCTAATTGTAAAGCAAACTGTAAATAATGGAATGTCTGTAAAAAAAGAGATCATTTTAATGAAGTGACTGCTTCAATACATTTCTGATGAAGTAGTATAGGTCTCAACAAAATTTTTGACATAACAAGGCAACCCAAGCATTCTTTGGTTGGCTAAGAGCCTAAGGTCGGAAAACACCTAAAAGGTTCCTAGGTGGTGTCCCTATAGAATTTTTGAAACACTGTGCCCTCGACAAAGCATACTAGATAGTAATTTTGTATGCAAAAGTTTGTTAGCGAATATGACCATCATCACATTAATATTAAGATTAAAAAGAAGTATTGGAATCTAGGAACAGAACTGAATATGGAAGAGTAACTATCAGGTAAGAGAGAGAGAGGATGGGGAAAGGGGGAGGGGTAAGGTTTCATTTTTAAAAAAGCAAGGGGTTAGGTAGGGAAAGATAGTCAGAGAGGGCAGAGACAGAGGTGAGTGGCACAGAGAGAAAGGATGGAGAGGGAGGCAGATGAGTGCTGTGTTTATTATTATAACTAGGGTTGCACAGAGGGAGAGAGATGCTCTTCAACTGTTGCTAGAGAAAAAGGGAGAAGGATTGTGAGGGAGAAGATTCACCTGTGTCTCAATTAGCTGTAGTAGATATTGGCATATATTGATGGTGCCGAAAGATGGTCATGGAGCAGCAATAAGGGAGAATGAGGAGAAACTCTAGTGGTGGGAATATGAGCAGAAAGAGGGTGGCTTTTCAGCATGATAGGATACTTTTCAAAATGGATCATGTCTAGTTGATCATAAAGGACCTGGGGCTTTTAGGCGTGCTATGATTCCTTTCAAAATGGATCATGTCTAGATGATCATAAATGACGTGGGTGCCTTGGACTGTCTGGTGCACCTAGGCAACCATCTAAGCTCATTTTTGGCTTCTTGAGATACACCTTGGCAACTCTGATTTTCAAGAACTTGCTGTGAAGCTTAATGTGCTATGTCATTTTGCTCCGTGTTAGAGATCAACTGTCGCAAATGCATGTCTGGCGACTGAATATAATAATTCCATAGTGGACATCTGGCTTCAGATATCTCTTGCTAGAACTTAGATGTAAAATAAAAAGAAGCAAGAAACCAATATGGGAGTTCTTACATGGAAGTTTAAGCCTCTGTTGCAGTTAGTTGACTTAGCCCATTTTGAGTGGCTTTTATGTGGAATGGAAAAACTTCTTTGTAGCCAACAATATTTCAGTCCATGATCTCATTTTTCTTTTAGGAGATTTTATGTTTTGGTTAGAGTGAATTTTCATTCCTAAACTTCCATGTGCTTTTATTTTCCTAACTAACTTCAACTTTCTTGCAACACCATGTGATATGGTTTGGGAATTATTCCCCACATTATCAAAATATTGTTTACTTTCCTAGATAATATTACCAATCCTCCCCATACGAAAATGGATATGTGAATCTTTCCCACCCATGTTTGCTTTTGCCCACTCACTGCTCCCCATTTCTCTAGGCTGATGTGGCTCTCCTGTCTCTGTGTGTCTTCACGTGTGTGAATGCATGTGTTTGCGCATGTATTCACATTCATGGAAAGTGTGCATCAGTTGATTAAGAAGATCTCAGGATGGAGGATATGATTCTGGCCAGCGTATGTGTGACAGCTGGGATGTGGGCTATGTGCTGACTGGCTGGACACCCACTGCTGTAGTGTATAAGGGTTTTCCCCCTGTTTTCCAACCTGCAGAGAATGTTAGAGCCGATTCTGTTGGGGATAATTTGTGATGACAAAACTATGATTATCTGTTTTTGGCTGTTTATCATGTGACCTTGGGATTGTCAACATTATTTTTTAGTGTGCTTTTGGGTGATTATTTTGCAATCTTAGGCAGCGTTTGTATGTGATTTTCAAAAAGTGAAAATCACCAAAAGCGCTATCCATGCCCAGCTACGTGGGGCGGCGATTTCACCTCGTCGCCCGCACCAGGAAAGGCGTGGGCAACGAGGTCTGCAAATTAAAAAAAAAAGTTGAAAAAAATTCTCCAAACCTCTGCGTTGTGTGCGTCTCTCTCCGCTCGGGTTAAAATTTTTTGGAAGCGGGGTTACACTCGCATAGTTTCTGTCCATCTCTCTCCATTAGGTGATTTTGCAGAGCGCGTTAGCCGAGACGAACCTTGGCTCGTTTGGATGTGCAACGAGTCATGTCTAAGATTTTATAATTTCAAATTTTTTCAACCTCGGTCCCAAACGATGCCTTAGGCTGTTGTTCTACAGATGTCTCCCTCAACTGAGGTACATTTGAAAGTCTTGGTACTTGTTCATGGTTGCATAGACAGGAGGGTGAGTAAGACCGTGTGCTTGTTTTTTGTGAAGGTTTGTGAATGACCATCTATTAGGTTTCCAAACTAACGGAAATATGCAATATTATTCATATAAAATCAACTCTAAATTTTGTGCTCCATAACTGTTTGGATTAAAGTTTTCCATTCAGTTTGCTTCAGTTTGAGATTCTGCTGAACTTTCTTCCCTGTTGTGTCTTGCATGGTTTGTCATGGCGAATCACATCGGGCCGATTTAGGCGAATCGGAGCGGATCAGGGAAACCCGATTCGCATTCGCCTGATTCGGTCCGATTTGCATGTATATATAATATATATATATAATATAATGTATGTATATAATGAATATATATTACATATATATATGTATATGTAAGACATATATGCATGCATATATGTAACATATGTATGTTAGATATGAGAATGGGCTGAGGGATTCACATGGTATGATATGGAACTCATACCTTCTTTACATTACATTCCATATCATTTAAGTAAATGTTATAATTTGTTGTTTCATTTACTTAAGATATTACATGTAAATAAAGAAGTATCTCCCATTTGGATCCAATAAAAATATCAAAAAAATCATATCTCTTACAAAAAAAGTCAACTCTTCCATCGAAGAAGAAAATCGTGATTTCGGTGATTTTAGAAAAATACAAACTTTCTAATCTCTCATAATTTGGTCTATCTAAAAATGTGATAATTCAAATAACCATATGGAACACTAAAAATCCAAAGTTCGGTAAAAAAGTCAAACGTGTATGTGACTTCTCCAAGGGAGCCGCTCTCCTACTGAAAAAGTCTAGCGGCTCCCTTGGAGAAGTCACATACATGTTTGACTTTTTTTTATCGTACTTTGGATTTTTAGTGTTTCATATGGTTATTTGAATTATCAAATTTTTAGATAGACCAAATTATGAGAGATTAGAAAGTTATCATTTCGTTAAAATCACCGAAATCACGATTTTCTTCTTCGATGGGAGAGTTGACTTTGTTTTTTGTAAGAGATATGATTTTTTTGATATTTTTATTGGATTTAAATGGGGGGGTACTTCTTTATTTACATGTAATATCTTAAGTAAATGAAACAACAAATTATAACAACAAATGATATGGAATGTAAATAGGGTGTGAAGAGGAAACCGTGTTCCCCTATGGGTAATATACACACACACATACATAAAGATAATATATATAATAATCCTATGCGAATCGGACCGATTCGGTCCGATTCCATGCGAATCGAACCGAATCAGGGAGAACCCGATTCGGTCTGAATTGCCGATCCATCAAACCTTGGTCTTGATTATGTGGGTTGGTACCTAGCATTGGTTCTATAATACCATGCACAACACCATGCTTGATGCAACCAGACCAACAGGAAGAGTAAAACATATAATTTTTCAGTTACACAGCAATAGTAGCAAGATTTTTTGCTACATTTCAACAGCAGATTGGCCTTCACTATTATTAGTTTCAGCTTTGAAGATGTATTTGGCACTAATTCATCCTCCATAATGTCAGTGTGCCTCCATAATCATTTTTTTGCCCCTCTGATCATCGTGTCAAATTTGCCATTGTCCTACTTCGGGTATGGTATGCTGAAACAAGTGGAGAGGTGATGATCTGATAGAAACTAATCTGATTTTTTCTGTTAATAGATCTTCTTTGTTCTTTTGATGGTGGATTGAGGGGGTTTTCTTTCCTCTTGTGCTTTGATTTTGGTGAGTGACTTATGAAACTTGTTAAGTGTTTTCCTCTTCTACATATTTGGACTGTAAGATCCTGAAGCCTCAGGGGAAGGGGAGTGAGGTTGTAATTGAGATTGTTCCCTCTTCACGTTGCCCTCATTTTCAAGCTATTTGTGCCAAATTAATGGAACTTTTATTAATGGTTGATTAGTTCATTTACTGTTTCTTTCATGAAAGCAGTTTTCATCAACTTTTACGTCAGATGGATGTGTCTTGACTTGTCTAAATCAGTATGCCTCTACAGACTGTAGTTGTAGGTGTTGACAAATTAGTACTTGATACATTGTAGTTTTTCTATCCTTGACATTGCTACAAGCATAAATTGTTAGCTTAGAAGCACAGAAGTGGTTACCTTCATTTATTGTGCCTAAGGTTTTTTCTATGTAGCACAGCTCATTGTCAACAGGTTTTCTCCTTCTTACACCAACCTAGTATTGCGTGAGTTTGAGAAGTTTGGTGTTATACTGAAACACGTCCCTGTCCAAGGGATGCTAACTGGATTCATATACTTTATCAGGTATACTTAAATTTTTTTTTCCGTATGGAAAAATTGAAGGCTTTTGTCTACATGTTTTGCATTGTAAAGCATGGTAATTTCTCCTAGTATATATGATTTGTAAGAAATATATGTCTTGCAATTTTGGGGCTACATTGCTAACTCAGGTCAATTTTGGATAGGGGTGTAAACGAGCCAATACATTCGATGAACATTCGGAGCTTGGCTCGATAAAAACTCGGTTTGGCTCGTTTATTTAATAAATGAGTTGAGTTTGAATAAAAAAAGTTCGTTCATAAACGAGACAAGTCTGAACACATGTGAGCTCGACTCGATTATGCTCGTGAACAACTCATTATTTATTCGTTAATAGTTCGATTAAATACTCATTAACAATTCATTTAAATATTTATTATTAAAATATATATTATTTTTATAGAGTTATTATTGAAATATGATATATTTATGGGAACTTAAATATAAAAGACTAAATGTTAGAGGGTACATACACAAATCATAAAATAAAGTATATATAGAAAATCTGATTTCAATGAAACCACATAATAAGGCATATGTACAAATGGGATTTCTCAGGGTTAGCAGGCACCGCCTGCTCATCCTCTTCCTGCCGACGCCGCCTGTGCAGTGCGATCCAGCATGGCCACGCGGGCAAGGGGAGCTACTGTAGGCTCCCGGAGTCCTTGGAGACCATGGCGGACCTCCCACCGGTGCCAGACAGAGCTCCCGGGGCGGCGGCAGCCACAGTTCATATTTTCAGCGGCCATTGCAGTGGCGCTCTCCGACGGTGCGAAACCCCCCTCCTTGGGACCCCGATGGTGCTGGACCATCTGCGGTGCCCCGCATGGTGTTCTCTGGCCTCCCCACCTGCCGCCCACCCGACCACCCTAGCACCGGCTGCTCCACTTTGCTTGGCCTTGTGTTCTCCTTAATCCCATATTGGCTAGACGTTTTTCCTTGATGGCTTGAGCTTTTAGAAGGGGAGTCCGCAACCCCTTTCCAAGGCGTATCTTCTTCAACCTTTTGGATGTCGAACTCGGGTTCAACTTGTGTTGTACTCAGTTAATTTTAACTGAGTCATCTAGCTAAAAAAAATCTTAAATCTTAACCGAGTAGGGTGCAAGCTTGAGCTCATTTAATGTTCGGATTATGCTCAGTTTCAAGCTCGAGTTCGAACTCGTTTATGTAAACGAGTAGTTTATCGAGTCGGTTCGAACTCCTTAAAAATGAACCGAGCCGAGTTCGAACCGAAATGTAGATACTCGGTGAGTATTGAGCCGAGTTCAAACATGATTTTAATTGACCGAGTCGAGTTTGAGCAGACAACTATTCGGCTTGACTCGGTTCGTTTACACCCCTAATTTTGGGTTTCTATATTTTTCCTAGAGGAATGGAATGTAATTTCCTAGTCTATTCTGCTCTTTTAAAATGCTTCGACTGTAAGAGATATTGATTTAAACCTGGTACAACTCATTCTTGGAAATAAGAATAGATTAACTACAATGTCAATCAAATAGGGCCTAAATGATTGGATCAGAGAATATACTTCAGAACCAGTAAGGAAAAAAAGTGGGAAAAGCATTCCACCCTGGAAACAGACCAGGCTATTGTGGATATAACTGTATTAGTCAACTCCTTTCTGTTGCTAAAATTAAAATGGAATAGCCTCCAGGCTACTACCCAAATGACCTCCATCACCTAGCAAATCTGGGACTCCCTGCGTGGGCCAGGAAATAAAGTAGATTTGTTCATTTCTATGGATCTGATTCCCTGATTCTCTAGACCTGAAGTTATTCTGAATGCAAAACCTCAACTGCATATGCAAATTAAGATGATGTTAGTTGTTAACTGTGATGCCTCTTCTAAGCTTGGCAGACTGTCCTGGGTTTGTTATTGGCATCTTATCATATTTTAGTAGTCAGTTGTGATGCTTGTGACAACCGTCTTGAATTCTGCTTCCCTGCCCCATGCATGCCCACCCGTAACCCTAAAACCCATCCCACCTTTTTTTCTGCCGAAAAAATTGAAGTGTTCCACACAGTATAAGATAGTGCTAGTAGACCTATTCTGAGCTATGTGGAGAGAGAGTAGTAGTATACTTTTCAAGTATGAATTGCGCAGCCCCCTTGATGTTCTGAAGAGAGCAGTGGGGTTTGTACAGGATTGGTCCACCTCTTCTGGTTTGCTTCAGGTGGACCCTTTAGATTGGTTCCGAGGATGATGCAAATACTGAGGCTTCATCAGTTTGTTTCGTCTAGGAGGATTTTGGTTTTTTTTTTTTCACTAGTATTTTCTGCTTTTTGCTGGCTTCCTTTTTGATGATCTTGCATCTATCGCCTGCATTGTTACTTGAGTCTTGTTGCTTCTTTGATGAGTTTTGCTTCTTCCTTTACTGTGTCCCCTGTTATTTTTTTTGCTCAATGAATCGTTGTTTTCTGGCCACCTAAAGAAAGGAGTTCTAAGTCTATGACGCTGCAACGCAGCCTGAAATGCTTAGTAGATTATTTGTATCCACAAAGTATGCCTTCCGGTTATTGAAATTAGTTGGGATCCTCTCTTGTGTAAGTTGTACTGCTGTTTTTAATTTAGCTCATACCCCATGTATATATAAATTCTTATCATTCAAGTTTGCTGATTTTCCTCTCACCAGAACCGATATGATGCTCAGAAGGCGCTCTCAAGGAATGGGACGCAGATCAATAGTGTTCTTATAGTTGGAGTGAAGCCACTGGATCCAACAGAGCGCCGGTTTCTGGATGAAAAGCTTGACAGCAGCAACCATCTTGGGTTCATGGTTCCATTGCCAGCTTCATCTGGCAGGAGGGCAACTGTCCAGAGCCCATTGACAGCCTCTTCTCGCCCTTACGTGCAGTCTAATACTGCAACAATCTCTGATGGTGGGCGGCATGCAGGTGGGGCTATTGCAACCCCAGCAAAGTCTGTTGTCTCTAAGGTCATGGATCTGATGTTTGGCATTTGAACACCGCGGATGCACCTGTTGACATCTGCCAGCCCATCACGCATCTGGGTGGGAGGGGGAAATCTATTATCACGCTATGACAGTGTGTGTGATCGATTTTGTTCTTAGTGAGGATGGGAATGTGCATGGTCAGAAATGGATGATGATACATCATCTATATATCCTGCAACTCTCAGCCAATTCTTTGGGGAAATTCTGTTCGGAAGTATTGCCTTTGTGCACAATAAAGGCTCACTTTGGATACTGACTTGGCAAGGCATCTATATCTTGCAACCCACGGATGTATGCTTAATCCACAGGTGCTGAAGGTATTTTTTCTTTCGTATTATCAGCTAGCGTAAATTCCTAGGGCCTTCAGCCAAGATTATGATGTGGCCACATGTCGTGCTTGAAATAGGTGTCTGATATGTTCATGTTACCTTGGTATTTGAATCTTTTTATCGGTTACAGCTAGGGCTGCAAACGGGTCGGGGTTCGGAACTGGAAACACAGATTCCGATTCCAATAATCGAAATATGATTCCGATTCCGATTCCGATAAAATCGGAATGGTTAATTTCGTTTCCGTTCTGATTCCGATAACATTATCGGAACCGAAATTCCGATAAGCTAAGGTGTTTACCATAATTTTACCTTTGAGTTATGATAATTTATCGGAATAATTGATATCGATTCCGATTTCGATTATTTTTCAATTCCGATTTTGATAGCTTATCAGAATATCTAATACCGATTTCGATAAGCTATTGGTATCATTTTTCGATTCCGAACCGATAATTTTTATCGAAATTGGGTTGGAATATTGGATTCCGTTTACACCCTTAGTCACAGTTGAGCAAGTACACTGGCGTAGCTCAGGTGTGGTGATGCGATGCATTATTTCGACATCAGATCTTTGTTCCGATGGTCGAGATGGGGTTGATTTTGACATGAACCTGCATCCTGTGTACGAGAGCATTGATTTCGAATTCTTTTGCTTGTTATTCTTACTTTTGACGCAGATGACTGAAACAGTAGACGAGATGGAGTAAATATGATCATCAGAAAAGTGACACTACAGCATTTCTCTTAAAATGAGTAGCTGGAGGCCGCAAAAAGTAGTAGTTAGCAATGCAGAATCAAGTTTATCTCATTGATCCAGTATTTTTGGTGATATATTTTGGTTAATAAAATCTGGTTTTCCCCGAGATTAGTGAACTTCTGTTCAAGAACGATCTCGCTTATATGTCAATAAAGGTTCAATGACTAAATGAAGATCCTTCATCTGGCTACCAAATCTGAGACAAGGGCCCTCTGAGCTCACCTTTTTCTCACATCTAAGGGTCCATCTCTGCCTCCTCTCTTTGGAGATTGATAATCTGTCACCGCCCGCGACGGCTCCGTCTCCTATGCGCCCTGCCAATCTGCGTGCCATATCCTGGAGATGTTCGTCGTGGACCCCTTCTTCTCTCGCGTCGACTTCGCTCTCGAGCTTTGGGAGGCGTTCTTGCTCCCCCGTATGGACTCCATCGTCGGATGGTACTCGGAGGCCTGCTATCGGGTCCTTCGGGAAGCCTTCCCTGACTTCGCCGACTCTCCTCAGCGAGCACCGTCGGAGACTAAGTTAATGCATGTCAAGAGCGGCAAAGTCCCCGCAGGGATCCAAATAGACCTGGTCGTATGCATGCAAAAATCAAAATCAATCAATCATAACAAGGCATGACAAAGAGTGGCAAAGTCCCCGCGGAGATCTAAATGGACCCGGTCGTACGCATGTCCCTACAAACAAAATGGTCATCAAAATAATTCCCAAAGCCTCAACACTTAAATGAGACTGAATCTTCTGACAGTCGTGCCAAAGAAGGAAGTCTAACCCAGAACTCTTCAATACCCATACAAAGCTTATCTTCAAAAACATCTTCCCTCTCTCTGCCAGACTTAGTCGCCTTTTCAAGTATGGCTTTGGTAGTGGCACTGTTAGCCAGTGCAATCAGCCTGTGGGCGCCACATTAAAACGGAAGCCCTACTCTGGGCATTCTTTAATGAAACGAGAGGTAACAAAGACCCATCGCCAGTCAATTTTTATAACTCTAACGCCGCCATGACATGACAATATTTTCAAAATCACAAAAAATCAAATATTTCTAAAAAAAATTAAAAAAAAATTGAATATTTCCAAAATCCACAAAAAAATCAAAAACAAAAAATCCAATATTTCCAAAATCACAAAAAATTTCAAATATTTTCAAAATCAACAAAAAATCTAAATACTTTCAAAAATCCTACAAAAAAAATCAGAAATTTCCAAAACCCCACAAAAAAATCAAATATTTCTCAAAATCCACAATAATTCAAATACTTTCAAAATTTTAAAAAAAATTGCGATGGTATTGCACATGGCAAGCAGATCCTGTCTATACCGGATCGCATCAATTCTTCCAATCATTGGTTCCCCATCTTGCACTCCAAACTCCCTTATCTAAGAACACTTATCCTCATGGTTAAAACAAACAATTGAGTGTGCCACATCTGTTGTTGACTACTTTAGCATGCTCCTTGAATGAATGCTATTTTTCCATGATATGTGTTTTTCTTGGCTAACGAAGCTTTGAGTACAGGATTTGAGTTACCTCATCCGGCGCAACATCGGGCGGTTGCTGCCCCCACCATCAAGTTATCTATAAGTATACTCTTAGAGCACACTAAGGAACTTGGGGCTCTGAGGAATCTGGGATTTGAGTTCCCCTCTATCAAAAATAATGATTATCCCAGAGGATTCTTAGCCGCACGGATAGGTCGTTACGCTTGGCACATGATGACGACGGACCCATGCATAAAAATTCGGTCCTGACTCAATGCCATCATAACAATATTATCCTTGGTTATTTCCTACTCCTTTTAACCAGTTTTTCTTTTAGCCCAGCATACATGCATATTGAAATCACAGTGGGAAGCCACTCTTGCAATGCAATATTTGAGGGCCATCCGCGCCCCAAATTCAAAAGCAATTGAAATATTCCACTCCAGGTCAAGTACCCAACTCCCTTGATGTTGCCTCCGGCTGATTTCCTTAGAACCCCTTGTTTGGACTTATCCTTTTTATTTTCGTCTTTACTCCCAGAGATCCACCTAAGGCAGTGGCAGACGCCCCCTTAGGTACTACCCCTTCGCTGGAAGTTGATCTCTCCTTCTCTCCTCAAGATCCACCTACGGCAGTGGCAGACGCCCCCAATGGTGAAACCTAACAGATTGTCCTTAGGTACTTCCCCGACGCTGAAAGTTGATCTTTTCTTTCCTTTTGTTCCCACGCGGCACCTTTCCTTTCTTATCCCTTTCCTTTGTCCAAACATTTGTTTCTTTAGGTCTTTTTCTTGGTGGTGACTTCCATGGGTGTTGGTGAAAGACTCTTATCAGGTGGTAGTCACCAATGATCACGCGTGTCTATTTTTCACCTTGGCGTCTACTTTCAGTCCACTCCCGCTACACTTCATTTCTTTTCACTCCATTTCACGTCGTTTCACTCCATTTCGCTCCACTTCGTGTCCCTTCGCTTCGCTCCCCTACAAAGCAGATGCCAAGGCGTGGCAGCTGTAGACACGCGAATTTGGCTCCACCGCGAGAAAATTTCATGTTGCGTCATAATGCCACAAATAGCCCTCTTTTTGCTTTGTAAGAATGTTTTCCCAACATTTCTGGATCTCACCCATCCTTCCCCGGTGCTTCCCCTCCATTTCCAAGGCTGGCAAGAGGTCGTGGGCACTATTTTCAAGTCGCGACGACTCTTCGAGGCGCGTTAATCATGTTGCGACGGGTCTGGGGGCCGCGTTCTTAAACGCGTCTGGAAAAGCGGATGCGATTCCAAGTCACGACAGGCATCTTGGGCGCGACTAGGCCGAGGACTTTATCTTGACGGCCGTAAGCGACACGACAATGAGTTATTTATTTTATTTATGGAAAATACCTAAAATAATTTTATGAACGCGTCGGCCATAGGCGACGCGATTCTAATGTTGGTTTTGGCAAGTTTTTATAAATAAAATATAGAAATCCCTTAATGCGTCCTGCTGTCCGGATGCGTTTCAAATCAGAGACGTGTCGGACCTAGCCGACGTGATTAGAACCTAGGCCCCAAAAGTCATCGCACTCAAGCGCCCGGACCTCGGAATCACGCGAAATCTCTGAATCACGTCTGACCAGGCCGACGCGATTAGGTCCTAGGCCTGACACGCTAGACCCCGAAAGTCGTCGCATTTATGACCCACGTGCCTAAAACGAAGTCGCGACGGGGTAGGCTGACGCGTTTCAATAACGTGTCGGTCATCCCCGACGTGATTCTGAAGATGGCCGCAGGCCGCAATCATCGCGCTTTATGTCAAATCAAGCGACAAATGCGGCGCTTCCTAATCGCGGCAGCCATTGCGGATGCGTTTCTTATCGCGGCGTGCCGGTCGGACGCGATTCACTTTCTTGTCGCGGCGACTGTGCCCAACGCTATTCAAGAACTTTGCCTCTATAAATAGACCCTCCGAGGGTCATTTGTAGAGGGGGTCCACTAACTGCGGCGAAGCCCTACCGGATTCCCGTCTCGACCCCGGCCAGGGAGATCTTCTACGCCAAGCTATGTTCCCGTTCCTCGGAGTTCAGAGCCGGCATCCCTGTCGTCTTCCTCCATGTGCACCGGAGCGGAGCGAGGCAGAAGCTTCTTCCCCTTCTTCCTCCGTCCAAACGGCAGCGCCGCCGCGCCATTTACCATTTGGGGAAGCACCCCCTCCCCTTTCTCTTTCTTTTTATTTATCCATCTCCTCCGGGTCCCACGTAGCTCCTTTTACCTTTTCACACACACACACATATGCATGCATTACACACACCACATTTTTAGGAGTTTAAAAGCCACCACACGGTAAGTCGTTCCCCACGTTCTTTATTCATTTCATTTCATTTATTTAGGATTGATACTACACGTTATTGGCTAATCCCCTTTCCTTTTCTTTGTCTTTTTATTTTGTCAGGGTAATCAACACGGAAAATGCCCTCTACCACGGTCGGCCGTGCTCATAGAGGAAGAGGAACCCACATCCCCCGCGCAATCTCCCCACGCTCCAAAAGGTAACATCCGCGATCACTCTTCCATCCGCACCCCTTGCCGTGCATTCTCCATTCGGCACCCTCGCGTGCTTGGCGATCACAATCTTTTTCTTTTCCCTGTTTAATATCCCCCCTCTTTGTGGACGCTTGGAGTTCCCGACGAGCTCGAAGCGGTATCTACAGGGATCTGATGTCGAGCAACGACAAAGAACAAGGTCACCTTCGAAGAAGCACCGCTCCCGAACTCGGAAGTTATAATACTGCGCAAGTCGCTATTGATAGGAGACTAGTCTAATGCTGGCATCGCTTTGGCGTTCACTGAGCATGTCTAGGTTCTCCCTAAGCGCACAGTTGTTGGCGACTTCATCGAAGTGTGTTGTTCTGATTGTAGGGAGAGCTACCTCTAAAGGCACTACCGCTTCGGTGCCGTAGGCCAAGTGAAAAGGGGTCTCTCCGGTGGCCACCCGAGCAATTGTTCGGTGGCACCATAGCACGTTGGGGAGCTCTTCGATCCACGAACCCCCCTGTAGCTTCAACTCTCGTGCGTATCCCGTGCAGCAACGTTCGATTGACATTTTCGACCAGACCGTTTGCTTGGGGATGCGCTACTGAAGTGAAGTGGTTGTAGATACCGAGCTCAGAGCATTTTTGCTTGAAGAACGTGCTATCGAACTACCTCCCGTTGTCGGAAGTGATCACCCTTGGAACGCCAAACCGGTAGAGAATGTTCTTCCATACGAACTTCCACGCGTCCTGGTCGGTGATCGCGACAACAGGCTCTGCTTCGATCCACTTGGTAAAGTAGTTGATAGCAATGAACAAAAACTTCTTTTGCCCTTGGGCCTTTGGGAACGGACCCAGGATGTCGATCCCCCATTTGGCAAAAGGGCGTGGTTCGAATAGGGTATGCAGTTGTTCGGCCGACTGCTTAATGAGCTGCCCGAACTTCTGGCATTCCGGACACCTCCTGACGAAGGACATGCAGTCCTTTTGCAGGGAAGGCCACCATAACCCTGCTCCGATAATACTTCGCGCCAGTGTTCTGCCCCCAAGTGGCTTCCGCACAGACCTTCGTGGACCTCCTCGACAGCCGGTGCAGCCTCCGTGGGGCTAAGGCACCGCAGAAGAGATCTTGAGAGGGATCTCTTGTATAGACGTCCTTCCATGAGGGTGAACCTTGGTAGCGTAGTTTGATTTTTCGAGCTTCGCTCTGGTCGGGCGAAAGCTCTCCTCGAAGCAGGTAGGCCATGAGGGGGTCCATCCAGCTTGGCGCTAGGGGGCCAGCCTCAATAGATGCTACATCCACTTCGGTGCTCGGCGAGGCGAGCTCTTCTATGAACACGGAACGAGAGGGGGCGATGTCGCCTGAAGATGCCAGCTTGGCGAGTGCATCGGCCCGTGCATTCTGCTCCTGTGGGACATGTATGACTTCGAAGTAAAGGAGGCTCTCTATTCGGCGCTTAACCTGTTGAAGGTATTGCGCCATGCAGGGCTCCCTTGTTTCAAAGTGTCCGTTCACCTGACTGGCAACCAATTGCGAATCACTGAAGACTCGTAGTCGAAGTGCTCCAAGGTGCCTGGCCATTCAGATTCCGGATAGAAGTGCTTCATGCTCAGCTATGTTGTTGGAGGCGGTGAAGCGAAACCTGAGGGCGTACTGGAACTCCAGGCCTTCCGGGGAAGTAAGCACTAAGCCTGCTCCGCTTCCCGTTACGCAGGATGATCCGTCGACATAGAGCTCCCATGGGGCTCGTCTGCCAACGGGGGATCTTGCTCGGTGGCAGGGTGCATTCCGCCACGAAGTCCGCCAGTGCCTGTGCCTTGATAGCTGTCCTCGGACGGTAGCTGATGTCAAACTCCCCAAGCTCGATGGCCCATTTGATGAGCTTGTCGGAAGCCTCCGGGTGCTGAAGAATAAGCTTCAGTGGCTGGTCGGTGAGGACCGTAATTGGATGGGCCTAAAAATATGGCCTGAGCTTCCGTGCGGCTATCACCAGTGCCAGAGCGAGCTTCTCTGCTCGAGGGACCTTCTTTCGGCTTCTTGAAGGACCCTGCTGATGTAGTAAACGGGATGCTGTGCCACTGCCTCTTCTCTGATCAAGACTGCACTGATGGAATGTTCGGTAACCGAAAGGTACACGAACAGGGGTTCACCAAGCATAGGCTTTGAGAGAACAGGTGGGGCTGCCAGGTACACCTTTAGCTCGATGAAGGCTGCTTCGCAGTCCTCGGTCCACCGTACGTGCCCCCCTTGCTGTGAGGCGCCTTTGGGGACTCGCAACAACTTGAAGAAGTTAAAACTTCGTTTTGCTGCTCGGGACATGAAATGGTTGAGCGCGGCGAGACGTCCAGTGAGCCTCTGGATGTCGCGGACTATCTTAGGACTGCTCATCTCTAGTATGGCCTGGATTTTCTCAGGGTTAGCCTCTATTCCTCTATTGGACACAAGGTGTAACGTCGTGCATTTTTCGGATCGTCGTGGATCCCTATTTAGTGGGTCCAGTGTGGTGCCCTTGGCCAATGTGGGTCATTGGGCTTTGGTTGTGGCCTTGGTTGGTGTTTGTGGGTGTTGTGGCCGACGGTTTTAGCCCAAATAGCCCACAAGTTCTCTGATTCAGGTCGCGACATTGACCTACGTCGTGTTCTGGTCCTTGTTGCGATAGGGTTGTCTGTCGTGTTCTTGTTCTTCGCTGTGACGTCTCAGGTTATTGGACTCGGATCCTTACCGGGTTGGGTCGAGGGTTTGTGCCTGTTGACGTCTAGGGATGCTGACGTCGATAGTGTGTTGACGTCCAGGTGTGTGACGTCGACTGTGTGTTGGCGGCAAGGGTGCTGCCGTTAACATGTTCTTGGCATCCATCGATGTGGACGTCTACCGTTGGTTCTAGTGAGTTCCATTGCATGAACTTGGCGGCAAGAGAGGTGGTCGCCTAGTTGTGGCGGTCCCGTTAGCGGCGTCCGAGGTTGACGTTAACCTGAGGCGCCTGTGTTTTTAGGGGCAACCGAGCCTTCTTCCTTCCCCACTTTCTCCCCTCCTCTTCCCCCACCTTCACCCTTGTGCCTCTTCACTACTTCCGACGGCTGACGGGAGCACATGGGAAGGCCGTGGTCCGCGTGGCAACAACAGATCAGGCAGGAAATGACGGATTGAAGGGCGGTGTTCGCAGGAAGCTCCTGGGGGTTTGGTGCAAATCGAGGTTCTATTGGGGTTTATATGCACTTCTAAGGTAGGGACGTAAACCTTTAGCTTCTCTTGTGTGTTATTCCATGCCTGTTGCGTGTGATTTGCGTGGAATCGTGATTTTGGGGTGGTTTTCCTTTCTGTCGAGTTTTAGGGTGGTTTGGCCGACCATGCGTTGGATCGTGTTTTTCGGCATTGCGATGGTGTGTGGTGATGAGAGGAAGTGTTCCCTCTTCATCACGTCGCGGTTTTGAGGGATGGATTGCTCTCAAGGGATGTGATTTGTGGCTGGTTCAGATGTTGGGAACTGAAGAAGTCAACGACAAGGGATGTCGACGTTGAGTTCTTCAGGGAAGAGATAAATGGCGTGATCGTTTGCCGTTAAACTCTTCAGGAAGATCTTGACGGCAAGGTTGGTTGCCGTTAGGTTCTTCAGGTAAAATATAAACGGCAAAGTTTGTTGCCGCTGAGTTTAAGTAAACGGCCAACAGGTGACCGTCTACTTTTGTTAGACGTCCAGTATGTTGCCGTTGACCTATTAGACGACAATCGATGTTTCCGTTAATCCCTCATTAGCGGCGGTCGATATTATGATTATTATAATGTGGTTTATGTGGTTATATTGTATGTTTGGGCAGTGAGGGCCACACCGACTTAGCCCTGGTTTGTTGTTGTCTTTCGAGGAATAATATAATGAATTGCGTGTTAAATATCGTGTGTTTCTATGGAGGTCATGGGGTGACGATGATAGGCAAGATTGGGTTATATGAGTAAGGTTGTGTATGTGTTGGTATAGGATGGCTTGAGGGTCACATAGTGACTGGTGTTAAGCTATTCCTAACACTAGTATATCGTAATTTATAACTAAAGATTATGTGTATATTATATATAATATATATATATATATATATTATATATATCATGGTTTGAGCTTGCCGAGTGTGGTGGTCCGACGCCTATTTCGGAATGCCTCTTTAGTCGGGTACCCCAGGTTCTTTGTGAGCCAGGCACGTGTGTGTTGTGCTCGGGATTTGTCCCGGTACTGTGTGTACCGTTGAGGTCTTGTCGTCTGTCTGGACACCCTCACTCCTGCGTTTGAGTTGTACGTCCGGCTGAGGGAAAGATGGCAGTGGGATAATGACTTGTGTGAGTTTATGTTTGTCGCTTGTAGCTCGCTCGTAGTTGGGGATACGGACACCAGTAGACGTACTGGTCCCTAGCTAGTCCTGTTTCCAGTGCCTCACTTTAGGGTGCTCCGGCCAGAGACCCTAGAGGTGCCTGGCATGGGCCTGCAGCTGTGTGTCTGCAGGTGTGGTGTTAGTTAGTCTCCACAGTTAGTTGACTTACTTGTGAGTTTGTGGAGCCGTAGTTGGACCGAGGGTTCGTGGCTACGAGACTGAGAGGTAGTTCTTGTGTTGTGTTGTCGGGTTGGATACTGGCGTGATCAGCCAGTAGTCCGCCATGTGGTGGCGTTGTTCCTTCCGACTCGTGCTTTGTCGGCTCTAGTTGTGGCTTGTGTGGCTCTTTTGGTACGACAGCAAACTAACCTAGAGGGGGGTGAATAGGTTTTTTGCAATTGAAACAGAAACTTAAGCACACAGAGAAATTCACACTTGAAAGTTGGTTAGTGTTAGTGTGATGAAGAGCAGCAGTGCGGAAGCAAATAAACAATCACACAAAGGACACAAGAAATTATCCTAGTTCGGCCCTTCCCACATGGAAGTCCTACGTCTAGTCCCCAAGCAACCTCTTGAGATTTCACTAACCAAGGGTATAGTCCCCCTCAAGGACACTACAACACCAGCACCCCAGCTGGTCTTCTTCTCATTCCGGGTAAGAAGGCAGCCCACTTCTCTTACAGGTACAGAAGCCAACCTCCTGGTACAAAACCCAGTGCGGTTCTGCTAGATACAAACCCCTAGCTGGGTTAACTACTGTATACAGTCCTACAGCTGGACATGATGTCTTTCTTATAAAGGAAAGAATAGTGCTGAGAGTTCTACAAGAATGGCCTCTACCCAAAAACTCTCAACAAAAACTCTCTCCAAGAATTACAATAAGCATAGGGAGAATGAAGAGAGAAAAAAAAGCTTGAAGGCTTGAATACTTGAGACGCTTTTGCTTGCTTCTTCTTGGCTCAAGCTCTTTCTCTCTTTCTTTGAATGTATGTGGCGTTGAGGTTGCTCACTGGATGTACACTCCTTCAAAGATTTCAGGAAAGCTCTATACTTGTTCTTCAACCATGCTTCATCTTTTATATGAATAGCTTTTGAATGGATCCGTTGAAGAGATCCGTTGGAGTTCTAGCCGTTGCTCTTCATTTGTCTTAATCAACTTTGGTGGTCTTTGAGATCTGTGAGCATGGAGCAGTGTGTTAGCACAAAGTAGTGTTTACTCAATAACAGTGCACACTGCTGTATTTCTCTTAACATGCTAAAACTGATAGGTCAAAGATCTTTTCTGACAAAGCTCTGAAAAAGCAAGCAGCTTTATCTGTCAGAAGATATTTTGACTTTTCATTAGGCGCCAAACATATTTAAAACATCTGAATATAAAGGAAATCGATATTTACATGAAGTCGATGTGATCACTTATGAAATCGTTACGAGACCCAAATCGATATGAAACTTATCAAATCGTTATGAGAACGAAATTGATATGAGAGCAAATCGTTGTGGCTATAAAAGGAATCGTTCTGAGATTGATTTCTTAACAAATCGTTAAGACCACTTAAGAAATCGTTGTGAGATCGATTCTTAACAAATTGTTATGGCCACTTAGCGAATCGTTCTGAGATCGATTTCTTAACAAATCATTAAGGCCACTTAAGAAATCGTTGTGAGATCGATTTCTTAACAAATGTTATGGCCACTTAGCGAATCGTTCTGAGATCGATTTCTTAACAAATCGTTAAGGCCACTTACGAAATCGTTGTGAGATCGATTTCTTAACAAATTGTTATGGCCACTTAGAGAATCGTTCTGAGATCGATTTCTTAACAAATCGCTAAGGCCACTTAAGAAATCGTTATAGCGCTTTAAAAAATCAATTAAAACCAAATCGTTGTAGTGCTTTAAAAAATCAATTAAAACCAAATCGTTGTAGCGCTTATTAATTTTGGCACTTGAACTGAAATCGATGTATATAGATTAGACATCGATTTTATCATTTTAGTGCGCCAATATTGCATCAAAGTGAGACTCAGCATTTGTTATGAGATTGATGCGACACAGATGAAACAAAATATTCAATTTAAATTACATCATAATTTTGTTAACACCAAAATATGAAGGTTATAAAGAGTGGTTCAACAATCTCCCCTTTTTGGTGATGATAAAATTTATGTGAATTTTCTGACACAATTATATGAAGCATAGAAAATGCAGAAAATTCATAGAAGATACAAATTCTCCCCCTTTTGTCACTAACCAAAAAGGAAGGATCTTACCATGCATTCTTTCCTCTTAAAAAAAAATCTTACCATCGAGGGTTCAACAATAATAGACATTTAATGAATGACTCCCCCTTAGTGTAGGCTCCCCCTTAATGTGAGGCAATTCAGATCTTGTTGCTCTTGACCTTTGACATGTTGTTTGTCAAGTCTTCAGAATTATTGCCTGCATTTATCCTTGAGCATCCTTGATCTTTGATGCTCCAAGGCTAACCTGCAAATGAATTACTCAAAGGTAGGTACCCAATTCCTTTTGGGTCCTTGATGGTTAGATGCATGAAGATAATCTTTAGGAATCCAAACTAAGTGCCTTGTTGTGCAGGTATTTACAATGTGTCCTAATTTATTACAATGGGAGCAACAATGAATATAGTTTATTTTGCAGTTTTGATTGCCCTTGATTTGAACAAATTTTAAAAACCTTTTTATTTTGATGCACCTTGGATATTTCAGGTTCTTTTCTGAGGTGTGTTGGTTCTTTTCAAATTTTGGTAAAGGATATTTACCTGAATTGTGGCTTGTTTTTCCTTTTCTGGGGGTATGTATCTAAGCCCTTGTTTATTATTTTAGATTTTGACCCTTTTAAGCATAGGGCTAAAGATATTTTTCCTTTAGTTAATTTTCTAACTGATTCTTTTAAATACAGATTTTCTTCAGTTAGAGTTTTTAATTTTTCTTCTAACTTTAACTTCTCATTATTCTTACTTTTCAAATCTTCATTTAAGAGATGATTATTACCTTTACATTCTTTCAATTGTTCTTCTAATTGCTCCAATTCGGATTTAAGATCAGAATTGGTATTTTTCAAGCAAGTAGAGTTGTTTTTCAGATTTTTTAGTTCTTTTACAACCCCCTTATGTTTTTCATACAGTTCATTAAAGACTTCTTCTAAGTCTTCTGATTCTGACCCTGAATCTGTGCAAGAATTAAAAAATGAGTCAGAATGTACCTCATCTAGTCCTACCATGAGGGCTAGATTTACCTGCTCCTTTTCGGAATCTGAGCTTGATGATTATGAGCTTGTGACCTCATCATTTTCCCAAGCAGCTGCCATGCCCTTCTTTTAAATTTCTTGTGTTGCTTCTTAGGCTTCTCGGTTTGACTAGTCTTCTGAGTCTTGGACAATCCGGTCTCAGATGCCCAGGTTTTCTGCATTCATAGCAGACTGGTTCTTTCTCCTTTTTCTCCTTTCTTTGGATCCTTCTTGATCTGTTTTTCTTCTTCTTAAAATCTTCTGAAGCTTGTACAATACTTCATCAGCATCATTATCTTCAGAATCTGTATTTTGGGAACTAGAAGAGGAAGAGGTGGAAGGAGCAACTACAACTTTAAGAGCATTAATACATTTCTTCTCAGATGATCTTTCAGACAATCGCTCCATATTTATTTCATGTGCCATGAGAGAACCTATTAAATTATCAATCGACAATTTGGTTAAATCATGGGCCTCTTCAATAGCAGTTACTTTAGGTGTCCATGAAATAGTTAAGGATCTAAGTATTTTTCTAACGGTTTCTTCATTAGAAAGAAATTTTCCAAGAGACTTTAAACCTACTACTATGCTTGAAAATATATATACATCGTAGTGATATTTTCGTTTTGAAGCATTTTAAATTGTTCGTATTGTGAAACAAGAATATCTATCCTAGTTTGTTTCACTTTATCTGTTCCTTCGTAAGTTATCTGCAGCTTATCCCATATTTCTTTGGCTGATTTGCATGCAGATACTCTACTAAATTCTCTTTTGGATAAAGCACAACATAAGTAGTTCTTAGCTTTAAAGTTTAAAGATAATTGACTTTTATCTGCTGCTGTAATGGCAATAGTGCCTGGAATAGGAACAATAACATAATCACCTACCTCGATTACCTGCCATAGATCAAAGTCTGTGCCTCGAATGAAGCATTCCATTGTCATCTTCCAATATTGGTAGTTCTCTCCATCAAAGAATGGAGGTCTGGTGACTGATTGACCTTCAGCATATCCTTGAGCTGCCATGGATCTTTGCTCTAAGATCGTTGGATCTTCTTTGAATGTTAGAGACCCGCTCTGATACACTTGTTGGCCCTTTTGGTACGGCAGCAAACTACCTAGAGGGGGGTGAATATGTTTTCTGAAATCTGAAATAGAAACTTAAGCACACATAGAAATTCACACTTGAAAGTTGGTTAGTGTTAGTGTGATGAAGAGCAGCAGTGCAGAAGCAAATAAACAATCACACAAAGGACACAAGAAATTTATCTTGGTTCGGCCCTTCCCACATGGAAGTCCTACGTCCAGTCCCCAAGCAACCTCTTGGGATTTCACTAACCAAGGGTACAGTCCCCCTCAAGGACACTACAACACCCAGCACCCCAGTGATCTCTTCTCTTTCCCGGGCAAGAAGGCAGCCCACTTCTCTTACAGGTAAAGAAGCCAACCTCCTGGTACAAATCCCAGTGCGGTTCTGCTAGACACAAACCCCTAGCTGGGTTAACTACTGTATACAGTCCTACAGCTGGACAGGATGTCTTTCTTATAAAGAAAGAACAGTGCTGAGAGTTCTACAAGAATGGCCTCTACCCAAAAACTCTCAACAAAAACTCTCCCCAAGAATTACAATAAACACAGGGAGAATGAAGAGAGAAAAGAAAGCTTGAAGGCTTGAATGCTTGAGACGCTTTTGCTTGCTTCTTCTTGGCTCAGGCTCTTTCTCTCTTCTTTGAGTGTATGTGGCGTTGAGGTTGCTCACTGGATGTACACTCCTTCAAAGATTTCAGGAAAGCTCTATACTTGTTCTTCAGCCATGCTTCATCTTTTATATGAATAGCTTTTTGAATGGATCTGTTGAAGAGATCCGTTGGAGTTCTAGCCGTTGCTCTTCATTTGTCTTAATCAACCTTTGGTGGTCTTTGAGATCTGAGAGCATGGAGCAGTGTGTTAGCACAAAGTAGTGTTTACTCGATAACAGTGCACACTGCTGTATTTCTCTTAACATGCTAAAACTGATAGGTCAAAGATCTTTTCTGACAAAGCTCTGAAACAAGCAAGCAGCTTATCTGTCAGAAGATATTTTGACTTTTCATTAGGCGCCAAACATATTTAAAACATCTGAATATAAAGGAAATCGATGTTTACATGAAGTCGATGTGATCACTTATGAAATCGTTACGAGACCCAAATCGATATGAAACTTATCAAATCGTTATGAGAATGAAATCGATATGAGGGCAAATCTGTGGCTATAAAAAGAATCGTTCTGAGATCGATTCTTAACAAATCATTAAGACCACTTAAGAAATCATTGTGAGATCGATTTCTTAACAATTGTTATGGCCACTTAGCGAATCGTTCTGAGATCGATTTCTTAACAAATCGTTAAGGCCACTTAAGAAATCATTGTGAGATCGATTCTTAACAAATTGTTATGGCCACTTAGCGAATCATTCTGAGATCGATTTCTTAACAAATCGTTAAGGCCATACGAATCATGTGAGATCGACTTCTTAACAAATTGTTATGACCACTTAGCGAATCGTTCTGAGATCGATTTCTTAACAAATCGTTAAGGCCACTTAAGAAATCGTTGTGAGATCGATTTCTTAACAAATTGTTATGGCCACTTAGCGAATCATTCTGAGATCGATTTCTTAACAAATCGTTAAGGCTACTTAAGAAATCGTTATAGTGCTTTAAAAAATCAATTAAAACCAAATCGTTGTAGTGCTTTAAAAAGTCAATTAAAACCAAATCGTTGCAGCGCTTATTAATTTTGGCACTTGAACTGAAATCGATGTATATAGATTAGACATCGATTTTATCATTTTAGTGCGCCAATATTGCATCAAAGTGAGACTCAGCATTTTTCTATGAGATTGATGCGACACAGATGAAACAAAATATTCAATTTAAATTACATCATAAATTTTGTTAGCACCAAAATATGAAGGTAATAAAGAGTGGTTCAACAGCTTGTGTCACTCGCTGGTTGAGTTTTACCTGTAATGTTATGCCTAAGTGGTGGCACGATGGAATTGTGGTTCTGTGTGGTTTCTACCACCAACTGTACCCTTGTACGGGTGTTTGTGTTGTGGTACCTCGTAGTAGTTGGTACTTGTACCCTGTGTGGGTAATGCCTGTGCCCTATATGGGTAGTGCTTTGCGGTGGTACGCTGTGTACCAGCCTTTTCAGGTGTTGAGGTGGAAGTCGTATGATGTGACTTTCCACTCGTTGTGTTTACCCTTTCTCGGGTAGGTTTCCGTGTACGGTTTTAGAGTGTGATGGAGTGGCTTGCTGTAGCCTATCCTTTTACCCTAAGTGTTACACTTGACGTGTTACGGTTTTGGATATCGTGGACTAGCTCCTGGTTAACAATCTTGTACCTTTGCGGTTGAGGTTGCCCGTGAAGCTACTAGCTTACGCAGTGTTGTGCCTGTGTAGCTTATGGCTTAGGTAACCAGTTGTTGTTGTGGTTCGCCGATGAAGCTTGAGGCCTAGGTGAAGATGTGCCTGTGTGGCCTATAGCTTAGGCGACTATTTGTTGTATAAAGTGCCCGTGAGGCTGTGGCCTAGGCAAATCAGTTGATGGGTGGACTAGTTGTGTTAAACTAGTCCTGTTGTCCTTCTTCCGTTTTGGGATTTATATGAATTGATATAATTGTGTTTATTTGTTATTAATCATGTAAATGTTGTGAGCATGCCATGGTTTGGTTATTGGTGTTGTCTGTGAGACCCTCTGAGGTTGATGCCTCTTTTTAGTTTCGTGTGTTGCTTTTGGGTAGCCCCTACTGAGCCAGTGACTTGTTGAGGCTCACTCCCCTACAGTTCTTTTCAGGGCCTACCGTTAGTCTGGGTTGCAGAAGCGTTGTGCTAGACTTGTACCACCAGCAGTAGTGTCAGTAGTGTTAGTAGTGTTGTGTGAGCTTGTGTTCCCTCGGGATATGCCCTAAGTAGTTGTACTTTTTAATTGGACATGTAATAATGTACTTGGACAGTTGTAAATTGTTACATGTAGGTATGAGCACATATACTTTCTTGTGTCTTATACTGTTGTGGTTTGTCTTTTATATTTCTACTGGACACTTGTGTGAGATATCCCTTATGAGACTTCGGTCCGTTCGCGGGAGGCGGGTCTGGATATGGAGCCTTATTGGACATTAATATCTCGGTCCGTCTCAGTTGGTATCACAGCATGGTCCAGTTAGAATATAAAAAGACATTGAAGTTACAATGTCCCAATACATGGATTAATGTCCACTGCTGGTAGTGAGTCTGCGGTTTTGTGTGATATAAAGTAGTCTTTACGTGAGCTTTTGGCACGTAAACCATGTGTTCTGTTTGTTAAATTGGCAGTTGTGAGCAGTTGTTGAGCCACATCGTGGATAATGACATAAGTTGTGTGGTAGCACCCTGGTACTAGTGCAGTTAAAGTATAGTATTTATAGGTTTTCAGTTGCAGAGATTAGAGGAGAAAGGTAAAGTAGTGCCCTGAAAGGGATATGCCTGATATATGTTAGTAAAGTACAAAGTTAACAGAGACAAATATAGGGTGTTATTGTGATAGATCAGCAGAATGTTACTAGTAAGGAATAGTGTGTGTATGATAAGTTACAGATGAGGGCCATGGCAGAGGTATTATTTGAGATTTGTGTTAATAAGAATTGAGAAATAGCTTGAGTAATAATGTGATAAATGTTCTGGCAAGTTGAGAATGATTAAGTGAGACAGGTTGACTTCAAATGAAGTGTGGGTAAACAGAAGAGCAAAGAATTATGATCGTCTGATGAGGATAAGGGTGTTTTGATAATTAGAGGTCTGAGCAGAGGTGGTTAGTTAAGCAAAGAACGGTAAAAGAAGATCAGTGCATAGTGGACTTTTCTGACAACTCCGTAAGAAAGATATTAGTTAACAAACACCACTCACTACCTTTGATTTTAGCGCGTGATTGAGGAATCTGATCAATTCATTCACATCCAAGGTACAAATTGTGCAATTATGAGAATTGCATAGATTGGTTCGTTAAGGAATACAGTGCTACAGATAAGGTTATTATTGATTAGCAATTGATTGTAGTTGAGCAGAGAAAAGGTAAAGCTTGAATTTTAAAAAGATTAAAGCTAAGATTAAGAATGTTCAAAGTAAGATAAAGTTATGCGGGTCAGAATGAAAAGAAATGGATTAGCTAAGAAGCCGTTGAGTAATATTAAGCTAAGTGGTATAAAGAAATCAGGCAGAGCCAGTTACGATATTTAAAGAGTTGACTTCAAATTATAGCTTTGGCAGTCATCAAAGAAGAGTGTTTGTATGAACTATTGTGTGAATAGTACAGTACAGGACGAATAGCTAAGTAATGGAATAATTGAGAAGGTAGATTATTAATTTGAAAAAGAAAGAGTATGATAGAGTGGAACAGATGTAACTGAAGGACTGAGGAAGTGATCAGTAAAAGTTTGCTTGGCAGCATACAGAATGTGGGTTAGTTTAAGCAGAAGTGTTTTCTCGAGGTAGTATTTTAAAATTTGATATAAGAATAAAAGGCAGGACAGTTAAGAAATAATGTGCAAATCTGAGCATGGCTGAATGGAAATTGAAACCATTAGGTATAGAAAGAAAAGAGTGCAATCAGATAAACAATGAACGATTTAAGGTCAAATAGCACCCGATTGAAATAAAGTTAATATGCGTAAAGTTAGCTAAGCAGCGTAATTTTCTTGAAATAAGAATGCAGCGCCAAAAGATGAAAGCAGATGTTTTGAGAAATGATGGAAATAATGTGGTTAGTCAGCTAGAGAATGTAAATTGAAGTCAAAAAGGAATATGAAAAATAAAGTATGTTAGTAATGTAATGGTATGGTAGAATTCAGATTTTTAAAGGTGTGGCACAATTAGAATTGAAGTATTAGAGAAAGCAGTTTGGAAATTTTGATATTGTTTTCCAGTATTGATTGAGCAAGTAAAGCAATCTGTATTGAAATTAACCGAAATCAAAATAATGGTGAAAGTGTGTAGCAATTGTGAATAGTAATGGAAGCAGAAATTATGAAATATTTTGTCAAATATTTTGTATAATCAGAGTGGCGCAGTGGAAGCGTGGTGCGACCACAACCCATAGGTCAGATAGTTAAGTATGTGAATGCAGATGAAGCAGGATAATGGCATTAAGAAACTCGAAAATTTAAGCAAGGTTTAGCACGAAAGAACATCCAAAGGTGGTGGATTAAAATGAAAGGATTTGAGCAAAAAGAAATGGCCCGGAAAGAAATGTTACAAACACAGCCCAGAAGATGTGAAAGTAGGTTCAGTCCAAGGAGATAAAGCGCCATTGGCAAGGTAGAATCGCCTACAATTGAAAGGTAAGGAAAGGTAATGGAATCGACAGAACATAGTATTGTGAAATGAATTGAAAGAAAAGAAAGAGCAAAGCAAGGATGGAAATGGACAGATGAATTGAAAGGCTGATGCAGATAAAGCATATCCTTCTTGTTCTGTATACGATTTTATTTCTTTTTTGGTGATAGTTCGGTTTCTTGTGGTTTGTGATGATTGTCGAGGACGACAGTTCTTTTTAGGTGATAATATTGTAACGTCGCGCGTTTTTCGGATCGTCGTGGATCCATATTTAGTGGGTCCAGTGTGGTGCCCTTGGCCAATGTGGGTCATTGGGCTTTGGTTGTGGCCTTGGTTGGTGTTTGTGGGTGTGTGGGCCGACAGTTTTAGCCCAAATAGCCCACAGTTCTCTGGTTCAGGTCGCGACATTGACCTGTGTCGCGTTCTGGTCCTTGTTGCGATAGGGTTGTGTGTCGTGTTCTTGTTCTTCACTGTGACGTCTCAGGTTATTGGACTCGGATCCTTACCAGGTTGGGCGAGGGTTTGTGCCTGTTGACGTCTAGGGATGCTGACGTCGACAGTGTGTTGGCGTCCATGTGTGTGACGTCGACTGTGTGTTGGCGGCAAGGGTGCTGCCGTTAACATGTTCTTGGCGTCCATCGATGTGGACGTCTACCGTTGGTTCTAGTGAGTTCCACTGCATGAACTTGGCGGCAAGAGAGGTGGACGCCTAGTTGTGGCGGTCCGGTTAGTGGCGTCCGAGGTTGACGTTAACCTGAGGCGCCTGTGTTTTTAGGGGCAACCCGAGCCTTCTTCCTTCCCCACTTTCTCCCCTCATCTTCCCCCACCTTCACCCTTGTGCCTCTTCACTACTTCCGGCGGCCGACAGGAGCACGTGGGAAGGCCGTGGTGCGCGTGGCAGCGGCAGATCAGGCGGGAAATGACGGATTGAAGGGCGGTGTTCGCAGGAAGCTCCTGGGGGTTCGATGCAAATCGAGGTTCTATTGGGGTTTATATGCATTTTTGAGGTAGGGACATAAACCCTTTAGCTTCCCTTGTGTGTTATTCCATGCCTGTTGCGTGTGATTTGAGTGGAATTGTGATTTTGGGGAGGTTTTCCTTTCTGTCGGGTTTTAAGGTGGTTTGGCCGATCCATGCGTTGGATCGTGTTTTTTCGGCATTGCGGTGGTGTGTGGTGATGAGAGGAAGTGTTCCCTCTTCATCACGTCGCGGTTTGAGGGCTGGATTGCTCTCAGGGGATGTGATTTGTGGCTGGTTCAGCTGCTGGGAGCTGAAGAAGTCAACGTCAAGGGATGTCGACGTTGAGTTCTTCAGGGAGGAGATAAACGGCGTGATCGTTTGCCGTTAAACTCTTCATGGTAGATCTTGACAGCAAGGTTGGTTGCCGTTAGGTTCTTCAGGTAAATATAAACGACAAAGTTCGTTGCCGCTGAGTTTAAGTAAACGGCCAACAGGTGGCCGTCTACTTTTGTTAGACGTCCAGTATGTTGCCATTGACCTATTAGACGACAATCGATGTTACCATTAATCCCTCGTTAGCAGCGGTCGATATTATGATTATTATAATGTGGTTTATGTGGTTATATTGTAATGTTTGGGCAGTGAAGGTCCACACCGACTTAGCCCTGGTTTGTTGTTGTCTTTCGAGGAATAATATAATGAATTGCGTGTTAAATATCGTGTGTTTCTATGGAGGTCATGGGGTGACCGATGATAGGCAAGATTGGGTTATATGAGTAAGGTTTGTGTATGTGTTGGTATAGGATGGCTTGAGGGTCACATAGTGACTGGTGTTAAGCTATTCCTAACACTAGTATATCGTAATTTATAACTAAAGATTATGTGTATATATATATATATATATATATATATATATATATAATATATATATATATATATATATATATAGATATATATATATATCATGGTTTGAGCTTGCCGAGTGTGGTGGTCCGATGCCTATTTCGGAATGCCTCTTTAGTCGGGTACCCCAGGTTCTTTGTGAGCCAGGCACGTGTGTTTGTTGTGCTCGGGGTTTGTCCCGGTACTGTGTGTACCGTTGAGGTCTTGTCGTCTGTCCTGGACACCCTCACTCCTTCGTTTGAGTTGTACGTCAGGCTGAGGGAAAGACGGCAGTGGGACATCGACTTGTGTGAGTTTGTGTTTGGTCGCTTGTAGTGCGCTTGTAGTTAGGGGTACAGACACCAGTAGATGTACTGGTCCCTAGCTAGTCTTGTTTTCCAGTGCCTCATTTTAGGGTGCTCCGGCCAGAGACCCTAGGGGTGCTAGGCATGGGCCTGCAGTTATGTGTCTGTAGGTGTAGTGTTAGTTAGTCTCCACAGTTAGTTGACTTACTTGTGAGTTTGTGGAGCCGTAGCTGGACCGAGGGTTCGTGGCTACGAGACTGAGAGGTAGTTCTTGTGTTGTGTTGTTCGGGTTGGATACTGGCCTGATCAGCCAGTAATCCGTTCCCGTGTGGTGGCGTTGTTCCTTCCGACTTGTGCTTTGCCGGCTCTAGTTGTGGCTTGTGTGACTCGCTGGTTGAGATTTTACCTGTAATGTTATGCCTAAGTGGTGGCACGATGGAATTGTGGTTCTGTGTGGTTTCTACCACATACTATACCCTTTGTACGGTGTTTGTGTTGTGGTACCTCGTAGTAGTTGGTACCTGTACCCTGTGTGGGTAATGCTTGTGCCCTATATGGGTAGTGCTTTGCGGTGGTACGCTGTGTACCAGCCTTTTCAGGTGTTGAGGTGGAAGTCGTATGATGTGACTTTCCACTCGTTGTGTTTACCCTTTCTCGGGTAGGTTTCCATGTACGGTTTTAGAGTGCGATGGAGTGGCTTGCTGTAGCCTATCCTTTTACCCTAAGCGCTACACTTGACGTGTTACAATTTTGGATATCGTGGACTAGCTCCTAGTTAACAGTCTTGTACCTTTGCGGTTGAGGTTGCCCGTGAAGCTACTAGCTTACGCAGTAGTGTGCCTGTGTAGCTTATGGCTTAGGTAACCAGTTGTTGTTGTGGTTCGTCGGTGAAGCTTGAGGCCTAGGTGAAGATGTGCCTGTGTGGCCTATAGCTTAGGCGACTATTTGTTGTATAAAGTGCCTGTGAGGCTGTGGCCTAGGCAAATCAGTTGATGGGCGGACTAGTTGTGTTAAACTAGTCCTGTTGTCCTTCTTCCGTTTTGGGATTTATATGAATTGATATAATTGTGTTTATTTGTTATTAATCATGTAAATGTTGTGAGCATGCCATGGTTTGGTTATTGGTGTTGTCTGTGAGACCCTCTGAGGTTGATGCCTCTCTTTAGTTTCGTGTGTTGCTTTTGGGTAGCCCCTACTGAGCCAGTGACTTGTTGAGGCTCACTCCCCTACAGTTCTTTTCAGGGCCTACCGTTAGTCTGGGTTGCAGAAGCGTTGTGCTAGACTTGTACCACCAGCAGTAGTGTCAGTAGTGTTAGTAGTGTTGTGTGAGCTTGTGCTCCCTCGGGATATGCCCTAAGTAGTTGTACTTTTTAATTGGACATGTATAATGTACTTGGACAGTTGTAAATTGTTACATGCATGTATGAGCACATATACTTTCTTGTGTCTTATACTGTTGTGGTTTGTCTTTTATATTTCTACTGGACACTTGTGTGAGATATCCCTTATGAGACTTCGGTCCGTTCGCGGGAGGCGGGTCTGGATATGGAGCCTTATTGGGCATTAATATCTCGGTCCGTCTCACAAGAAAACCAAGGAACTTACCCGAGCGCACTCCGAACGCACACTTAGAGGGATTGAGCTTCATGTTGTACCTCCGCAAAATTGCGAAGGTTTCCTCGATGTCGGTGATGTGGTCGGCACTCTGGAGCGTCTTGACCAACATATCATCGACGTAGACTTCCATATTACGCCCAATTTGCTGCTCGAACATCTTATTGACCAGCTGTTGGTACGTCGCGCCTGTGTTCTTCAGGCCAAAAGGCATCCTTGTGAACCAGTAGAGGTCGAGGTCGGTGACGAACGTAGTGGCGTCCTGATCCGGAGGATGCATGCTAATCTGGTGGTAACCAGAATAAGCATCTATGAAGCTGAGAAGCTCATGGCCGGATGTAGCGTCCACCAGCTGGTCGATGCGTGGCAAAGGGAAATTATCCTTGGGCGTAGCCTTGTTGAGATCCTTGTAATCCACGCACACTCGCCATTTGCCGTTGGCTTTGCGCACGAGGACTACATTGGATATCCATCTTAGGCACTGGGCTTCCCGAAGGAGCCCAACAGTTCAGATTTTGACAATGTGATCTTGGATCACGGTCTGCCATTCACGGTTGACGGGTCGCCTTCTTTGCTGGACCGAAGGCACCTTCGGGTCCAGGCAAAGACGATGCACCATCACTTCCGGGGGTATGCCGGGCAGTTCTTCATCCGACCACGCGAACACGTCTAAGTTGGCTAGCAGGAAGGCCTTGTAGCACTGCTGTTTGGTTTCCTGTAGTAGTGCGCCAATATAGAGGATGTGTTCGGGGTCGTCGTCCACCCGAACAGGAAGCAGATCTTCGGCAGGTGTGCCTCTGCTGGTGGAAGGCTGATCGGCGGGTGGGGGAACAGTTGCCGGTGTTGTAAGGGGCTGTTTGTCTCTCAAGGAGAGGACATAGCACCGTCGAGACTCGCGCTGACTGCCTAGCACCTCGCCAATCCCACACGGAGTGGGAAACTTCATCTTCTGATGGAGGGATGAAGGAACAACCTTAATTCGACCGATCAGGCCCCTGCCGAGGATGGCGTTGTAGCCGGGCATGCTTCGGATAACCAAGAAATCCACCATCTTGGTTACGCTCTTCGGAGCCATCCCAAGAGTAATTGGGAGGCGTGCTCATCCCATGGGTTGAACCGAAACCTCCGAGAAGCCGAACAGGGGCGACTCTACCGGGGTGAGCTGGTCGATTTTTAGACCCATAAGTAAAAAACAATCGTAAGCCAATACTTCTGGGGCACTTCCATTATCCATCAGAATCCGGCGCACGGTACAGTGATTGATAGTGGCCGAAACGACCAACGCATCAGTGTGTGGAGTAGAGACTCCTACAAGATCTTCATCCGAGAAGGTTATGGCCTTCTCGGACCGTGTATGTGCAGGATTAGGGGGATAAGGACCTGGGCGAGGCACTGAGGGCCTGTCCACCACGTGCACACCGCCGAGCGTAGTCACATCGGCTTTGATTGCTCTCTCCGCCTGTGCCAAAACCTCCTGCGATCACGTTATCTCCTGCCCATTGGGTTCGTTGTTGATGGGCTGCTCAGGAGTTCACTCTCGACGTCTTGGGCGGTCTTCATTGCGGCGCACATACCTGTAGACACGTGAATTCGGCTTCACTATGGACAAATTTCATATTGTGCCATAATGCCACAAATGGCCTTCATTTTGCCTTGAAAGAGTGTTTTCCCCATCATTTTGGATCATCCCCATTCTTCCCCGGTGCTTCCCCTTCATTTCTGGAACCCCTCAGGTATTATAAGCATCAATTTCTTGTCGTGACGGGTCCTCGGGGTGCGATCATGCTGTCGCGACGGGTATGGCAGCCGCATTAAGAAAGGCGTCTTGTACCCCGGATGCTATTCAGGATACCATGGCTTATCGCGATGGCCTTTAGGGGCGCGACCTTATCGCGGTCGGTGTGCAGGCCGCGACATTCTTAACGCGTCAGCCCTGCGCGACGCGATAATGAAGTCTTATTTTATTTATGGAAAATGCCCATTTTATGAACGTGTCCGCCATAGGTGACGCGTTTCCAATTACCCTTTCAGCAGAATTTTCATAAATAAAATAGGAAGGCTTATCGCGTCGTGCAGTGCCGACGCGACCCAGTTTATAGTCGCGTCCTGCACCTGGACGCGATTCAGTGGCACAGAAAGTCGTCGCGCTCAGGCCCATAATCATGAGAAAAATCCTGTAATCACGTCCTTGTCAAAAGACGCGATTTAGAAGGTCAAATCCGAAATCCCAATGCATTGGCGTCTATACCCGACGTGATTCAAGTTTTCACCCCTATAAATTGACCCTAGAGGGTCATTTGTAAGAGGGGGTTCCAACGATCAAGGCGAAGCCCTGCCAGATTCTCGCCACAACTCCCTCCATCCTCCGTTATCCACGCCGCCCGGGCATCTCGTCGCGATCCTACATCCTCCGTCGTCCAACCTGCAGCGCCGACGCGCCATTCACATTCGGGGAAGCACCCCCTCCCCTTTCTTGCTTTTCTCTTCATTTATCTCCTCTGGGCCCCACGTGGCCCTCCTTGTCTTTTTACATACACACACACACCACACACACACACACACACACACCACACACACAACACACACACCTATTTTAGGGGTTAAAACTACCATCCGGTGAGTCCTCCCTATTTTTATCCATTTAATTTATTTATCTAGGATTCGATATTACACGTCTCATTTGACTAATCCCTATTTTATTTGTCTTTTTTGCAAGGGTAATCAAACGAAAAATGCCCTCTACGCGGTCGGCCGTGTTCGTAGAGGAAGATAGAAACCACATCATCCCCCGCGCAATCTCCTGCTCCAAAAAAGGTACACTCACGATCACCCATTCCATTCTGCACCCCTCGTCGTGCGTCTCCATTCGGTGCCTACGTTGCACCTGGCGATCACGATCCTCTTCTCACCTTCCATATCCCTCTTTGCACATCGTCGAACATTCATCCCTCGACGGTGTCTACAATACTGTCCGAGATAACCGCGCTTGATCAAGGACTCGATCTCGTCCTTGAGCTGGCGGCACTCGGAGGTGTCGTGGCCGTGGTCACAGTGGAAGTGAAAGTACTTGTCCTGGTTGCGCCTGCGGGGATCAGAGCGCATCCTTGGTGGCCACAGAACATAAGGCTCGTCCTGGATCTCGGCCAGGATCTGTTCGGGTGCCACCGTGAGAGAGTGTAGTCGGTGAAGGGGCGTGGTCGACGCGGTGAATCCCCGTTACGTCGACCTTTTTCCTGTCACGGTCGGAACCGTTGTCGGAAGGCCTCTTCTTGTCCGATTGATTGCCCTGCTCTGCTCGACCAGCGGCCAGGCTCTCATCGCATGCTGCATGGCGCTAGGCAGTAGACAGCAGTTTGGCGAGAGTGGAGGGCTGTTGCACCCCCAACGTCCTTTGAAGGAAGCCATCTCGGGTGCCCTGGATGAGGGCACTGGTGGCGAATGGGACGTCGAGGCGAGGAATGCGGAGTGCTTCAGTCCAGAACCTCTTGACGTAGTTCCAGAGCGCTTCGCATTTCTTCTGCCGAACAAACAGAAGGGACGCCGTTGTGCGTGGGTGAGACCTTCCACCGAGAAAGTTGTCCCGGAAGGACTTCTTCAACTGATGGAAGGAAGAGATGGAACCCGCGAGGAGGGCTTCGAACCATGCCCGCGCGGTCTCCTTCAGGGTGGCCGGAAGGCCCGGCATTTGGCCGCGTCTGATGCTCCGTGAAACACCATATGCGACTCAAAGCCGTGGATGTGATCTGCGCGGTCGGTGGTGCCATCGTAGGGTGCAATGGTGGGCAGAGGTAGCTTCGGGGAGACTCAGACTTCCAAGATCTCCATGGTGAACGGGGAGCGGAAGTCCAGGTCTTCGTCCATCGGGGCTTTGCCTTCTGCCCGCTGGACCATCACGTCCACGCGGCGCTCAAGGTCGACGACGCGACGGAGGTGCCTGGCCAACTCCTGGTCAGAGTGGACAGACTCCTCACGTTGGGACCTGTGGGAGTTAGCTCCGACAATGGAACGCGGGGCAGGCGGAACCACCGCGGAACGGTGAGGTGAATTGTCTTGCCGCTCCGGTGTCCGACGCGCCGAAGGTGCCCTGCGCGATCGCCGGGGCGATTATGCATTCTGCTCTTGTGGCGCCGGAGGGGTGCGAGACCGTCAACGAGATGACTCGGCCTGCTGCTCCGGCGGCGGGGGGATCACTTGGGCCAGTTGCCTGGCTAATTGGACCTGGAGGCCCTGGCAGATTCCTACTAGGTACTGCATCTGCCCTCGGAGTTCTGCCATTTCCTGGGTGGTTGCGGGCACAGCAGCAGCGGGGACATCGTCGGGCCCGCTGGCGGGGGCGATGGCTACATCAACAAGGGGAACTCGATCATGCGAGTCTGCGCGTGACTGTCGCGACCTGGTCGCCCAGCTACCTGGATTCTGGTGAGAGGAACGTCCCCGAGCCATGACTGATGTCACTCCCACAGACGGCGCCAAAAATGTGGTGGCGTTCTCTTGTTTGGGCCGGAGCCAAACAGGCCTCCACTGGAGTGAGGGAAGACGGTCGCCGGTATCAGACGAAAGCCTGCAAGAACCAGAACAGGATCATGGGGGCCCGGCTGAAGAACCGGGGAGAACCCTCCGATGCCTAAGTCATGGACTATAGGAAGACTTGAAGGAGAAGGATTCTCTGATGTATGTAGTACTGTGTGCGTGCGCGCGTGGGCGAGTGTGAGTACTCAAGGTTGCGTACCTTTGCATGGAAGTTACCTGGGCCTTTTATAGGCGGAGGTGCCGAAGGAATGGGAAGGGTAGTCCCTTAACGTTGCCAGAAAGGACGCACCAGTTGGCGCCCTTGGTGGGGAGTTAGTGTTGAGGGGCTCTGTAGTTAACGCACCACTTGATCGTAGGGCGCATGCCTCGCCATTGTCGTAACCGTCACCAGCTGGCGAAGGGCCTTGCTACGTTCCCTGGTCGGAAGTACCGAATAAGGGAGCCTATTCGGTAGTCAGACCGCATGCTCAGCACTTGGTACCCTGGAACACTGCTCGCATTAACGGGGCCACGACGTGCTTCGAGCTGGGCTTGTTCGGTAGGGGGCATCTGGACCGAACAGGTTACAGGGTGTCCGGAGACGGCCCTTGGGACCTGGAGATGTCCTGATGCGGGGATCATGCTCGGAAGCCGTGGGCCGCACCCGAAGACGCGTGGCACTTTGCAGAAAGGCCACGCCTACCTGCCGAGCCACGATGGGCTATGCTGGGCCATGATGGGCCCCGCGGGCCTAGGTGGCTAGAAATGGCCACTACAGATACAATTAACCATGTAGGGATCTGTAGTAGGTTGTCTTGTGTCTTTGTCTCTTTTTATCTGAGTATTCCCAAGGTCATACCTCGATGATATGTAACACGATTTTCATCAATGAAAAGCATTCTCTTCCGTTATGATGTCCTCCTTGTGCACTTTGTCTGCGCACATTATTTATGCTAATATATATTCACATTATCGGGTTGAGCGTCCTTTCAGGTTTTCACTAAACTCGACCCCTCTTGCTTTTGCCTACACGCCCTTTCGGATTTTGTGTAGCGGGGTTCCCGATTTTGCCTATGGCACCCTTTGCGGGTTTCACCATGGCCAAGTTTTGGTCCTTTTTACCTTACTCAGTGGAATAGTCCGAATAAGTCCAACGAGACATCTCTATTTTTAGCCCCTTCTTGCCATAGGGCGCGGAGTCGCAGCTAAGACAGTCCAGGTAGTGCTTCGCGTAGAGCCTGGTGCTGTCGTCGAGGTAGTGGCCATAGGCGGTCTCCAGCTCTCTCAACTGTTGCCTCATCTGGTCGTAGAGAGAGCACAAGGGACTGTCGAAGAGGGGATTAGAGCAGCGAAGTCTGCGGCCCAGCCTTCGGCGTCGGTTCTATTGGCAACCTTGAAGCGCCTCCAGGGCACAGCGCACCCAGGGGACTCCCCCTTGTCCCACCGCGTCCCAGCTAGAGGTGCTGGTGCGGTGCCAAGGGTTGAGCCCGGAGAAGTCCCCAGAGCATTCGGAGGAGTCTACCGGGCGAGGCACTATGCCGAGGAGGACGACGAGGGAGACATCGACGTGGAGGCGCTAACAAATAGAGTTTTAAAGTCGATGGCGGTGCTGAAGCAACACCCGTGCCTGCTCGGATCAACAAGCAGATGTGGGAGGCTGAGTTCGCCCTTTTTTAAGGAGCTCGAGGTACAGCACCGGGCGCGGGAGGCAGAGCTGAAGGAGGAGGTGGAGAACCTCAAAAATGTGCTTCGCACTTCCGAGCTCAACCTCGCCATCGTTCGGGTGAGAAAGAGGCGCTCGCGAATGTCCTGTCTGAGGCCAAGACCCAGGGTGTCACCGAATACAAGGCAGGGCCGAGTTTCAAGAAAGACTTGGAGCAGTACGGCGCAATCTGTTACAAGGTGGGCCTTGGCGCCGGAGAGGATCGAGGATGACGGCTAGCTACAACCGAGTACGCTCACAAGGCATTTGAAGCCGCACTTCGCGAATGTCGACGGCGGACCCAAGATCTGCGTTGGATGGAGTGCGGTTCACACAGTTCCAGACAGGGCGGATGCCTCACGAGGACGACGGTGCGGGCCCTTCCAAACAGGCCCCGTGAATGTATCTCCTCCTCTTCTTTTTGCTCGTCCCGAACGAGCACTTTTTGTAGGAAGATTCTAAATAGATCCTTCCTTTGAGTACAAAAATGACTTCCTTTTTCTACCTCATTTCCCTTATATTTGTTTTGTTTGAATCGGAATCTGTCGGTCATTCAAAAAGGTTCGTCATTACCGCTTAGGTCGTTTAAGACTGAAAAATGTCTCGACCAAGGGTGTGCGCCGAACACCTTCTGCTTTAGGGTTTAGGTATCGCGCTAGCCTTTCAAGCTGAACAAGCTTTCGACTAGGGATGTCCGAATACCCTTTCTAGCAGACCGAAAGAACGGGAAGGAGGGAAGTAGGATGCCACGCAAGAGGCTTTTATAGATAGTAAGCCTTCAGGTTAGATACATGCTAGGTTTTTGGTATGGCTTCGCCACTAGGAGTAGTAAGCTTGTGAGCCTTTTCCGAGAACCTGGGTGACCTGATAAGGTCCTTCCCATTTCGGGGCGAGTTTGCCTATGACTTTTCAGGGATTGTAGACATGCGAATTTGGCTCCACCGCGGGCAAATTTCATGTTGCGACGTAATGCTACAAATGGCCCTCTTTTTGCCTTGCAAGAATGTTTTTCCAACATTTCTGGATCTCACCCATCCTTCCCGGTGCTTCCCCTCCATTTCCAAGGCTAGCCGGAGGTCGTGGGCAATGTTTTCAAGTCGCGACGACTCTCCAGGGCGTGTTAATCATGTTGCGACGGGTCTGGGGGCCGCGTTCTTAACGCGTCCAGAAAAGCGGACGCGATTCTAAGTCGCGATGGGCATCTTGGGTGCGACTAGGCCGAGAGGACTTTATCGCGGCGGCCGTAAGCGACGCGACAAGGAGTTTGTTTATTTTATTTATGGAAAATACCCAATACGATTTTATGAACGCGTCGACCATAGGCGACGCGATTCTAATGTCGGTTTGGCAAGTTTTTATAAATAAAATATAGAAATTCCTTAACGCATCCTGCTGTCCGAACGCGTTTCAAATCAGAGACGTGTCGGACCTACCCGACGTGATTAGGCCCTAGGCCCCAAAAGTCGTCGCACTCAAGCTCCCGGACCTCGGAATCACGTGAAATCTCTGAATCACGTCCGACCAGGCCGACGCGATTAGGTCCTAGGCCTTACACGCTAGACCCCGAAAGTCGTCGCATTTATGGCCCACGTGCCCAAAACAAAGTCGCGGCGGGGTAGGCCGATGCATTTCAATAACGTGCCGGTCATCCCCGACGCGATTCTAAAGATGGCCGCAGGCCGCAATCATCGCGCTTTATGTCAAATCAAGTGGCAAATGCGGCGCTTCCTAATCGCGGGAGCCATTGCGAACGCATTTCTTATCGCGGCGTGCCGGTCGGACGCGATTCACTCTTTGTCACGGCGGCTGTGCTCGATGCGATTCAAGAACTTTGCCTCTATAAATAGACCCCTGAGGGTCATTTGTAGAGGGGGTCCACTGACTACGGCGAAGTCCTGCCAGATTCCCGTCTCGACCCCGGCCCAGGGAGATCTTCTACGCCAAGCTACGTTCCCGTTCCTCAGAGTTCGGAGCCGGCATCCCCATCGTCTTCCTCCACGTGCACCGGAGCGGAGCGAGGCGGAAGTGCCTTCCCCTTCTTCCTCCGTCCAACCGGCAGCGTTGCCACGCCATCCACCATTGGGGAAGCACCCTCTCCCTTTCTCTTTCTTTTTATTTATCTATCTCCTCCGAGTCCCACATGGCTCCTTTTACCTTTTCACACACATGTATGCATTACACATACCACATTTTTAGGGGTTTAAAATCCACCACACGGTAAGTCGTTCCCCATGTTCTTTATTCATTTCATTTCATTTATTTAGGATTGATACTACACGTATTTGGCTAATCCCCTTTCCTTTTCTTTGTCTTTTATTTTGTCAGGGTAATCAACACGGAAAACGCCCTCTACCATGGCCGGCCGTGCTCGTAGGGAAGAGGAACCCACATCCCCCGCACAATCTCCCCATGCTCCAAAAGGTAACATCCGCGATCACTCTTCCATCCACACCCCTCGCCGTGCATTCTCCATTCGGCACCCTCGTGTGCCTGACGATCACGATCTTTTTCTTTTCCCCGTTTAATATCCCCCCTCTTTGTGGACACTTGGAGTTCCCGACGAGCTCGAAGCGGTATCTACAAATTGGCGATCAAGGTGGACTTCTTTTTGTGTTTTCCATTTGATTACCCTCTCCTTCGTGCCCCACGTGGCACTTTCTTTGGCACCCTCGCGTGCCCCTCTTCCTTTTCTTTTTACATATACAAAGCATGCGGTGTGTTTAGTTTCCCCTTTTTCTTTTCTTGCATATTCATATTTCCTGCTTTGTTTCCTTTTTTTTCTGTCCTCGGGTTGCCTTTGGGATCACATCCACTATAGAGGACATGATTTAGTGCTGAGAATGCGGCCGGTTAACCGGACGCGTCTCTGCTTCGTGTCGCGGCGGTAAAGGCCGACGCGTCACCATTTTCTTGCCCCGCCGACCAAGGCCTACGCTTCACTTTTTCTTGTCGCGGCGGCCTGAGCCGACGCGTTCGTGTTGTCGCGACGGCCAAGGCCGACGCGTTTATTTCCTTTTCCTTTTATACATATCCTATATTTACTGCTTTCTTTCCTACTTTCTTTTTTGCTCTCGGGTGTCTATTTGGAATCACGTCTCGCATAGAGGACGTGATTCACTGTTTGGTAACGCGTCCTTCATACCGGACGTGTTTTACCTTCTTGTCGCGACGGCTAAGGCCAACGCGTCTCTACCAGCAGTCCATCCACAGGGACCAGACGCATCACTGATAGCCTTCTGGGGCTCTCGGTTCTGCGTCCGAGTGACTCGACGCGATTACTGAGTCGCGACGACTGTACTCGCCGCGATTCACAGTGTTGACAGAAACGCGCCCCTTCGCCATTTTTTCTATATCTGCTGCATACAAGTCATTCTGCATCGGTTGGGGGACCTTCTTCCCTCATATCCTAGGCTCCACACACCTTTCTTGGTATGGGCAACCTCTCCTTTGGGCATTCCATCTCATTGGACGAGGGAACCTTTGCCAAGAACCCCGTAAGACTCCGTACCTCGTGGATTCCCTTACGGCGGACCGAGCTGGCGGTACCCCTCCGTTGACCCGGGTTAGACATCCCATTGCGTGGTGAGAGGTGATTCTAGTTGCACCCCGAAGTATACATCTTCTACCCAAATAGGATCTCACTTGGAGTGACACAACAATTTTCAATCCATTAATTAATTGTGAAACTCTTAAAAAATAAGCGTTAAGCATCATAACTCGTTTGAACCATCATTGATTGTTTAATCTTTGTTCAACCTGTTTGCTTGCTTACTTGTTAAAAATGGACCCATACCCATCATGCCAATTTTAATAACATGGACTATGAGGATAATGTCAAGTCACCATCTTTTCAGTCCCATGTCCGTCCATCTCACCACCGTGAGGGGGATAATTCTACTTCCTATGGTTACGTGTGCACACCACGCACTAACCAATTTGATGTCCCCTACATTTGCCCCCAATTAAAACCCGGCAAGAGCCTTCCCCCCACCAAGATCTCAAAGTGCAGACTGTTCTGCGTGCCCTGGATCAACTCACCCCTCAATAACTTAATCTGATCCAATCTTTAGTAGAGGGTGCAACTCCTCCTCCCTCTCCTTCCCCCAGGCAACTGCCTTTGTATATTCCGATGACTTTGCCACATCTCCCAGTACATTCTTCTTCACCTCGGCCCCCTGGCCATTTGCACTCCCGTGCTCCAGTCCGTACAGACCACCCCTTGGGAAGGCCCACTAATTCAAGGCCACCCCCATGTACTCCCTCATTTGCCCAGCAACCCACTCCACTCCAGAATGCTCTTCTCCAGAAATGAACAATTTGGAGAACCAAATAAATAAGCTTTCAAATCCCATGGGTGACCTCGTCGCCTCCATGTCGGCTCCCCTCAAATTTACATACATCCTTCAGAGATGCCAACGTACCGACTGTACAATGGCACAAGTAATCCCTACCTTCATGTCAAGGAATTCCTCTATGAGTCTTCTAGTTGGCAGCGAGACCCCATTGCCTTAGCATATTTATTTAGAAAATCTCTTGATGGCCCTGCACTCGAATGGTTCTACTCTTTAGAGCCAAGTGAGGCAGGAGACTTCCGCCCCCTGCATAAAAGATTCCTTCAGAGGTACAAAGACCACGTCAGCCCCTATCTCTCTATCACGGATCTAGTATCCAAGAAGATGGGGGCCGACAAGGCATTTGTACAATTTGCTGACCGTTGGAGGTCAATGGTCACAAGAATGCAGCATGAGCTCTCGGAGTCAGAGCAAGTCAAGATCATCATTTCCAACTCTACTCCGAGGTTCAGGCACATCCTAGCCATGAACTACATTACCTCCATGGAGGAGTTCTACGAGTGGGGGCGTTACATTCAGACCCATCGGATGGACTCCCCGATCATAGAGTTGTTTAATCAAATTAATCTGAGAAAGAATGGATCAGTGGACGCCATCCACCATCCACCTCGCTACCCTACAACATCCACATCATATACACCTCCACAAACTCCCATTTACCACAACATGCCTCCACCGAGGCGTCCACTGATTCGTCCTTTTCGGACTCAACAACCTCGAACTGGGCCCTACGACGCCCCTATTATGCAAGAAGAAGCTCCCGTGCCTTATGTTGCACCCTCTTCGGCTCCCACGCCAGCTCCCATACAACCACCACAGCCTCCACCTCCTCCACAGCCGGTTGCTCGAGCTGAGGTTGCCAATGCCCAACCCATCTGCAAAACCACTTGGTGTTACGACGATGAGCCTTTGGAGGTCATGTTCGTACGCCATTTACCTACCCCTCCCACATTGCCATCCATTACCATTAAGCCTTCCATAATTAAGCCTCCACCCACCATTACACCAATCATTACACCTCCCACTACGCCAACACCCTTGGCAACCGAACTCGAGCAAATCTTCCCCTTCATACACATCGCACCTCCACTGGCCATACAGCCTTCCACTCCATCCACATCCACCCTCATCCAACAGAGTGGGTACAATCATTTGAGGAGCTGCAAGCGTCAGCAGAAAGAAGCCTCGGGACCGGACATGCTTTTCAAAATTCAAGAACATATTCCACGTATGCCGGTCATTGCCTCTATACTGGGCACATTTATTGAGCGGGAATCCTCCCCTACGATTATGGCCGTCAAGAGGCCTTCTAAATCTATGCCAATCATGCCAGTTGCCAACTGCACCAATTTTAAAATACTTATAGGGAATCAAACCCTCCAATCTCTCATGACCCGTCACACCGTTGTCGTGAACCTTCTCACTCTAGTGAAGGGGTCAACTCTGCAAATTGTGCTCAAACATTCCAAGGCTAAATCCTTAGCACAATCCATTACTTGAGGGGTCATGCCCCTCTCCATATCATGCGCTATACAACTTTGGGCATGGTCCCCTCTTTGTTGCTTCCAACTCTACCAGTGGAACTCCCCACTCCTTCTTTCAGCTACATTCCAAGGGAGTTACTACTTGTATTTGAAACTACGATGGAAGTTAACAGCCCTCCAATCATTGAGAGCTGTTCAATCTCTGTGAGAAGAGCAAGACCATCTCCCCACTCGGCAAAATTTATGAGGAACTACCAGAGGGTCAAAACGTCAATTCCCAAGCGGGAGCCTAAACGCGGGCAAGGCGAAAGTCCAGGGGATCTCCTCCATCCTTTTCCTTTTCATCATCTTTCATGCTGCTTAGCACCTTCCCGTAGGTCTCCACATTCCCTCCCTACGGGAGGCATTTTATTTTCATCTTTTTTATGATTCATTTTCTTATACTGGGCATCGCGCCCCTTTTTGTAATCCTTACTCTTTCTTCCGTGCCCCACGTGGCACTTCTCCATTCCATGCCCCACATGGCACAACTCCTTCCTGTGGCCCACATGGTGCATCTCCTTCATGTGCCCCACGCGGCACATCTCCATCTTGTGCCCCACGCTGTGCACCCTCCTCTTTGGCCCCTCGCGGCCCGCTTTTTCTTTTCTCTCTTCCGGCCCCACCGGATTCTCTTCCTCTTACAGGGCATCGCGCCCTCCTTCTTCTACAAACCCCTCCGGCCCCACCAGAGTCTCCAAAGTCTTTCTGCAATTCCCTCCTCTCCATTTTCAATCAGGTCATCTGACCTTTCTCTCACTACTTTCGGGGCTTTAGCCCCCATGTATCATTGTAATTTCAAATAAATTGTAAATTCTTGTAGACCTTGGAGTCTCGCCCTGATGCAGGGCATTCATCCTCACTATGCCCTCTTTCGAGGCTTTAGTCCCCATGTATCTCTTTTAATTTCCAAATAATATTGTAATTTATTCTAGACCCCGAAGTCTCGCTTCGATGTAGGGCATTCGTCCTCTCTTACCCTCCCAACAACTAACTATATTTATCAGTGTCAAAAATCCATAAAAAGATGAATATTCAGCATTGCCATGCTACCGCAGCACTCCCGTTATGAGAACTCCGTGCCAGGAGTCCAAAATTCCCTCCCGGGTTATTAAGGTTTGCCCTTAGCGTGGGCAGTTCACACACTTCACGGTGCCCTAAGCCAATTGCTCCCAGTAAACACCGTCATTGTCACAGCCATGCCTAAAAGGCACAAGAAGTCTATTTCTCCTCTTACTCGGCCAAAATATGGGTAGTAGAGGTAGTCTGGGCAAGGCAACCAACACAAAGCACTCTTTCATGAGAAGACGTCTCAAAAATGGGCAATTAAAATGACCAATAAAAATCAAGTCAAAATGCATGTCAAGAGCGGCAAAGTTCCCGCGGAGATCCAAATAGACCCGGTCGTATGCATGCAAAATCAAAATCCAATCAATCATAATAGGGCATGGCAAAGGGTGGCAAAGTCCCCGCAGAGATCTAAATGGACCCGGGTGTACGCATGTCCCTGCTATCAAATAGTCATAAATCAATTCCAAAAGCCCCAGTGCTTAAATAAGACTGAACCTTCTGACGAATGTGCCAAGGAAGGAAGTCAAACCCAAACCCCTCAATAACCCATACCAAGCTTATCTCCAAATTCTCTTCCCTTCTCCCTACCAGACCTAGTTGCCTTTTTAGGCGTGGCTTTGGTAGTGCACTGTTGACCAAGTGCAATCAGCCCATGGCACCATGTTAAAATGCACGCCCCTTTGGGCATTCCTTAATGAAACGAGAGGTAACAAAGACCCCTCGCCAGTCAATTTTTATAACCCTAACGTCGCCATGGCATGGCAATGCTCCAAAAAATCCCACAAAAATCCAAATATTTCCAAAAATCACAAAAAATCAAATACTTCCAAAACCATAAAAAATCGAATATCCCAAAATCCACAAAAAATCAAATACTTCCAAAATCCAAAAAATCTCATATATTTCCAAAAATCATAAAAAAATCAATGCTTTTAAAAACAACAAAAAATCCAAATATTCTCAAAACCCATAAAAATTCAAATACTCCAAAAATCCAACAAAAACTCAAATATCTCCAAAATCCAAAAAAATTCAAATACTTTCAGAACTCCAAAAAAAATTTCATGATGGTATTGCATAAGGCAATTGCATCCTATCTGCGTCAGATCGATTCAATTCGTCCCCTTCATGGATTCCTCCCATCTTGAACTCCAAACTCCTTGGCCAGAAGATCACTTATCCTCATGGTCTAACAAACAAAATTGTTTGAGCTGCATGTGTTGTTGACTACTTTATCCATGATACATGCTCCTTGCTATGAATGTTGTTTTTCCATGATATCTGTGTTTTTTTGGCTAATGAGTTTTGAGCGCAGGATTCGAGTCACCTCATCTGGCGCTACATCAAGCTGCAGCTGCTGCCCCCACCATCAGTTATCTATATGTATACCTTTAGAGCATACCAAGGACCTTGTGGCTCTGAGGAATCTGGGACTTGAGTTCCCCTCTATCAAAAATAATGATTATCTTAGAGGATCCTTAGCCGCACGGATAGGCCGTTATGCTTGGCATGTGAGGACGACAGACCCATGCATAAAACCCTGGTCCAAACTCACCAGCGTAACAATATTATCCTTGGTTATTTTCTACTCCTCCTTTAATCTTATTTTTCTTTTAGCCGAGCATACATGCATGTCAAAATCACAATGAAAATCCACTCTTGCAATGCAATTTGAGGGCCATCCGCACCTCAAATTCAAAAGCAATCGTGAAATATTCCATTCCGGGTCAAGTACCCAACTCCCTTGTTGCCACCTCCGGGCTGATTTCCTTTAAGAACTCTTGTTTAGACTTATCCCTTTTTATTTTTCGCCTTTACTCCCAGACATCCACCTGCGGCAGTGGCAGACGCCCCCAATGGTGAAACCTAATCGATTGTGTCCTTAGGTACTTCCCCTTCGCTGAAAGTTGATCTCTCCTTCTCTCCCAAAGATCCACCTGCGGCAGTGGTAGACGCCCCCAATGGTGAAACCTAACGGATTATGTCCTTAGGCACTTCCCCGGTGCTGGAAGTTGATCTTCTCTTTCCTTTTGTTCCCATGTGCACACCTTTTCTTCTTATCCCTTTCCTCTGTCCAAACATTTGTTTCTTTAGGTCTTCTTCCTAGTGGTGACTTTCTTGGGTGTTGGGAAAAGACTCTTATCAGGTGGTAGTCACCAATGATCATGCGTGTCTATTTTTCACCTTGGCGTCGACTTTTCAGTCCACTCCACTTCACTCCACTTCACTACGCTACATTTCTTTCATTTCAATTCACTCCATTACTCTCCATTATGCTCCACTTCGTGTCCCTTCGCTTCGCTCCCATACAAAGCAGACATCAAGGCGTGGCAGCTGTACACACGTATTTTGACTCCACTGTGGGCAAATTTCATGTTGCGCCATAACTCCACAAATGGCCCTCATATTGCCTTGTAAGAGTAGTTTTCCAATATTTCTGGATCTCACATATTCTTCCCCGGTGCTTCCCCTCCATTTCCAAGGCTCGTAGGGGGTTTATAGGCATTCATTTCAAGTCGCGACGGGTCCTCAGGGCGCGATCATGATGTCGCGACGGACCTGCTAGATGCGTTAATGAAGATAGCTAAAATCCGTCCGACAAGGCGGACGCGATTCCAAGTCGCGCCGGACATCTGGGGTGCAATAAGGCCAAGGGGTACTTATCGCGGCGGCCCTCCGTGCCGCGACAAGGAATTTATCTATTAATTTATGAAAATGCCCAATGCCATTTCATGAATGCATCCGCTACGAGCGTCGTGATTCTAATGTCGGTTTTGGTTGGTTTTCATAAATAAAATTCATAAATCCCTTATCACATCCTACCGGCCTGACGCGTTTCAAATCAGAGACGCGTTGGCCAGGGCCGACGCAATTAGGCCATAGCCATAAAAGTCGTCGTACTCGAGCGCCCGGACCTCAGAATCACGTGAAATCTCTGAATCGCGTCCACCTGACCTGACGTGATTAGGTCTTGTACCGTACCCCTAGGCCCCCAAAAAACCATCGCATTTTAGCCCACGTTCCCAAAACGAAGTCGCGGTGGGGTAGGTCGATGTGTTTCAATAACGCGGCGGTCATCCCTGACGCGATTCTGAATGTGGCCACCATACCACAATCATCGCGCTTTATGTCAAATCAAGCCGCAAATGCAGCGCTTCCTAATCGCGGCAGCTAGTGCGGATGCATTTCTTATCACGGCAGTTGGACCGGACGCGATTCACTCTTATAGTCGCGTTCGCTGTAGCCGACGCGATTCAAGTGTCTGATGCCTATAAATAGACCCATGAGGGTCATATGTAGAGGGGTTCCAACTCATAGTGGCCAAGCCCTGCCGAATTCTCGCCCCGACTCCCGAGCCAAGGAGAAGTTGTTAGAGTGTGAGTCTGAACTCTCAAAGTGGACCGATTGTGAGTGTGTCGACACACTGTCGACCTCAGGTGGACACTGCTTGAGGTGTGTCGACCCACCCATGAATAAGGTTGACACACTCATGAATAAGGTCGACATGAAAGGTGTGTGGAATTGCCCAATATGGTAATCTAGAAGGGGGGGTTGAATAGATTATAACTGACATTAACCAAGACTGACTTCTTTTTGGCGAAAACACAAACTTATCGAAATCTTAAACAGATTCAAGTTTGATTTGACTTGCAGTTAGTGTGCTTGTGGTGAATAGAATATGAACAGCCTATCTAATGTGTGTAGAACCAACGTGCCTACCAATCAACTATCGTGAAAACGTGCAAACCATAGGACGCGAGGATTTAACGTGGTTTGGAGTACACAACTTGTGTATCCTACGTCCGCTGTCCACACACACACACAGAAACGACTGCTTATCAGCAAGTTCACTGACTACAACACACACACACCACGCTGTCTGACGTAAACACACGATCAGAACAATGTAACCGATGTGAATCAAGCACAAGAGTCGCTTGACCCAACAACACACACACAAGATATGAAAAACAGAGACAAAGAAGAGTTCTGAGTTGAAGTATTAAATCCTGATATTGAACTCTTCACGATGGTCGTCCAGATGAACTTCAAGCTTCGTCTTGACAAGTATCAGTTGATGGAGAAGCTTGAGAGATGGACAACCTGGCTTCAATTCCGTTCGGACAATGACTCTTTCGTTCCCTAGACGGAAGGTTGAAGTAGAGCAGCAAGCAGAGTCTTTTCTCTTGAGATTTTGCTAAGGTTTGGTATGGAGGCTGCTTCTGTACGAAAATACCTTCAGAAGGTTCCTTATATTTGGGTGTTCAAGTATGGAGAGTAATGATAAATGGAAACACCCACATAGGAAACACATAGAATCTCGGAACTGAAGTTTCTCTTCGTCTGTCGACAGCAAGAAGTGCATCTGTCGACAGGTGCTGACAGAATTACAAAAGCCAGAAGACTAGGCTGCCTGGGAGACAGTTTCCTGTCAGTGGCTATCGATAGGCGATTGGCCTCTGTCGACAGGGACACTTGTCCTGAAGTCTGTTTCACTTCCCTATGCTTAGCTGTCGACAGGCACCTTTGGGGTTGTCGACAGGCACACTTCACACTTAGATTTCTGAAGTTGTCTATGTCTAGTTGTCGACAGGCCTCTTTGGGGCTGTCGACAGGCGCTTGCCTTTTGTGTTTCATTTGATCTTTTGCTCTTGACTTTGATGCTTTGACTTGCACACTTTCTCACCTATATTTGAGAACATTGTTAGTGAGATATTATAAATGATCAAATTAAACATGTGTTTCTTGATTAACATTTGCTTGACTTGTCATTCTTATCATGTTTCACACATTCACATCACATCAATTTGTATTGTTCATGAAATGCTGATCATCAAAAACAACCATTTCAATTGTAAATCTGACAATCTCATGTAAACCCAACATTCTCCCCCTTTTTGATGATGACAAAATTCAATTATGGACAATTGATGTTTTTCTCCCCCTTTTGACAACAGCGAAAAGGACACGTCATGCATACAGGAAGAGAACATAAGATATAACTATGATTTTCATTGAATTGGCATTCATTACACATAGTTACAAAATGAAGTGATAGCATGACAAAGAAGTGTAAGGGAAGGAAATAACATGATTGTGAAAGCAAACAAAGATAACAGTGACATGACCTTGACCAAAGCAAAGTAGAGACCACATAACTGACACCTAGACTTTCTAGACATCGTCATTTCCAGGTGGTGCTGAAGCTTGACGGAAACCATGAAGCGCAGTGGAGAGCCTGGTAAGTCGTATCTATAACTTGACTTGGGTGTTAGCCATTGCATCCAAGCTGCAATCAACGCTATCCAGTCGAGCATTTAAATGTGCAAAACCAGTGGTCATTTGGAGCTACATTTATGCCATTTGAGTAGTGATGAAATCGCGAAGAGAGGGCTCATCAGGCGCTTGTTCATGAGCAGCAACATCAGCTTCAGCTCCTGGAGCATCCATTGGCTCGGACTGGGATTCTTCATCAGCATCATCTTCAGCAAAATCATCTTCATCATCTTCCTGTGCCTTACCCTTGAGGTCCCTTGTAACAACCCCATCAATCAGCTTATACCCCATCCGATGAGCAGCAATAAGATCAAAGGCACTGCGAGATTTGAGAACATTCATCTCTTCTCGTGGAATGGGAATGTCAATGAACAAGAGAAGAGAAGTGATGGGACAAGCATAAGGCATAGACCATTTGGAGTTGGTAAGGCATAGTCGGATGTGAGAAACCATAAGGAGAGGCAAGAGAATGGAGTGAAAAAGGGATTTGTGAGCGGAAGTCACAAGTGCCCGACTACCATCCTTTGGGACTATGATGGTGGTGAAAATATGTGGATGAGACGATGAAGAGAAGGAAAGGAGTTGGCATTCCACTACACACGATCTTTTGAGGAATCGTATGGTTGCAAGGTGATAAGAGTATAGTACTCGGAGGCCAACAGATGATGGTGCATGATGTCAATGACAGAGTTTGGAATTTGTAGAGCACGAGAAAGAAGATTAGGAGTGAGTTGAAAAGATTGGTCCATCACCTTGGTATAGAGATCACCATTTGTTGTGATCCTCAAGTTGTTGTAAAAGTCCGTCACAGCGGCTGGAGAATAGCGCTTGTGGGAATAACAGAAGGGACACCATCCCTGGACTTCAAAAAGAATCTGCAAATCTGGGAACATGTCCTCCAATGAGACAAAATCAACGTAGCGAGGTTGAACAAATGTGGTGAAGGTGCCATGAGCATTTAGGAACTATAGATTTGGAGGGTTAACTAGTTTCGGCATACGATCATCCCGATGCTTTGTTCGGCGCTCGGCAGAAACCCCAGAACCCTCACCGGCTTGGGGAGAATGAGGACGGCGATGGGAGGCAAGCTTCTTGCTCATGGGAGCCATTAGAAGAAAGGATCCCGGAGTATAGAAGAACTCGAAAGAAGGAAGGAGACATGAGAAGGAGGAGACACCAAGGAGAGGCAGACTTTGCTCTGGCGCTCTGGAGAAGAGGGGTTTCGTGGAGAAGGAAGGAGGAGGGAGTTTTTGGAAGTGAGAAAGGGAGGAAAGGGTCGTCGGTTCCTTTTAAAGAAAGTGGGAAGGGATTTGAGGAGACAGGGACCCACAAAATCCGCCCTAATGAGCCGCCCGTTGGGCTTCCAAAACAAACCCTGCCGCCGGCTGTCGATAGGTGAATAGTCATCTGTCGACAAGCACTTGCAGAAATGTGCTAGTAAGGTATTTGGACAGAATTTTGCAAGGGCAATGAGCGTCCAATGTGTACATAAGGTGGAAAATCGGAAAATACACATTATAAAATGTCATACCCACTAATAATTGAGACACGTCAAGCATCTACAATGGTGTGAAATAATATTCCCGGAATCTCAAGTTGCATCATGAAGCATACATTAGACAAAAACATATGAAAATAAGATAATCCTCTTGAATAAAGCCATTGCAGAAAAACATATTCTTAGTGGGTGACAGTCAAAAAGGTGTATGAAAAATATGTCTACATGGGCAATTAATCATTATCATCAAATTGGTCTTGATAAGAAAAATGAGGAGGCTACACTCTATTTCATCTATTATGTTTTGTTTCTTATTGAACAGATGAGAAAAAGTGGTAATTAGGATCACTATGACCTTTTTACGTGAAGATAGACATGGGTAATGCCGGTATCCCCAGTTACTCGGTGGAAGTGTCCATCAGACCATTAGACAGACATAATGAATAAGCCGTTTGACGCGAAGACAGACATTTGTGATGCCCATATCCCCGGTTACTTAGCAATACTCAGCATTGCTCTGCCTTGTTCTCTATTAAATTGACACACGTTTGTTGTTGTTTTTTTTTGTTTGTGTGAAATAGGTAGCTTGTCTCCCTTTTTTTTATTTGTTTTAAAAATCAAGGTCAAGAAGTGGATAAGATGTGAGAGCCAATGCAAGACATAACTTTCAATGACCTTTCGACTTAGCACATGACTTTGAAAAATGATTTTCCACAGGGGAGTTATTCAAGTGAGTTAAGTTAGACTCATGTGATGTGTTAAACGTACTCAAAATGATGCAACCTAGACTCACAGAAGAATAGTATGTCAAAATCATTGTGATTTAGACAATATCTTGGGTATTATGTGGATATGAAAGATAATATCTCAAGTAAGTCACCAATTTTCACCTTAAATACAATAATTAAGCATGCTCATGAAATATGTTGAGACAGGCCATGAAAAAACTCAGCAAAAGGTCCATTTGTCGACAGCCATTAAGAGCTTGTCGACAGCTGCTAACTGATTTGAGCAAATGAGTTGAAAAGAGCTGCGTCTGTCAACAAATACAGGGTTGTCTGTCGACAGATACTAACAGACTGAAGGATTCTTAGTTCGAGAGGAGGAACCCTGCTAGTGGCTATCGACAACAATGTATGGGGTTGTCGACAGGGGCTGTGAAAAGGATTTTTGAAGGCAGAGATGAGGATATGATTGAGCTCCATGCAAGGGAAGTAAAGCACTGAAGAATGGAATGTTTCCTTCGAAAAATTCACTCATCTACCTTAACCTTGCTCCCCCATAGTGAGTGCTTGTGGACACTCAACATTCAAGTAATTCAAGACAAAATTTTCACCAGTTTAGCAAGCAATTGCACATAGGTTCATGACAAAAAGATATACCATCACACAAAAATCATTCGTCTAGAAAAATGAATGGGAAAATTGAAAAGAAACCATAGACCTTGTTTGAAGTAAATGATCATTAGATGCAACTGACTATGGATACGTGGCGGAGAATGTTTTCTCACGCATAATGATAGTATCCAAACAAGCATAACTTGTTCTTCCATAGATCACCATTTGATATACCTCATAGTTGATGCACACAAAGAACATATACTCCAAAATTTGGTATGGGGTTCATTGTATTTTGCACAATCCCAATTCTCTTCTCAATGTTGTGAATCTATCCTCAGCCAATGGTTTTGTGAAAATATCAGCTAATTGCTTATCAGTGGGTATGAAGCTAAGCTCCAAGGATTTATTGGGTACTTCATCTCTCAAGAAGTGATGTCTAATCTCAATGTGTTTGGTCCTTGAGTGTTGAACTGAGTTCTTTGAGAGATTGATGGCACTAGTATTGTCACATATATACGTGTGCATCCAACGTCAATATTGTAGTCAGACAGTTGACTTTTTATCCACAACACTTGAGCCGCACAACTCCCTGCAACAACATATTCTGCCTCTGCAGTGGAGAGTGCAACCGAATGTTGCTTCTTGGATGCCCACGAAACCATGCAACCACCAAGAAGTTGGCAGTACCCACTAGTGCTATTTCTATCAATTTTACATCTAACATAGTCAGCATCAGAATATGATATCAAATCAAAGCTACTTCCTGCTGGATACCAAAGACCCAAATCATACGTACCTGATAGATATCTGAATATTCTCTTAACTACAACCAAATGACTTTACTTTGGACTAGATTGATATCTAGCACAGAGGCAAACACTGAACTGTATATCCAGTCTACTTGTAGTAAGATAAAGGAGTGAGCCAATCATACCTCGGAATTGCTTTACATCTACCGGCTTACCTTTCTCATAATTTTCAAGTTTAATGCTTGTGCTCATTGGGGTTGAGGCAGGTTTGGCTTGTTCAAATTGAAATCTTCTGAGAAGCTCCTTAACATATTTTTCTTGATTAATGAAGAAGCCGTCTTCATGTTGCTTTACCTGCAAACCAAGAAAGAATTGAAGCTCCCCCATTATACTCATCTCAAATTCACTGTGCATATGTTTGTAAAGCTCCTCACACAGTGATGGGTTAGTGGAACAAAATATAATGTCATCCACATAAAATTGAACGACAATTATATGATTGCGAACATTCTTAGTAAAGAGTGTTTCATCCACCTTACCTCATGAGTAGTTTTTACTCACCAAGAAGTTGCTTAACCTGTCGTACCAAGCTCGAGGTGCCTGCTTCAAACCGTAAAGAGCTTTGTGCAACTTATAAACATGGTTAGGCATTTTAGAATTTTCAAAACCAGGTGGTTGAGAAACATAGACTTCCTCTTTGATGTAGCCATTTAGGAAGGCAGCTTTAACATCCATTTGAAAAAGTTTAAACTTGTGTGAGCATGCATACGCCAATAAGATTCTAACTGCTTCAAGTCTAGCTATAGGTGCAAAGGACTCTTCAAAGTCTATAACAAATTTTTATTGTATCCTTTTGCTACAAGTCTAGCCTTATGTCTCACCACTTTACCCTCTTCATTTGGCTTATTCCTAAATACACATCTTGTACCTATGACAGAAATCTCAGGGGTTCTAGGAACTAAACTCCAGACATTGTTTCTTTGAAATTGACCAAGTTCCTCATGCATGGCATCTATCCAAGAGTTTTCCTTTAGTGCCTCTTCCACATTTTTAGGTTCCACTTGAGAAACAAAAGCTAAATGATCTTGTTCAACTATTTGTCTAACATGAGACCTAGTTTGAACTTTATCATTTACATTTCCTATCACATTATCAAGTGGATGATCTTTGGAATACCTCACATTTGTGATTGTTGAAGGGCCATGTTGATCTTGGACTTGTGGAAATTGATCTTGTGGAGGTTGTTCTTAAGGAGGGCTTGCTTGAGGGGATTCACCTTGAGGGTCTTCCTCTTGTGGATCTTCATTAGGTTCATCATCTCCCTTTTTGAGAAGGATTTGATGATCATCATCATCATACCTGTGAAGATATCCACTCTTAGTTTTTGGTGCTATTTGAGAATCTCTTTTTGCTTTTATGTGTTGTTGTTCTTCAAGAATTGTTCCATCATCTCCATCTTCAATCTTGTGAAGATTTGAATTGTTAATTTTTGCATGATACTCATCAAAGACGACATGTGGAGTTTCTTCCACAGTTTTATTCTTATTGTTAAACACCCTATATGCTCTAGAGTGTTCTGAGTATCCAAGAAAAATACCTTGATCATTTATAGCTTCAAACTTGTCTAGATCAACTTTATCATTGTTATGAATAAAGACTTTTGGGCCAAAAATCCTGAAATGCACAATACTGGGTTTCTTACCTTTTAACAGTTCATAGGGGGGTTTCTTTATCACAGGTCCTGTTGAGAATATAACACGAGGTGTTCACCGCTTCTGCCCAAAAGCTCCTTGAAAGTTGATTTTCGACCAGAAGAGTGTGAGCCATTTCCACTAGGGTCCTGTTCTTTCTCTCCACTACGCCATTTTGCTCAAGAGTCCTTGGAGAGGAGAACAAGTGTTCTAACCCGTGAAGCCTGTAAAAATCAGAAAAAGAATTGTTATCAAACTCTCCCCCATGATCAGTGCGGATTGAGCATATCTTATGAACATTTCCATGCTCAATCTTATTAAAGAAATCTTCAAAGGCTTTGAGTGCTTCATTTTTGTGTGCCAAGAATTTGACCCATGTGAACCTAGAAAAGTCGTCCACAATGACAAAACCAAACTGTTTTCCATTGAGACTTAGAGTTCTAGTAGGTCCAAAAAGGTCAATGTGCAGCAGTTCATATGTTTAGAGGTGCTTATCGGTGCTTTTGATTTGAAGGATTTTCTGGTTTGTTTTCCATGTGCACATGCATCACAGAAACTTTCATTCTTATTGAAGGAAATTTCAAGAACTCCACTTACCAATTTCAGTCTCATAATCTTATGCAAGACATTGTAGCTTGCATGGCCAAGCCTATGTTGCCACAAAGTGAGCACATCCTATCTGTTTACAACAAGACACAAATTCTCGTTTTCTGGATCATCTAAATCAACCAAATAAATTTTGTTCACCCTTTTTCCAGAAAATTTAATACTTCCTATTTCCTTATCAACAATTTGACATGAGTTTGATTCAAATACAACTTAATGACCTTTATCACACAGTTGGCTTATACTAAGCAGATTGTGATTAAGACCATCAACTAACAAAACATTGTCTATTGAGTTAGAGGCATACTTACCAACCTTACATGTGCTGATGATCTGGCCTTTATTGTTACCTCCAAAGACAACTTGACCTCCGTCTTTTTCAACCAGCAAACAAAATTTATCTTTGTCGCCCGTCATGTGCCTCGAACAGCCACTATCCAAGTACCATTTGTTTTGATTTTGGGTTGCTAGGCATTCCTGCATATGTGGATCAGACAAGAGGTTTTGGTACCCAAATTATTTTGGGTCCCAGTGTATCATTCATGCCAAAAAGTAAATGCTTTGGAATCCAGATTTGCTTGCATTTCTGTTTGTTTGAATTATTCCAGCATTGATTTTCTTTATGACCAATTTTCTTGCAAATGCTGCATAATGAGGATTTTCTCAGAACATTTGTTTTCTTTTTACCCAAAAATTGCCTGGATGACTGTCCCTTGGCAACAGTCTTCCATGCCTGTCGACAGCTTTCAATGAGCATGTTGACAGTGGCTTGTTCTTCTAAACACTGGAGGACCTTTGTTTGGGTTGGTGTTGCTTACCCTTGATTTGATTTTTATTGTTCTTTGGAGGGACTTGGTTGCTTGTGCTCGTGCTAGGATCAACAAAAGAAGTTATCGATTTCTCTCCCATTTTCTTTTGTTTTGCAGGTTGATACCCAATTCCATGTTTTGCAACAAGATATTTGATCCCAAAATTGCATCAAGATTTTGCTTTCCCTTAACGAACCTTGTAAGATCTTCAGATTTTTCTTTTAGATCTTTTTCAGCTTGTTCCAACTTTTTCTTAGTTTCTTGATGTTCATTTTGAAGACATTTAAGAGAGTTGATTAGACTTTCCTTTTCATTTTTAATTTCTTGCAATTTTATTTTCAAGCAATCCATTATCTCACTGTGAACTTCCTCATCATTTCAATTTCTTTATTTAAGGATGCAATTTGTTCATCATTTTTTGTGCTATGAACAATAGAATTGATTTTCTTTTTCAATGCTTTGTTTTTAGATTTGAATTCACAGAAATTTTCAAATAAGATAGTGTATGCTTCTTCCCATTCATCAACAGAATAGCTTTCAAAGGAAGAGTTTACTTCATTGGAGTCGTCACTTCCTGCCATTAAGTATTGAGTTATTTCATCTCCAGAGGTTGCTTATGCGTCCTCATCTTCGTCTTCATCACTCCAAGTTGCCAACATTGCCTTGGCTTTCTTGAAGGTGAACTTTTCTTTCTTCAATTTTTTCTTGAGTTCCGGGCATTCTCCTCTCATATGCCCTTCTTTCTTGCACTCATAGCACACAATGTCAGATTTTTTGTTAGACTCAATTTTATTTGAAAAATCCTTCTTTTGGAATGATTTGGAGTTACCTGAGCCTTTCCTTTTGAATTTAAAGAATTTTTTGAACTGTCTAGTGAGCATTGCCATTTCATCGTTCTCACTCTCACAAGACATTCGATCTTCATCACTTTCCTGTTGAGCATCCTTTTTGGAACTTGAAGAATTTTTGTTGGAAGCTTTTAAAGTAATTGATTTTTTTGGGTTTTCTTCAATTTCTTTCTCTTCACATTTATTTCATATGTCATCAGAGAGCCAATTAATTCATCCAATTTCATTTTTGAAAGATCTTTAGAATCCTCAATGACAGTGGCCTTAGTGTTCCACGAGGATGGAAGAGACCGAAGTATCTTCCTAACTAAGTCACTTTCTGAATATTCTTTCTTAAGACCTTTCAGACCATTGGTTATTAACATGAATCTAGCAAACATATCTTATATGGTTTCATCATGTTTCATTTTAAACATTTCATATTCAAGTGTTAGCATGCTGGCTTTGGTTTCCTTTACCTCAGATGTACCTTCATATATGAGTTCAAGCTTGTCCCACATCTCCTTTGTTGAGGTGCATGTGGAGACTCTTGAATACTCCTTGGGATGCACTGCACACTGCATCATGTTCAAGGCACTCCAGTTTAGAGTTCCCTTCGCAATCTGGTCCTTTGTCCAGGTATCTACGTCCTCGGGAAGGGTGTAGGCTCCTTTGCTTACATTCTTCCATAGCTCAAAATTTTGAGCTCTCAGAAACACCTGCATGCGATTTTTTCAATAAGGATAGTCAGTGCCATCGAAGAAGGGTGGCCAGGACACTGAGTGTCCCTCGGGCATTAACCCCTTGTTAGATTCCATGAGATCGAGAATCTCTTAATTGTAAGATCAAGCTTTAAAAGCAGTAAGTCAGAGAAACCTCGCTTTGATACCAATTGAAAGGTGTGCGGAATTGCCCAATATGGTAATCTAGAAGGGGGGGGGGGGGTTGAATAGATTACAACTGACTTTAACCAAGACTGACTTCTTTTTGGCGAAAACACAAACTTATCGAAATCTTAAAAAGATTCAAGTTTGATTTGACTTGCTGTTAGTGTGCTTGTGGTGAATAGAATATGAACAGCCTATCTAACGTGTGTAGAACCAACGTGCCTACCAATGAACTATCGTGAAAATGTGCAAACCATAGGACACGAGGATTTAAGGTGGTTCGGAGTACACAACTTGTGTATGCTACATCCACCGTCCACACACACACACAGAAACGACTGTTTATCAGCGAGTTCACTCACTACAACACACACACCACACTGTATGATGTAAACACACGATCAGAACAACATAACCCACGTGAATCAAGCACAAGAGTTGCTTGACCCAACAACACACAAGCAAGATATGAAAAACAGAGACAAAGAAGAGTTCTGAGTTGAAGTATCAAATCCTGATATTGAACTCTTCACGATGGTCGTCCAGATGAACTTCAAGTTCCGTCTTGATAGGTATCAGTTGATGGAGAAGCTTGAGAGATGGACAACCTGGCTTCAATTCCGTTCGGACAATGGCTCTTTCGTTCCCTAGATGGAAGGTTGAAGCAGAGCAGCAAGCAGAGTCTTTTCTCTTAAGATTTTGCTAGGGTTTGGTATGGAGGCTACTTCTGTACGAAAATACCTTCAGAAGGTTCCTTATATATGGGTGTTCAAGTATGGAGAGTAATGATAAATGGAAACACCCACATAGGAAACACATAGAAATCTCGGAACTGAAGTTTTCTCTTCATCTGTCGACAGCAAGAAGTGCATCTTTCGGCAGGTGCTGACAGAATTACAAAAGCCAGAAGACTGGGCTTCCCGGAAGACAGTTTCCTATAAGTGGCTGTCGATAGGCGATTGGCCTCTGTCGACAGGGACACTTGTCTTGAAGTCTGTTTCACTTCCCTGTGCTTAGCTGTCGACAGGCACCTTTGGGGCTGTCGACAGGCACACTTCACACTTACATTTCTGAAGCTGTCTGTGTCTAGTTGTCGACAGGCCTCTTTGGGGCTATCGACAGGCACTTGCCTTTTGTGTTTCATTTGATCTTTTGCTCTTGACTTTGATGCTTTGACTTGCACACTTTCTCACCTATATTTGAGAACATTGTTAGTGAGATATTATAAATGATCAAATTAAACATGTGTTTCTTGATTAACATTTGCTTGACTTGTCATTCTTATCATGTTTCACACATTCACATCACATCAATTTGTATTGTTCATGAAATGCTGATCATCAAAAACAACCATTTCAATTGTAAATCTAACAATCTCATGTAAACCCAACACGACACACTCATGAGTAAGGTCGACGCACCTATGAGTAAGGTCGACGCATCTGTGTTTCTGAGTTAAGGGCATTATTGTCCTTGTAATTCTCGATTATGGCTCCCTAACCTCCCAATATATAAAGTGGGGCAGATTCTCCTTGTATGATGATGATTCTAACATATAGTATTGAATCGCTACTGTGGTCGTGGGCGTAGGAAGGCATTGCCACCGAACAACGTAAAATCTAGTGTTCTTGTGTTCTTCTTCTCTCTTCTTTAATCTCTCCTCTGATCTCTACGTGTGAGTCGTGTGTGAGAGGGCTGTCGATCCGATCCCCAACAACTGAGGGCTGTCTATCCGATCCCCAACAGAAGCCTCTACCATTCCACGCCGACCTACGGCCTCCTTCATCAGCGTTCGGAGCTGGCATCCCCATCGTCTTCCTCCATGTGCACCAGAGCGGAGCGAGGCGGAAGCCTCTTCCCCTCCTTCCTCCATCCATTCCAGCAGTCCCGACGTGCCATGCACTTTTGGGAAGCACCCCCCTCCCCTCTCTCCTTTTTTTATTTACATTTCAACTACTCCGAGCCCCATGTGCCCCCATACTCCTTTTTTACACACACACATGCATGCATACACACACACACCTACATTTTTAGGGGTTTAAAAGCCACCATATGGTAAGTCATTCCCCATGCCCTTCATTTCATTCATTCTTTATTTTTAGAATTGCATATTACACATGTGGCTAATCCTCTTTTCTCTTCTTTGTCCTTTTCTTTGTCAGGGTAATCAAATGAGGAAAATGCCCTCTACCACGGCCGGCCGTGCTCGTAGAGGAAGAAAGGACCCACATCCCCCGAGCAACCTCCCACGCTTCAAAAGGTAACATCCGTGATGACTCTTCCACCCGCACCCCTCGTCGTGCACCTCCATTCGGCACCCTCGCGTGTCTAGCGATCACGATCATTTTCTTTTCCCCCATTTTTTTTTATCATCCCCCTCTTTATGGACGCTTGGAGTTCCCGATGAATTCGAAGCGGTATCCACAATACCATGCCCTGCTGCAATGCGCTGAACTCCAAAGGAAGATTCTGGAAAGGGTAGGTTGCTTCTCAGTGAAATCAAATTTTAAATGAGCTTCCATCCATACCTGAAGCAGGAACAAACTCCCGCATGTGTGTCCTCCTAAGCTCATCGTGGTCAGGGAGCTATAAAGGTGTGCCAACACTGTAGGGGCGAGTGACTGCCCATGCCATAGCAGAGACAGGATCCCTACATGCTCATACAAGAGGAAGTCGCCACTGGTGGGGAACAAAAACACACCAGCCAGGCAGAGTGTCAAACCCCTGGTTACCCTCTCACCGCCAATCTCCTTCGCATGTTGGATCAGCCACCAGGCCAGCCGGTCTAGGAAGATCTCGTGCTTGTTCGTCATCCTCAGCACCTCCTTCTTGTCCCGTACGATGTCCGCCAGAATCTCTTCCAACCGGAGAAGAGGAGTGGTCACGTCGTATTCCAGGCACCGCTTCCACCCCAAGAACAGCTCCACCTCTTCGAGCAACACACTCGCCTCGAATCCCTAGAACACAAACGTGTGCGTGTGTGGATGCCACCACTCCACGAGCATCCCCAGGGCATCAAAACCCTACCACATCTCCTTCATGTTCTTCGCCAACACCACCATGAAGCTCAAATTCCACGCTCCAATGAATCTCCTCATGTCATGGGTGATTACGTTCATCAGATTGACCAGCCATGAGAAGGCCCGTACCTGGCCCTGGCTTGGGAAGGTAGGCACCTCCTGCACATCCAGGGAGAACCTTGAGTAAGAATTTGGGGCGTTTTCAGAATGAAGAGAAGCAAGAATGGATGGTCCTTACCTCCCCGTTGCCCAGTCGGGTGCTCAAATGCCTCGGAACCTCGCTTAAAATCCCCAGGTTGATGCTCGTGGACATTCTGGTCGATGTGGAGGCCATGTTTGCTGCTTTAGTTCATCCCAAGTCCTCTGGTTTGGAGTTGAGGAAGGAGAGGATGGAGGAAGAATATAGGAGAGTCCTTGTGGACTTCCAAGAGCTATTATTTTGGCCTGATCCGCTGGCATGTTAACATCCACATCATTGGACGCCTGTTTACTATTAACGGCATCATGTGTGGACGTTAACTGTAGGTTGGGGGAAATCGGTCTGGACGTTAACCTGTCAGAATTTTCAAAGCTTTATTGTTCATATAGCCATTATTTCTTATCTCGTGCTTCAAGTTGTCTTGTAGATATTTAAGCACAAGTTGCACTTCAAATCTGAAAACACTCATGCGACCTTCAGTGTTGCACAGGTATGTCTAACATAGGATTAGTCACCAGAGGCGAATAACTTGGCAACCGTGAACCCAGAGTTCCCCTATACTAAAAACTATGACGGGTTTGTGATCTCTCAGTTATTCGTATGGCCTTAGAATTTTCCTTTGGTTCTAACTTGCATCTTAGATAGGGAACCCACACCAACATGCATTTAGGATTTCACTGCTAACATTCTCTTACTAACTCAAAAAAAAAAGAGATTTTCCTTAATTATTTTGTGGCTCCCCCAGCTCAAGTGGCCTATCGGGTCAGCACCATCTTCTTGAATATCCAAGCCGATTTTGGGTCTTTGTTGCCCCCCCTTCTCCAATTGTCCCACTGTGCATATCACAAGTAATCATTCCAGTCTTGTTGAGTTCCATTGTGACACTAACGCGTAGTCAAGGCCGGATGCGTTAGTGGCCAGTCATCCCACACACAAACAGAAAGCTAGAAAGCCTAAGATGTTACGATACATCCAACAAAAAAATAATTTCATCCTCGAAATTAAGGGCGAAACCCAGTCGGAGAAAGCAACTGGTGCAAAGGGACCACTAAGTCGCAACACGACTTCCTGGTGGTCACCACCACAACCCTGCCACCAAGGGAGTGCCAAACCAAACATCCGACAGCTCACAGAGTGCACCCCAACCGGTGTGGAGCACATAAATGGATGTCGACAACACCACAGGTGCGTCGCGCACCAAACCGACCAGAAACACTGACACTGCCAGTCGAAAACCACAACTGAGCCCTCAACAGAGCTCGCTGTTGAGACCAACCGGTCAGTAACTCACTCTGTCACCAGCGGCTAGACAGAGGTCACCGCTACTGACGGCGAACCGAGAAAACACCAAGAGGTCATCCACAAGACTCCTCTGAATGGCTCCACACAACTAGCAACAACTAGCACCCACGACAAGGCTAAACGAGAGTTTCTTGATAAGGTGGGGTGTCCATCCATCAGGCCCTAGCACCTTTCTGTACCTACCTTTTTCTTATTTATAAAATTCCTACCTATCGCATGGGGAAGGTAGTGGCCCTCACCCTTGGTGAGGCCGCCCCTACCTACCTCTTTGGTTCGGCTATATTCAAAAAAAAAAATGAGAGTTTCTTAATGGTGACCCAAAACCATGCGAAAAACATGCACGTGGAGAAACCACGGCGAGCAAGGCAGTGTTCTCCGGCACCACTAGATCTCATCTAGATCATCCTCGTGGTCCGAACAGGACACACCGCATGTGGAGCCACAAAACTAGGAGTTACACGCTCCCCAACGTGGCACACCGCGACGGAAACACGAAAGACATCAGAGGTGAAGCCAAAAATTGGCACCTCACCTTGGCACGCAGAATAGTGTCCATCGGCACCACTCAATCTCACCTAGATCATCCTCTTTGTCTGAAAAGGACACACAATGAATGTGGAGCGACAAAAAAAAAAAGACCTAAAGCTCCACAGGCACAATGCGCAGAGGCAAAACCAGGGAAGACATCTAAGTTTGGTAGGGCCAAGCAACATAAGATGTCTGCAAACCGCACGAGAAATGAAACAATTGCAAAGGTCGAGAACAACACATCGACCTCAAAGGGACCCAAACCGAAGCTGGGTACCCCAAACGAACTCACTCACTTCCAAGCGAGAAGGAAAACCCGGACACAGGCCGTGGCTAAGACCTGGCGTACCACCGATAGGGCTACCTAGACAAGGCAAAGTAGCCACCCCACAGTGGTAACGGTACAACCACGAGGCACCGGACAACATAATGTGTCCTAGAGGCGGAAAGCTCAACGCCTCGAACATCGAGCGAACTCAGGAAACGATGCACAAAGCTCACAATCAGGCACACGACATGACACACGGTGCCAACACTAGCACCAGGAGCCACCCAAGGTACAACACAGTGTACCAAGGCTCCAAACGGCACAAAACAAAACACTCGAGCACGAGCACATGGTGCTGCCACAAGCACCACAACCAGGCAAGATGCAACACAGTTACACCAACGGCCGAACAACATGGGCTAACAGGGAGGTCTCTCCACAAGAGACCTGCCAAAAGCCACACGCAAGAACCCGCAAGCCTAAGAAGGGCACGACAGGCCACACTGGCCCCAACCCTCAAGGCACAAGACACGAAGCAACGAAAGAAACATGCTCAAGGTGCAGTACACAGCCGCACCCACAACCTGAAACGATACAGGCCAACCGAAGGAGACTCCCCACCAGAGACCCACAAGAGGAAACACACGAAAATCCAGCAGCTTCAAGAGCGCAACGACCATGTTGGCTCTTAGAAGCACACAACACAAGGCACCACTCCTACCACCATAGGCGGAGAGGGCCACACGCCAAACGGCGAAAAGTGCCTCCAAAGCACAGCTGAGGCACATGCAAAAAACACACACCGGAATGATGCCTGCACTAGCAAGCCAAATAAAAGAAAACCTGGTGCCGCCTCACACTGAACATAGGGAACGCTGCCCTACATCGTCCATTCAGGCAACAAGAAACTAGCACAGCAAGAGACGGGACAATAGGTCACCACAACCTATCGCACCACAAGGAAAACAACGTGCACGAGGTGAGCAACCAACTCAACCTCAAGATAGCACAAGGGGAGGGACCTTCACTACAAAGGTCGCCACGGTGCGCAACACGGCGCTAAATGCCATGGTAGAGCACCATCGCCCCGACAACCCACGGAAAACAGAGGAAGAAGGCACGCAACAGGCCTCTTCTGCACGCAAGAGGGACAACCACAACGCAAGACTGACGCTTCCACAAGAAGCACAGCCAGCCAAACACCCACTACACTCACCAGACCACCATCTGGGAGAGCACACAGGGCGCGAGAAGTGAAGCAAACCCCCGGACCACGGGGATACACAAAGTCCCGCCAGCGCAGCCGAGAAACTCAAAAACGAACAGAAAGACAACCTGGCCAGAATAATGGCCAGACACACGGTCAAAGGTACCACACCTTGACCGACAACCCCCAGGCAGACTGAACACGGACAGTCCAACCGGCAATAGCGACATCTCATCTCCAAAGATAGAGAACAGCGACAGCCAAAACAACACAAGGCAGCTTTGTGGAGAACCTACACCAAAAGCGCCAAGAGCCGTTCTAGGAAAAATATCACCAGAATGCAGCTCAACCAAACAACACACTTCAAACCACAGGGGCAACACAACGGCAGCCCAAAATGAACACAAACCACTCCGCAGCAAGCAGAACTATAGAAACAATGCAAGCCAGTTCTTGGAGAACTTACACCAGGACGCAGCCTAAGCAAATGGCCAAAGCTCATGGCCACTGAAAGAAAAACACAGCAGCCAGCAGAAGCAACACAAACCGGTTCTGGGAGAACCTCCACCAGAACCACCAAGGCACCATTCTGGGAAACCCACCAGAACGCACCGGCCAACACAACAACAGCATACCTCAACCATGAGGTAGCACAACAACCGGCAGAGACAAGCCGGAACAGACCTAAGAGCAAGCCTCACCAGGACAACAGCCAACCGATCTGGGAAAATATCACCAGAACACAGGGCAACCAAGCGATGCACCTCAACCTCGAGGGCAACGCAACGGCAACCAACCAGACAACAGAGACCTCAAACCAAAGAGGTAACACAGCGGAAGACTTCAACGAGCACAGAAGCAGTCCCAGAGGGAGAGAAGCCCTCACCAGGACAACAACAAAACAGTTCTGGGAACATCACCAGAACACAAGAAACCAAGCGATGCACCTCAACCCAGAGGGCAGCGCAACAACAACCAGAAATGAGCACAACGCAGTTCTGGGGAAACCTCACTTCCGCCAGAACCAACAGAGATGAACTCCGAGAGCACCTCACCAGAGTTCACAACTATCCAGCACAAGGCTGACAACAACCACAGACAGGTGTCGCAGTGCTCAACCAGCGGTGCAGCACGTCACACAAAACATCTGCTTAGCACGAGCAAAGATGCCGACTGAGCAGAGCACAGTGCCCAACGGCGCATAGGCACACAAGGCCAAACACACATCCAACAAGGACACACCCAAACAACAAGGGGACTACCAACAAGGCAAGGACACCTTCGACCGGCTCCGCAGGCTACAACCCTCCACCGGTGAAGGACACACCACATGTAGGCTCTCTCAGCCTTCACGACAGACCCACATGGATGCGCAGGCCGATGAAGAACTATACTGCAGCACGAACGAAATAGCAACCACGCTCGTGGCACACGCACCCAGCAACAGCAACAACGCTCTCCTGCAGCTCACACTTGAACCTTAATGGAAAGCTATCCACCTGCAACAAAGAACCAATGCTCACCTAACAGCAAATCTACATAGACGGGCCAGCAGCATACTAGTACCTTTCTTTGGGACAGCCATAGTTATTAACTCATTACAAATCTCGTTGGACCCCTGAGCTCTGATACCACTGTAACGACCCGACCTGTAGGTCCCCCCGCTAGGGACCCCAAATGTCGCATCGCCACCCATGGATCTGAAGACCCGGAAGGGTTAAAATTTAGTCTAGTGAGATAAGCAATGAATTCAAATAAATATAACAAGAAAGTTCATACATTAATAAGAAAGTTATGTACAACATGTCCCAAATAACAGTACAGGTATAGAAAGAAAGGTGCAGTCCTTAAGGGGCATACACCGAGGACTTGGAAAAAGGCAACTCTCAACTCACGGTACAAGCGCTCACGCTCACAACTCACACTGCTGGCAATGCACGGCGAACAAGCCACCACCACGACCGTCCGGCAACGAACTCTTGTGACAGCAAGTCCCTACCTGAAGAGAGTAGAGGGGGTGAGTCTTGCGAACAAGGCTCAGTAGGGATAACCAGTCCCTTACCAGCCAGAGTAGTAGGAACTCCAACAAAAGCGGAAGCAACTACTCTAGAAAGCAGTAAAGCGGGAAACACCTACTGCAAAGTACTAGAAAGTAGCGGAATAGAGAAAATGCCACGACCCATAACTAGGGTCGGGCCAAACACAACTCCCGCAGAACCAGCGGAGTCAAACACGATGCGGAAGCAACCCTCGGCACACACACCCATCGAGACAAGAAGCTCACGGAACACCAGAGCAATCAAGTGAGACCAGAGTCTCACGACACAAGCACCAACATCCCAGACCTCCACGAGGTCGAGAAGGAACAACCAGGTGTCACCACGAGAGACACCGAGCAACCATGTGAGAAACAACGTCTCACCACAGGCACGGCCACCTCAGACCTTCACAAGGTCGAGGGCCCACAAGCAAAACCACTCTGGACCTCGGACACTCCACGAGGTCAAGGAACTACACCCTCCGGTGCCACCACAGACGGCACCAAGGAATGGTCTACTGAAATAGCGGTCGTTGTGAACACAAGACACCCGAAAGAACCTGCGGAGCGGAAACCACTGAACAAGGCCCACGAGGCCAACCAACAAAGCCCACGGAATGAGACACGGCTAGGCTACAACCACCGTGCAGGCTAGGGCGACGAGACTCACTTAGAAACAATGTGGGAAACTCTGTCACAATAAGAGCAACCAAGCCACGGCCACAGGCAGTTAAGAGGAGGGCACACTCTCCACACCTCCAACTCGCCAACTGCTGACTCCTACCTACAACCTCCCCGGTAGAGTGAGGCTAGTGAGCCACAGCAGAGAACAACTAACAAACCACCACAGCTTGTCCGAGCTGCGTCCCCACGCCTACCCTCCCTACGTGGCTCCGGAACCACCGCAGAGCGAGGCAATGAGAAGGACTAGCTGGTCCACATCGAAGGAGTGCCACAACAACCTCGGAGACACAGACCCAGCTAAGGGATCTCCACAAATGACTCTATGCCACTGCCCCAACCATTTTTCTCTCTGCTTCAAGTCGGTGACTTGAGCATGCCCGCCGCCTGGAGAACTCCCTCTAACAGGCGCGCAGGGATGGGGGTCCTAGATAACAGTAACAACCTGTCTCATAGACAAGCCCTCAAGTGCCTAGCACCAGGCGAAAAGAAAACTGGCGGGGCAACCACCACAGAAATCGGCACAGCTGGCTTGTAAACAAGACAAGCCCAGCAGGCACAGGCACGCACGACACCCCCTCCGAAAACCCCCATAAGGACCGTCGGCCAACGCCGGCACACATGACACGGCCCGAGAAATCAAAACACCACCAAATAGAACAGAAACCATCACTCTTCTAATAATTGATTGACTAACAAACAATCAATTATTAGGCAGACGCGAGCCTCCTAGCACCGCCACTAGGACATGGCCACGAAGGTGTCACCTTCGGTCACTGAACGCAGTGAGCCAACCTGCCGCGTTCCCTACCAGAAGGTCCTAAGGGCAACCCTGCCCTGGGGCACACGCCGACACGCCAACTACGGCCACGGAAACACCCAAGGCAAGCTTGGTGCTATCACCCCCTCCTAGCCAGTCGAGATACCATCGCGACAGGTAGGGCAACCGTGACAAGGATCGAGTTGCATCGGGTAAGTGCGTCGCGACAATAGGCTTGTCGCGACAGGAAACTAGGTCGCGACACGCCTTATCGCGATGGACAACTGCACCGTGATAAGGTCGCGTCCGACTGGGGCGACGCCTCCTCTGATGTCGCGATGCGCACCGCGGTCGCGACATCAGTCGGGAGGCAGACCGCCGGGATGCTACATCCCAGGGTTGCCCACACAGCACAAACTGCACAACCACGGGGAGGGGAGCATGGGGAAAGCTATGAAGCTAACTACCAACACAAGAGGAATGCTAATCACCCAGATTGGAAAGGGCACAAGAGATCCCTACAAGAAAATGGAGAACCAAACCACAGGGCCTTCTCGATGGCAAGAACACCTCTTCCTCGCTCCACGACGCCGCTCCAAGCTCTGCACGAGCCGCCGTCGCTCTGCCAAGCTCCAACCGCCAGAGGAAGAGAGGGGGAAACCTTCCCCTCCTCGGAGAGGAGGAGGGAAGGGAGAAAGAGCCAAAGAAGGGGAAGGAGAGCCGGCCAAGGATTTTAGCCTTTGGCCCCCAAGACGCGATGGGGCGGGGAGTCGCGTTACCAACCATAACGCGATGGCCGCCCACACTGCGACCAAAACGTGTCCCTCCAGGACACTGTGACAACCTGACAGGTCGCTCTGACAAGCCTGCCCTTCTGATAGGCGTCAGACGACTAAAAAGTAGAACCTTGTCACGACCCGTTGACCGGGCGCGATAGGAATGTGACGGTCCAAGTGGTCGCAACTCGAATGACTGTCGTGACAGGCAGTTCCGTTGCGACGCTAACGTGTCATCAAGGCCAGACGCGTTAGTGGCCAGTCATCCCACACACAAATGGAAAGCCCGAGATGTTACATTTCCCCTCTTCCCGAACCTCATCACACCCTTCAACGGCAAGATCCTCAAGAAACAAAATCTCCTGGTGCGAACTCAAGTGGCCTCCTGCGTCTATCAGCATAGCTCTTCTGTCTGCTCTGTGCTGTCTGTAACCTCTTCTTGATCAACCTGATTGTATCTGCACACTGCTGATCTAACTCTGGTCCCAAAAGCTATCTCTCACCAACCTCGTGCCAGTGTAATAGGGTCCTGCACGGTCTGCCATATAATTCCTCAAAAGGTGCCATGCCAATGCTGGAGTGGTAGCTGTTGTTGTAGGCGAACTCAACCATCGACAGTTGTGTTTCCCAAGAACCACTCCACTCCAAACAACAGGCCCTCAACATGTCCTCCAAAGTCTGTATCGTCCTCTCTGACTGACCATCTGTCTGTGGGTGATAAGCGGAACTCATCCTCAGCTCGGTGCCTAGTACTCTCTGTAGACTCTGCCAAAACCCAGAAGTGAATCTCGGATCTCTATCTGACACAATCGAAACTGGTACTCCATGAAGTAGTATAATCCAATCCGTATACAATTTGGCTAATCTGTCAACTGACAATGTCATCCTCATTGGCAAAAAGTGTGTTGTCTTCATCAATCTATCCACTACTACCCAAATGTCATCATGTCTCTGCTGTGTGCGAGGCAATCCAACCACAAAGTCCATGGCGATGTCGTCCCACTTCCACTCGGGAATGGGCAATGACTGAAGCTCTCCACCTAGATGCTGATGCTCTGCCTTAACCTACTGACAAACTATGCATCTGGACACGAACTCTGCAATCTCCCTCTTCATCCCAGGCCACCAGAATTGCTTCTTCAAGCAATGGTACATCTTGGTGGAGTCAGGATGAATAGCATACCTCGATCTGTGTGCCTCCTGAAGCTCTCTCTACTTCAACTCTGCATCCCTCGGTACGTACAACTTGCCTCTATATCTGACCTCTGAACTGTCATCTAGCTGAACCTCTGGCAACTGTGGTATCTCTGCCAACTCTGGATCTACTCGCTTTGTTGCTATCACCTCGAAGTACACTATCGGTCTGACTGTCAAGCTGCCCAAGACTGCCTTGTCTCTACTCTTGGGTACCTGAAAGGAACTCTGAGCCACATCCTCAAGCATCCTCCACTCTCTGACCATCAGTGCACTAACGTGGGCTCTCCTACTCAAGGCGTCCGCTACGACCTTTGCCTTCCCCAGGTGATAGGAAAGGGTGAAGTCGTAGTCCTTCAGGTACTCCATCCATCTGCGTTGCCTCAAGTTCAAATCTCTCTTTGTGAATACGTACCTGAGACTCTGGTGGTCAGTGAAGATCTCGAACCTCTCGCCGTACAAATAGTGCCTCCATAGCTTCAAAGAAAACACCACTGCTGCTAACTCCAAGTCATGCGTGGGGTAGTTCTCCTCATGCCTCTTTAGCTGCCTAGATGCATAGCCCACCACAATGCCATGCTGCATCAACACTGCTCCTAAGCCTGCCTTCGAAGCATCGATGTAGACCACGAAACCTCCACTACCTGATGGTAACACTAACACTAGTGTTGTAGTCAGTCTCTACTTTAGCTCCTGAAAGCTGGCGTCACAATCTGCGGTCCACTGGAATCTGACATCCTTCCTAGTCAACATTGTAACGGCCCCGGCGCCCGGGTCCCTGGCTCCCACCAAGGATCCGACCGTCGGCACCGCCGCCCACGGGTCCGGAGACCCAGAAGGGCTAACGGATCGGTCTAACAAGATATGTGACGGAAAGTAAATAACGACAACTGTACTAAAAATGTACCAACTAGTGCAATAAGAATTCTAACATAACGTGCAAGTCTAGTACAAGTCCCAAGTAGTAAAAGTACAAGTGCAAAACAGAAAAGGAATAACACGTCCCTTAGGGGCATACCCCGAGGGTGAAGTACATAACTGGGGGAAACACTGCCACTAGAGACTCCGACTACTGCGGGTCCGTCTCCTCGCTACGCCGCGGAGGGAACTGCTATGAAGTCTCACCTGCAAAACAGGGAGTGAGCTTCACGAAGAAGCCTAGTAGGGACTACCAATCTCCCACTGGTTCCACAAGCATATATATAGACTAGTGCAATAATTAAATAAAGCAGTAAGGTCTAATCTACTAAACAGAGTAAAGTGCGGAAGTGTGAAAGAACTACACAGTAGTCGGTCTAAGCCACTCGGCGGGACCGGAAAACCCGTATAAACCAAGGCACCACAAGAACCCAGCTGTAAACACAGACAACGAACTGCCTGGACAAGTACACTAGCTATAGTACACTACTCTAGTCAGCTGGTCAGGAGCGCCACGTGTCTTACCCTCAACCAACGGTCCATGTCTGACACCTCCCGTCGGAGTGAGATGCGGAACCACAAGTAACCACAACTGCCATAGTCTAGCCGGACTACGGTCCCACGCCTGACGGCTCTAGGTGGTACCGGAACCACGTAGAGTGAGACAGTGAGAACGGACTAGCTGAACTGCGCCGTACGAGTTACACACTACCGGCGTACCAGTCTCAACTAAGAGAGCTTCACAAACGACCACGTCCCTGTCCCACCGTTTTCCCCTACTGCTACCAAAGTCAACGACTCGAGCAAACCCCGCCGCCTGGAGCAACACCCTCTGACACAAGCGCACGGGAACCGGGGGTCCCAGGTAACGGTAACAACCTGTCTCTCCGACAAGCCCTCAAGTGCCTAGCACCAGGCGAAGAGAGAGAGACTAGAAGTAGCACTGTACTAGGAAACAACACAGGTGCCAAGAAAATCGAGTCGCAGCGGAAGCAAGACACTGAACAGGTGGCAAAGTCCCTTCTCTGTCTGAGAAGGCGACAGGCCTGGTGTCGCCATCACGATGGCGATACCCAGGCCGGCGCAACCCTACTGATCTGGTCGCGACATAGGCCTTGTCGCAACCAGGTCAGTGCTCCAGTGACCTGATAGGTCAGCAAGGGAAACAGGAACCGAAACAGAAAGTAGGCAGAAGGCGACGGCCCTCGTGTCGCTACCAGGATGGCGACAGAGGTGTTGTCACCTTTAGGAGTTCCTGAAGGCGACGCATCGATGCGTCGCCACCTGGGTAGCGACACCCAAGGTCTCGCATTACCAGGTGAACACCCACCGAGCCTCCCTTCAACAAGGCCTCAACCACACTACAAACACATCCGTGGGGAGGAGATCATGTAGACAATTAAACATGGCTCTAATGAGCTCAAAACACCCTCAAAAGAACCCCAACAAGCATGCAAATTAGGCTACACTCGCATGCATCTCACTCAACACAAGGAGAACCCTCATCAACCCAAGCAAACCATTGCATGCATTCAAAAGGACACAATCCATACTAATCACACAATGCATATCAACAACCTAGCACGGTAGATCTAGGCTTGGAAGAGGGTTGGGAACCTAGCAAGTGTAACTAGGGGAAAGTTGGGTTCCCTACCTCGAAAAGGAGACTCAACCACAAGGGCCCTTCTCGTAGGTTAGCAACCCTCCTCCTTCGAGCTCCAACACTCCACAAGCCTTCTCCCACGAAACGAGCAAATCCTCTCCCTTGAAGAGCATCCATGCATGCCAAAAGAGAGGAAGAACAGTGAGAGAGGGAACAAGTATAGGAGGACACTCAAGAGCAAACAAACAACATCAACCTACCTTGCTAGATCACCAAGAAGACTCCTCCCAAGCTCCCACGGAGTCCCCCAAGCCTCAGTTCGCCGGAGAAGAAGGTTGCACCAAGCAAAGGGACGAACTGGGGCTTGTGCTCACGGATTGGGCACTTAAACCTTTGAACATGAGAACGCGACAGGGGGTGCGTCGCCTTCCTTTACTGAAGGCGACATACATACTGTCGCTATCCTGTGGTCAATGGTCAAGCTGACCTGCGACCTCACCACGTGTCAGCCATGCAGGCCTGACACCATGTCGCGACGGAGGACCCGTCGCCTTCCCACTGTCGCAGGTTGACACCTGTCACCTCTCTTCAGACAGCAAAACGACAAAGTCACATGTTGCTGGCAGCAGAGAGAAAGCGACAGCCTGGCCGTCGCATTCCCAAGCAGAACGCGACCACCACCCTGTCGCCTTCAGAAGGCGACAAACAGGGTGTCGCTACCCTTGACGGAGGGCGACTGGTCAAAGGTAACATGGGATGTTACAATCTAACCAACAGAAATATAATTTTGTCCTCGAAATTCAGGGCAAAACTAGGGGAACAAAGTAAAACTGCGTACCTGTCACTCGAACAAGTAAGGAAACTGCTCCCGCATCTCGTCCTCACGCTCCCAAGTGGCCTCACCACCAGCGCGGTGCTCCCTAACCACCTTGACGAGTGGGATACTCCTCCTGCGAAGCTACTGCACTCTGGGGTCCACCACGCTGACTGGGTACTCCGGCACGGACAAGTCGGGGGCGACCTCAAGCTGCGAGTAGTCGAGCACATTCGACGGATCTGACATGTACTTCCTCAGCTATGAAACGTGGAAGACGTCGTGAACACCTGCCAACTCAGACGGAAGGGCTAGCCGGTAAGCGACCTCGCCCACACGCTTCAGGATGGAAAAAGGGCCAAAAAACCTCGGGCTGAGCTTGCCCTTCTTCCCAACCTGAGAACGCCTTTGGTAGGCAAGATCCGAAGGAACACTCTGTCGCCAACCTCGAACTGAAGTGGTCTCCTACGGACATCGGTGTAGCTCTTCTGTCTGCTCTGCGCTGTCTGCAACCTCTGCCGGATCAGCCTCACTATGTCTGCACACTACTGAACTAGCTCCAGACCTAGAAACTGCCTCTCACCAACCTCGTGCCAGTGCAACAGTGTCCTACACGGCCGACCATACAAAGCCTCGTAGGGCGCCATCCCGATGCTGGAGTGAAAGCTATTATTATAGGAAAACTCCACCATGGGAAGGTGCGACTCCCACGTGCCGCCCCAGTCTAGGCAACACGCTCTCAACAAGTCCTCGAGGGTCTGTATGGTCTGCTTAGACTGCCCGTCTGTCTGTGGGTGGTACACCGAACTCAGCCTCCGCTCAGTGCCAAATGCCCGCTGAAAGCTGCGCCAGAAACGAGAAGTGAACCTCGGATCTCTATCTGAGACAATAGAGACCGGGGTTTCGTGCAAAGGTACCACTCTGTCCACAAACAACCGAGCAAGTCTGTCAACTGGCCAAGCTGCTCTGACTGGAAGAAAGAGAGCGGTCTTCGTCAACCTGTCAATGATGACCCAAACACTGTCGTGCCCCTGAGAGGTACGAGGTAAGCCAGAAACAAAGTCCGTGGTGATATGCTCCCACTTCCACACTAGAATGGGAAGCGACTGCAACTCACCACCAGGACGTTGGAGCTCTGTCTTCACCTGCTGGCAGGTAAGGGAGCGCGAAACAAACTCAGCGATATCTCTCTTCATCCCCGGCCACCAAAAGAGTACCCTCAAGTCATGTTACATCTTGGTAGAGCCTGGATGAATAGAGTATCGCGACCGGTGAGCCTCGGACAGTACCTCCTCCCTGGCGTCCTCTGGAACGTAGAGTCTGCCTCGGAAACGAACCTCGTTGTGCTCGTCCAGTGCTACCTCGGGAACCCCAACACGTCTTCCAAGTCCTCGTCTGCACTCTGAGCCTCAAGTACCTGCTGAAAAATCCACGAACGAACGGACAGGACGGCTGCCACTGCCCTCTCCCGGAGGCTCGACGGTACAAACACACTCTGAGCGGCATCCTCCAGGAGTCTCCATGTCTAACCAACAAAGAACTCAAGTGGGCTCTCCTACTCAAAGCATCTGCCACGACATTAGCCTTCCCTGGGTGATAGGAAAGAATAAAGTCATAGTCCTTCAAGTATTCGAGCCACCTGCGCTGCCTGAGGTTGAGATCCCGCTGCGTGAAGACATACTGTAAGCTGCGGTGGTCGGTGAAGACCTTGAACACCTCACCGTACAAGTAGTGCCTCCACAACCTCAAGGCAAACACGACCACTGCAAGTTCCAGGTCGTGCGTCGGGTAGTTTTGCTCATGCTTCTTCAGCTGACGAGAAGCATAGGCAACTACTCGACCATGCTGCATCAACATAGCACCCAAACCAGTACCCGAAGCGTCTGTGTAGACAACAAAGCCGCCAGTGCCAGAAGGAACACAAGGATCGGAGCTGAAGTCAGTCAACTCTTCAGCTCCTGGAAACTCTGCTCGCACTCTGTCGTCCACACAAACCGGGTCTCCCGCCTGGTCAAACGGGTCAAAGGCTCTGCAACTCTGGCGAAGTCCTACACGAACCTCCTGTAGTAGCCTGCCACCGCCAGGAAACTGCGAACCTCAGCAACTGTAGTGGGCTGGCCCCAAGAAACAACGGCCTCAACCTTGGCGGGACCAACCGCCACACCTTCACCAGAAACAACGTGCCCAAGGAAATGCACCTCCTTTAGCCAAAACTCACACTTGCTGAACTTGGCATAAAGTCGGTGACTCCTCAAAGTTTGCAATACCAGCCTCAAGTGAACCTCGTGCTCCTCCGCCGTCACTGAGTACACCAGGATGTCTTCGACGAACACCACCATGAACCGGTCCAGGTACTCGCTGAAAACACTGTTCATCATCTCCATGAACGCTGCTGGGGCATTCGTGAGCCCAAAAGTCATCATGACAAACTCGAAGTGGCCGTAGCGGGTGCGAAAGGCTGATCTCGTAACGTCTGACTCCCGAATCCGCAACTGGTAGTAACCCGACCTCAAGTCGATCTTCGAGAACACTAAAGCTGTCTGCAACTGGTCAAACAAGTCATCGATCCTGGGCAAAGGATACTTATTCTTCACGGTAACCTGATTCAGCTGACGATAATCAATACACATTCTCAAGCTACCATCCTTCTTCCTCACAAACAACACAGGCGCTCCCCACGGCGAGCGACTAGGACGAATGAAGCCCAACGCAAGCAACTCCTCTAGTTGGCGCTTCAACTGCCGCAGCTCCGCCGGCGCCATCCGGTACGGTGCCTTAGACGCAGGCATCGTCCCCGGAAGCAACTCAATGGAGAAATCTACCTCCCACTCAGGCGGCAACCCAGGTAGATCCTCTGGAAACACGTCAGCAAACCCACAAACAACCGGCACGTAAGAAACAGCCAACTCACCCGAATCCGAGGCACAAACGGAAGCCAGGAAAGCAACACAACCGTCTCAGATAAGACGCCGAGCTCTACAGAAAGAAACAAAGGGTTGGCAGACAGACCGGGTACCTCGAAAGCAAAGCACAGGTGCTCCAGGTAACTCGAACCGCACGGTCTTCCGCTGACAATCTACCAAAGCAGAGTGTGCCTCTAACCAGTCCATGCCCAAAATGGCATCGAAGTCGTGGAGCTGCAAGGCAAACAGTCTGGCTGGTAGCTGGGGGCCTGCACCTCGATGGTGACACCCTCCAAGTAACCAAGGGTACGAACAAAGTCACCCGTCGGAAGCTCAACAGCTAGGTCGCAGGTCCGCTCCGGAGCAAACTCGGTCAAAGTAGCAAAGAACACCTCTGAAGCAAAACAGTGCGTAGCACCCGGATCAATCAAAACTCTAGCAGCTCTACCAAGGATGGGAATCGTACCGACGACCAGATTAGAGGCCTCCGCCTCCTCTCTAGTGATGTTCATCACCCGACCGCGTCCACGACCTCATTAAGGCTGCTGCTGCTGTTGCTGCGGATGCTGCTGTTGCTGACCCTGGTACTGCTGCTGGCGCTGAGGTGGCTGGGGTGGACGGTACTGCGCCTGAGGTGCCTGCTGGTGCTGCTCCTGCTACTGCCTCAACAGACACTCTCGCCTAAAGTGCCCCTCCTGCCGCAGTGGTAACAACCCAAACCCTGCTGGCTCTGCTCTGCTCCCTGCTGGACGGACTGCTCCGCTGGAAACGGCAAGGTCTGACGCCTCTGCTGCTGCGAGTGACGCCTGCCTCCACGAGTGAACAACTTCTTCAACTTCGTGGTTAGTCTAGCACCGCCTGTTCCCGAAGAGGAAGAAGAAGACACACTCCCCCGACTGCCTGCGGGGCGCTGGTACGGAGAAGATCTCCCTGAACCTCCACTCTGCTGCGGATGAAACCGACGCTCCCGCTCTAGGGCCGTAGCTCTCGCCACTGCTACTGACAAGGTGTCGCAGAGGTGACCAGCTATGGCCCACCTCAAGTCGGGACGTAGCCCACTAATGAACCACTCTGTACGAGCCTGCTCACTAGCTGCCACGTGGGGAACGTGTCGAAGTAGCTGCAGAAACCTCAGATGGTATTGTCCCACGGTTAAGTCTCCCTGGACTAACTCGTGGAACAAGTCCCTCCTCTCCCGACAGACATAGTCGGGAAGGTACTCGCCGAGGAAGGCCTCGAGAAACTGCTGCCAAGAGATCTGCTCCAACCTCCTGCCCTGAAACCTGGTCAGCCTCACTACTCGCCACCACTCATAGGCTAACCCCTTCAGCTGATATACTGCCAAACGAACCTGATCCAACTCTGCACAGTCCATGGTCTCGAAGGTGCGCTCGAGATCATGGACCCAACTCTTTGCTCTATCCAGATCGTGGTCGCCTACAAACGTAGGAGGTCGAAGACGAAGGAACCTCTCCAGAAGCACGGTGCGGTCCTCAGGTGCTACTGCTGCTGCTAGAGTCTGCTACCGAACTACAGGTGGTACCTCTGGCTGAACCGGTGCTGCCTGTGGGGTCAGTGGTGGCTGTTCCTTCCCTGCCATCTCTGCAAACTGCTGACCTCCTGCTGGCATCTGCTGGTATGGCTGGTACTGCTGCTGCGGCGAGTACTGCCACGGACCCTGAAGCATTGCTCTCCACCACTGCTCCATGACGGCCGGCGGGGGCACAGGTGGATACCACTGCTGCTGCTCCTGCTGCTGTTGCGGTCCTCCCTGCGGCAACGAGTCGTCAGGCTGCTCGAACTGCTGGGGCTGAGCACCGAACGGCACCTGCTCGGTAGCAACCGAACTGTCCGACTCAGTTTCCTGATGCTCCACCAAGTTATGAGCCTGCCTGCGAGTGCATGGAGGCATGATCTGCAAAACAGCCAGATTTAGTTATTAACACCTAAGACTCCGGCGGCTAGCAGTGTTCACTTATACTTTCTAAGGGACTTTACGTCATTACTCATTTCCACCACAAGTCTTGATAGACCCCTGGCTCTGATACCACTGTAACGGCCCCGGCGCCCAGGTCCCCGACTCCCACCAAGGATCCGACCGTCGGCACTGCCGCCCACGGGTCCGGAGACCCGGAAGGGCTAACGGATCGGTCTAACAAGATATGTGACAGAAAGTAAATAACGACAACTGTACTAAAAATGTACCAACTAGTGCAAGAAGAAGTCTAACACAACGTGCAAGTCTAGTACAAGTCCCAAAGTAGTAAAAGTACAAGTGCAGAACGGAAAAGGAATAAAACGTCCCTTAGGGGCATACCCCGAGGGTGAAGTACAGAACTGGGGGAAACACTACCACTAGAGACGCCGACTACTGCGGGCCCGTCTCCTCGCTACGCCGCAGAGGGAACTGTTGTGAAGTCTCACCTGCAAAATAGGGAGTGAGCATCACGAAGAAGCCCAGTAGGGACTACCAATCTCCCACTGGTTCCACAAGCATATATAGACTAGTGCAATAATTAAATAAAGCAGTAAGGTCTAATCTACTAAACAGAGTAAAGTGCGGAAGCGTGAAAGAACTACACAGTCGTCGGTCTAAGCCACTCGGCGGGACCGGAAAACCCGTGTAAACCAAGGCACCACAAGAACCCAGCTGTAAACACAGACAGCGAACTGCCTGGACAAGTACACTAGCTACAGTACACTACTCTAGTCAGCTGGTCAGGAGCGCCACGCGTCTTACCCTCGACCAACGGTCCATGTCTGACACCTCCCGTCGGAGTGAGACGCGGAACCACAAGTAACCACAAGTGTCGTAGTCTGGCCAGACTACAGTCCTACGCTTGACGCCTCTAGGTGGTACCGGAACCACGTAGAGTGAGGCAGTGAGAACAGACTAGTTGAACTACGTCGTACGAATCACACACTACCGGCGTACCAGTCTCAGCTAAGAGAGCTCCACAAACGACCACGTCGCTGTCCCACCATTTTCCCCTACTGCTACCAAAGTCAACGACTCGAGCAAACCCCGCCGCCTAGAGCAACACCCTCTGACACAAGCGCGCAGGAACCGGGGGTCCCAGGTAACGGTAACAACCTGTCTCGCGAACAAGCCCTCAAGTGATCAGGTCAGTGCTCCAGTGACCTGATAGGTCAGCAAGGGGAACAGGAACCGAAATGGAAAGTAGGCAGAAGGCGACGACCCTCCTGTCCTTACTAGGATGGCAACAGAGGTGCTGTCGCCTTCAGGAGTTCTGAAGGCGATGCATCGATGCATCTCCGCCTGGGTAGCGACACCCAAGGTGTCGCATTACCAGGTGAACACCCACCGAGCCTCCCTTCAACAAGGCCTCAACCACACTACAAACACATCCGTGGGGAGGGGATCATGTGGCAAGTAAACATGGCTCTAATGAGCTCAAACCACCCTCAAAAGAACCCCAACAAGCATGCAAATTAGGCTACACTCGCATGCATCTCACTCAACACAAGGAGAACCTCATCAACCCAAGCAAACCATTGCATGCATTCAAAAGAACACCATCCACACCGATCAAACAATGCATATCAACACCTAGCATGGTAGATCTAGGCCTGGAAGAGGGTTGGGAAACCTAGCAAGTGTAACTAGGGGAAAGTTGGGTTCCCTACCTCGAAAAGGAGACTCAACCACAAGGGCCCTTCTCGTAGGTTAGCAACCCTCCTCCTTCGAGCTCCAACGCTCCACAAGCCTTCTCCCACGAAACGAGCAAATCCTCTCCCTTGAAGAGCATCCATTGCATGCCAAAAGAG
>CM024756.1:35872863-35923583 GCA_014218235.1 Colocasia esculenta
TGCCAAACATCATAGAACAGTTTTTCTTAATTTTAAAATTTAGATAGAAGAGAACACATTATAATTTTTAGATAGAAATAACTTTTTAAAAAAGTTGCTCCCAAACACCCTATTAAGTCCTTTCATTAGAGCTGCAAACGGGTCGGGTTCGGAATCGGAAACACAGATTCCGATTCCGATTCTGATAACCGAAATATGGTTCCGATTTCGCTAAAATCGGAATGGTTAATTCTGATTCCGTTCCGATTCCAATAATATTACCGGAACCGAAATTCCGATAAGCTAAGGTGTTTACCATAATTTTACCTTTTGAGTTTATGATAATTTATCAGAATAACCATACTGATTCCGATTATTTTTCAATTCCGATTCCAATTCCGATAGCTTATCAGAATATCCGATACCGATTCCGATAAGCTATCGATATCATTTTTCGATTCCAAAACCGATAATTTTATCGGAATCGGGTCGGAATATCGGGTTCCGTTTACAACCCCTACCTTTTATTGTCAACTTTTTAATTTTCGGTCCAAGAGACCAACATCATAAGTCATTGTTTCTTAAAACCCCAAAGTACCCAACCAAAGTATGCGCTGTGTTCTGAAGAAGGAGACGAAGGGCGTACCCTGCGCTGTTCAAATCTAAAAAAAATAAAATTCTTATGACTATCTCCATCACATTGTGCTGGTAATTATAGACACCACGTGTGGGAAAGTGGCGGATCTGATTTTTTATATTTTTTAATTTTTTTAAAATTTAAATCTAAAAAGATGTCGGACGATGTTATTGACTGATTCACTGAATAAAATTATTTGAGTAATTTTATTGTACAAAATCAACTACCAAGGACGCCGACCACTGTTAGGAGATTTGAATTTTTTTAGATTTCTTAAATCCCAAACCCCACACGCAGAGGACTTAAAATTAAATGTAATGGCAAGTCATATAATATTCATCAACTACCAAGGATATTTCTGATATACCATCTCCTATCTGTTACCACACTTCACGTTTTCCATCTATTTTGGACCAAAAACTAATTTTGGGACAGAAAAAGACCATACTAGATATTATAATTTTTACTTATTTGGATTAGAATTAACTAGTCCACTCTACTTGGACTGATAGTCAAATTCCCGAAAAAATTCCCCCCAAATTCAAAATAATGCTAAATAATCCTCCTCCTCCATCTCCGTTTCCCTCTCGCTAGGGTTTGTCCTTGCTTTGCTCTGCCATCCTCCGGGTTTTTGATTCCTACTGCTTCCTCTCCTCTTCCTAGGGTTCTCTTTTTCGGATCTGTTCTTCTTGCTGTTTGCCTTCTAGGGTTCCACTTTTGCGGGGTCCCTCTCCAGTTTGTTTCCATTTTTTTCTTGTTGACTCGAAGAAGCCTCGAAGATGAGCTCGACGGTGCAGAGGGGCGCCAAATCTGAGAGGCAGACGCCGTTCTATCGCGATTTGGCGTCGCCGATCTCCGCTCACCGGGGGAGGTTTGCTAGTCCAGGGCAGGCGGCGGCTGTGTCCGCGCTGTGGAGGGATAACTTGGGGGACTGGAACCGCCACCGCCGCCCGTCTTCACCTTGGATGAGCGGGCCGATTTCTCCCGGAGAATGGGCTCGCGGAGCTGCCCCTGTCGCCGGATTTCAAGTCGGAGACGAGGACGCCCTCTCCCATGGGGGTTTCTCCCTCACCCCTCAAGAGCAGAGCGGAGGTGAGTACGTCGAGTGCTCTGTTTGCCGTGGAGTCGTCAACGTCACAGCAGCAGCAGCAAACGCCTGGGATCTCGAGTTGGTGGTCACCTGTGAAGAGCAGTTTTGTCGATCATGATGAGAAAGGGAAGGCTCACCTGTTGATGGGGTGGTTCAGCCGGGTGCTTTGATCATGCTCCCACCTCTGAGGGAGGTAGCAAGGCCGGAGTTGCAGAAGAATAGTTTACCCACTGGCAGTCTCGATGAGGAGGAGTGGGTTACCGTTTATGGGTAAAACCCTCTGGCTTATTGTTTCTTCTATTTAAGATTTTAATTGCACTTACTGGTTTATGCTCATCGGCATCTTCTCTCGCACTTTGTGTTGTTATACACTATTAGAACATTGAGAATGTTGCATAATTTCCTGCATACATGGTTGAATTCAGCTATATCTTTCAAGTAAAAATGACTAATTGTCACTTCGCATTTCAACAAGGATTATCTACCCGTATTCCCTAATTGTAAAGCAAACTGTAAATAATGGAATGTCTGTAAAAAAAGAGATCATTTTAATGAAGTGACTGCTTCAATACATTTCTGATGAAGTAGTATAGGTCTCAACAAAATTTTTGACATAACAAGGCAACCCAAGCATTCTTTGGTTGGCTAAGAGCCTAAGGTCGGAAAACACCTAAAAGGTTCCTAGGTGGTGTCCCTATAGAATTTTTGAAACACTGTGCCCTCGACAAAGCATACTAGATAGTAATTTTGTATGCAAAAGTTTGTTAGCGAATATGACCATCATCACATTAATATTAAGATTAAAAAGAAGTATTGGAATCTAGGAACAGAACTGAATATGGAAGAGTAACTATCAGGTAAGAGAGAGAGAGGATGGGGAAAGGGGGAGGGGTAAGGTTTCATTTTTAAAAAAGCAAGGGGTTAGGTAGGGAAAGATAGTCAGAGAGGGCAGAGACAGAGGTGAGTGGCACAGAGAGAAAGGATGGAGAGGGAGGCAGATGAGTGCTGTGTTTATTATTATAACTAGGGTTGCACAGAGGGAGAGAGATGCTCTTCAACTGTTGCTAGAGAAAAAGGGAGAAGGATTGTGAGGGAGAAGATTCACCTGTGTCTCAATTAGCTGTAGTAGATATTGGCATATATTGATGGTGCCGAAAGATGGTCATGGAGCAGCAATAAGGGAGAATGAGGAGAAACTCTAGTGGTGGGAATATGAGCAGAAAGAGGGTGGCTTTTCAGCATGATAGGATACTTTTCAAAATGGATCATGTCTAGTTGATCATAAAGGACCTGGGGCTTTTAGGCGTGCTATGATTCCTTTCAAAATGGATCATGTCTAGATGATCATAAATGACGTGGGTGCCTTGGACTGTCTGGTGCACCTAGGCAACCATCTAAGCTCATTTTTGGCTTCTTGAGATACACCTTGGCAACTCTGATTTTCAAGAACTTGCTGTGAAGCTTAATGTGCTATGTCATTTTGCTCCGTGTTAGAGATCAACTGTCGCAAATGCATGTCTGGCGACTGAATATAATAATTCCATAGTGGACATCTGGCTTCAGATATCTCTTGCTAGAACTTAGATGTAAAATAAAAAGAAGCAAGAAACCAATATGGGAGTTCTTACATGGAAGTTTAAGCCTCTGTTGCAGTTAGTTGACTTAGCCCATTTTGAGTGGCTTTTATGTGGAATGGAAAAACTTCTTTGTAGCCAACAATATTTCAGTCCATGATCTCATTTTTCTTTTAGGAGATTTTATGTTTTGGTTAGAGTGAATTTTCATTCCTAAACTTCCATGTGCTTTTATTTTCCTAACTAACTTCAACTTTCTTGCAACACCATGTGATATGGTTTGGGAATTATTCCCCACATTATCAAAATATTGTTTACTTTCCTAGATAATATTACCAATCCTCCCCATACGAAAATGGATATGTGAATCTTTCCCACCCATGTTTGCTTTTGCCCACTCACTGCTCCCCATTTCTCTAGGCTGATGTGGCTCCCCTGTCTCTGTGTGTCTTCACGTGTGTGAATGCATGTGTTTGCGCATGTATTCACATTCATGGAAAGTGTGCATCAGTTGATTAAGAAGATCTCAGGATGAAGGATATGATTCTGGCCAGCGTATGTGTGACAACTGGGATGTGGGCTATGTGCTGACTGGCTGGACACCCACTGCTGTAGTGTATAAGGTGTTTTCCCCCTGTTTTCCAACCTGCAGAGAATGTTAGAGCCGATTCTGTTGGGGATAATTTGTGATGACAAAACTATGATTATCTGTTTTTGGCTGTTTATCATGTGACCTTGGGATTGTCAACTTTATTTTTTAGTGTGCTTTTGGGTGATTATTTTGCAATCTTAGGCTGTTGTTCTACAGATGTCTCCCTCAACTGAGGTACATTAGAAAGTCTTGGTACTTGTTCATGGTTGCATAGACAGGAGGGTGAGTAAGACCTTGTGCTTGTGTTTTTGTGAAGGTTTGTGAATGACCATCTATTAGGTTTCCAAACTAACGGAAATATGCAATATTATTCATATAAAATCAACTCTAAATTTTGTGCTCCATAACTGTTTGGATTAAAGTTTTCCATTCAGTTTGCTTCAGTTTGAGATTCTGCTGAACTTTCTTCCCTGTTGTGTCTTGCATGGTTTGTCATGGCAAATCGGATCGGGCCGATTCAGGCGAATCGGAGCGGATCAGAGGAAACCCGATTCGCGATTCGCCTGATTCGGTCCGATTTGCATGTATATATATATATATATATAATATAATGTATGTATATAATGAATATATATACATATATATATGTATATGTAAGACATATATGCATGCATATATGTAACATATGTATGTTAGATATGAGAATGGGCTGAGGGATTCACATGGTATGACATGGAACTCATACCTTCTTTACATTACATTCCATATCATTTAAGTAAATGTTATAATTTGTTGTTTCATTTACTTAAGATATTACATGTAAATAGGAAGTATCTCCCATTTGAATCCAATAAAAATATCAAAAAAATCATCTCTCTTACAAAAAAAGTCACTCTTCCATCGAAGAAGAAAATTGCGATTTTGGTGATTTTAGCAAAATGCAAACTTTCTAATCTCTCATAATTTGGTCTATCTAAAAATTTGATAATTCAAATAACCATATGGAACACTAAAAATCCAAAGTCCAGTAAAAAAAAGTCAAACGTGTATGTGACTTCTCCAAGGGAGCCGCTCTCCTATTGAAAAAGTCTAGCGGCTCCCTTGGAGAAGTCACATACATGTTTGACTTTTTTTTATCGTATTTTGGATTTTTAGTGTTCCATATAGTTTATTTGAATTATCAAATTTTTAGATAGACCAAATTATGAGAGATTAGAAAGTTAGCATTTTGCTAAAATCACCGAAATCGCGATTTTCTTCTTCGATGGGAGAGTTGACTTTTTTTGGTAAGAGATATGATTTTTTTGATATTTTTATTGGATTCAAATGAGGGGTACTTCCTTATTTACATGTAATATTTTAAGTAAATGAAACAACAAATTATAACAACAAATGATATGGAATGTAATAGGGTGTGAAGAGGAAACTGTGTTCCCCTATGGGTAATATACACACACACATACATAAAGATAATATATATAATAATCCTATACGAATTGGACCGATTCGGTCCGATTCCATGCGAATCGAACCGAATAAGGGAGAACCCGATTCGGTCTGAATCGCCGATCCATCAAACCTTGGTCTTGATTATGTGGGTTGGTACCTGGCATTGGTTCTATAATACCATGCACAACACCATGCTTGATGCAACCAGACCAACAGGAAGAATAAAAACATATAATTTTTCAGTTACACAGCAATAGTAGCAAGATTTTTTGCTACATTTCAACAACAGATTGGCCTTCACTATTATTAGTTTCAGCTTTGAAGATGTATTTGGCACTAATTCATCCTCCATAATGTCAGTGTGCCTCCATAATCATTTTTTTGCCCCTCTGATCATCGTGTCAAATTTGCCATTGTCCTACTTCGGGTTTGGTATGCTGAACAAGTGGAAAGGTGATGTCTGAATTTTCTGTTAATAGATCTTCTTTGTTCTTTTGATGGTGGATTGAGGGGGTTTTCTTTCCTCTTGTGCTTTGATTTTGGTGAGTGACTTATGAAACTTGTTAAGTGTTTTCCTCTTCTACATATTTGGACTGTAAGATCCTGAAGCTTCAGGGGAAGGGGAGTGAGGTTGTAATTGAGATTGTTTCCCTCTTCACGTTGCCCTCATTTTCAAGCTATTTGTGCACAAATTAATGGAACTTTTATTAAATGGTTGATTAGTTCATTTACCTGTTCTTTCATGAAAGCAGTTTTCATCAACTTTTACGTCAGATGGATGTGTCTTGACTTGTCTAAATCAGTATGCCTCTACAGACTGTAGTTGTAGGTGTTGACAAATTAGTACTTGATACATTGTAGTTTTTCTATCCTTGACATTGCTACAAGCATAAATTGTTAGCTTAGAAGCACAGAAGTGGTTACCTTCATTTATTGTGCCTAAGGTTTTTTTCTAATGTAGCACAGCTCATTGTCAACAGGTTTTCTCCTTCTGACACCAACCTAGTATTGCGTGAGTTTGAGAAGTTTGGTGTTATACTGAAACACGTCCCTGGTCCAAGGGATGCTAACTGGATTCATATACTTTATCAGGTATACTTAAATTTTTTTTTCCGTATGGAAAAATTGAAAGGCTTTTGTCTACATGTTTTGCATTGTAAAGCATGGTAATTTCTCCTAGTATATATGATTTGTAAGGAGAATATATTGTCTTGCAATTTTGGGGCTACATTGCTAACTCAGGTCAATTTTGGATAGGGGTGTAAACGAGCCAATATATTCGACGAACAATTCGGAGCTTGGCTCGATAAAAACTCAGTTCGGCTCGTTTATTTAATAAATGAGTTGAGTTTGAATAAAAAAAAGTTCGGTTCATAAACGAGACAAGTCTGAACACATGTGAGCTTGACTCGATTATGCTCGTGAACAACTCGTTTAATTATTCGTTAATAGTTTGATTAAATACTCATTAACAATTCGTTTAAATATTTATTATTAAAATATATATTATTTTTATAGAGTTATTATTGAAATATGAAATATTTATGGGAACTTAAATATAAAAGACTAAATGTTAGAGGGTACATACACAAATCATATAAATAAGTATATATAGAAAATCTGATTTCAATGAAACCAACATAATAGGCATATGTACAAAATGGGATTTCTCAGGTTAGCAGGCACCGCCTGCTCATCCTCTTCCTCCCGACGCCGCCTGTGCAGGTGCGATCCAGCATGGGCCACGCGGGCAAGGGGAGCTACTGTCGGCTTCCGGAGTCCTTGGAGACCATGGCGGACCTCCCACCGGTGCCAGACGGAGCTCCCAGGGGTGGCGGCAGCCACAGTTCATATTTTCAGTGTCCATTGCAGTGGCGCTCTCCGACGGTGCGAAACCCCCCTCCTTGGGACCCCGATGGTGCTAGACCATCCGCGGTGCCCAGCGTGGTGTTCTCTGGCCTCCCCACCTGACGCCCACCCCGCCCACCCTAGCACGGCCGCTCCACTTTGCTTGGCCCTGTGTTCTCCTTAATCCCATATCGGCTAGACGTTTTTCCTTGACGGCTTGAGCTTTTAGAAGAGGGAGTCCGCAACCCCTTTCCAAGGCGTATCTTCTTCAACCTTTTGGATGTCGAACTCAGGTTCAACTTGTGTTGAACTCAGTTATTTTAACTGAGTCATCTAGCTAAAAAAAAATCTTAAATCTTAACCGAGTAGGGTGCAAGCTTGAGCTCATTTATGTTCGGATTATGCTCAGTTTCAAGCTCGAGTTCGAACTCGTTTATGTAAACGAGTAGTTTATCGAGTCGAGTTCGAACTCCTTAAAAATGAACCGAGCCGAGTTCGAACCGAAATGTAGATACTCGGTGAGTATTGAGCCGAGTTCAAACATGATTTTAATTGACCGAGTCGAGTTTGAGCAGACAACTATTCGGCTTGACTCGGTTCGTTTACACCCCTAATTTTGGGTTTCTATATTTTTCCTAGAGGAATGGAATGTAATTTCCTAGTCTATTCTGCTCTTTTAAAATGCTTCGACTGTAAGAGATATTGATTTAAACCTGGTACAACTCATTCTTGGAAATAAGAATAGATTAACTACAATGTCAATCAAATAGGGCCTAAATGATTGGATCAGAGAATATACTTTCAGAACCAGTAAGGAAAAAAAGTGGGAAAAGCATTCCACCCTGGAAACAGACCAGGCTATTGTGGATATAACTGTATTAGTCAACTCCTTTCTGTTGCTAAAATTAAAATGGAATAGCCTCCAGGCTACTACCCAAATGACCTCCATCACCTAGCAAATCTGGGACTCCCTGCGTGGGCCAGGAAATAAAGTAGATTTGTTCATTTCTATGGATCTGATTCCCTGATTCTCTAGACCTGAAGTTATTCTGAATGCAAAACCTCAACTGCATATGCAAATTAAGATGATGTTAGTTGTTAACTGTGATGCCTCTTCTAAGCTTGGCAGACTGTCCTGGGTTTGTTATTGGCATCTTATCATATTTTAGTAGTCAGTTGTGATGCTTGTGACAACCGTCTTGAATTCTGCTTCCCTGCCCCATGCATGCCCACCCGTAACCCTAAACCCATCCCACCTTTTTTTCTGCCGAAAAAATTGAAGTGTTCCACACAGTATAAGATAGTGCTAGTAGACCTATTCTGAGCTATGTGGAGAGAGAGTAGTAGTATACTTTTCAAGTATGAATTGCGCAGCCCCCTTGATGTTCTGAAGAGAGCAGTGGGGTTTGTACAGGATTGGTCCACCTCTTCTGGTTTGCTTCAGGTGGACCCTTTAGATTGGTTCCGAGGATGATGCAAATACTGAGGCTTCATCAGTTTGTTTCGTCTAGGAGGATTTTGGTTTTTTTTTTTTCACTAGTATTTTCTGCTTTTTGCTGGCTTCCTTTTTGATGATCTTGCATCTATCGCCTGCATTGTTACTTGAGTCTTGTTGCTTCTTTGATGAGTTTTGCTTCTTCCTTTACTGTGTCCCCTGTTATTTTTTTTGCTCAATGAATCGTTGTTTTCTGGCCACCTAAAGAAAGGAGTTCTAAGTCTATGACGCTGCAACGCAGCCTGAAATGCTTAGTAGATTATTTGTATCCACAAAGTACTGCCTTCCGGTTATTGAAATTAGTTGGGATCCTCTCTTGTGTAAGTTGTACTGCTGTTTTTAATTTAGCTCATACCCCATGTATATATAAATTCTTATCATTCAAGTTTGCTGATTTTCCTCTCACCAGAACCGATATGATGCTCAGAAGGCGCTCTCAAGGAATGGGACGCAGATCAATAGTGTTCTTATAGTTGGAGTGAAGCCACTGGATCCAACAGAGCGCCGGTTTCTGGATGAAAAGCTTGACAGCAGCAACCATCTTGGGTTCATGGTTCCATTGCCAGCTTCATCTGGCAGGAGGGCAACTGTCCAGAGCCCATTGACAGCCTCTTCTCGCCCTTACGTGCAGTCTAATACTGCAACAATCTCTGATGGTGGGCGGCATGCAGGTGGGGCTATTGCAACCCCAGCAAAGTCTGTTGTCTCTAAGGTCATGGATCTGATGTTTGGCATTTGAACACCGCGGATGCACCTGTTGACATCTGCCAGCCCATCACGCATCTGGGTGGGAGGGGGAAATCTATTATCACGCTATGACAGTGTGTGTGATCGATTTTGTTCTTAGTGAGGATGGGAATGTGCATGGTCAGAAATGGATGATGATACATCATCTATATATCCTGCAACTCTCAGCCAATTCTTTGGGGAAATTCTGTTCGGAAGTATTGCCTTTGTGCACAATAAAGCTCACTTTGGATACTGACTTGGCAAGGCATCTATATCTTGCAACCCACGGATGTATGCTTAATCCACAGGTGCTGAAGGTATTTTTTCTTTCGTATTATCAGCTAGCGTAAATTCCTAGGGCCTTCAGCCAAGATTATGATGTGGCCACATGTCGTGCTTGAAATAGGTGTCTGATATGTTCATGTTACCTTGGTATTTGAATCTTTTTATCGGTTACAGCTAGGGCTGCAAACGGGTCGGGGTTCGGAACTGGAAACACAGATTCCGATTCCAATAATCGAAATATGATTCCGATTCCGATTCCGATAAAATCGGAATGGTTAATTTCGTTTCCGTTCTGATTCCGATAACATTATCGGAACCGAAATTCCGATAAGCTAAGGTGTTTACCATAATTTTACCTTTTGAGTTATGATAATTTATCGGAATAATTGATATCGATTCCGATTTCGATTATTTTTCAATTCCGATTTTGATAGCTTATCAGAATATCTAATACCGATTTCGATAAGCTATTGGTATCATTTTTCGATTCCGAAACCGATAATTTTTATCGAAATTGGGTTGGAATATTGGATTCCGTTTACACCCTTAGTCACAGTTGAGCAAGTACACTGGCGTAGCTCAGGTGTGGTGATGCGATGCATTATTTCGACATCAGATCTTTGTTCCGATGGTCGAGATGGGGTTGATTTTGACATGAACTTGCATCCTGTGTACGAGAGCATTGATTTCGAATTCTTTTGCTTGTTATTCTTACTTTTGACGCAGATGACTGAAACAGTAGACGAGATGGAGTAAAATATGATCATCAGAAAAGTGACACTACAGCATTTCTCTTAAAATGAGTAGTTAGCAATGCAGAATCAAGTTTATCTCATTGATCCAGTATTTTTGGTGATATATTTTGGTTAATAAAATCTGGTTTTCCCCGAGATTAGTGAACTTCTGTTCAAGAACGATCTCGCTTATATGTCAATAAAGGTTCAATGACTAAATGAAGATCCTTCATCTGGCTACCAAATCTGAGACAAGGGCCCTCTGAGCTCACCTTTTTCTCACATCTAAGGGTCCATCTCTGCCTCCTCTCTTTGGAGATTGATAATCTGTCACCGCCCGCGACGGCTCCGTCTCCTATGCGCCCTGCCAATCTGCGTGCCATATCCTGGAGATGTTCGTCGTGGACCCCTTCTTCTCTCGCGTCGACTTCGCTCTCGAGCTTTGGGAGGCGTTCTTGCTCCCCCGTATGGACTCCATCGTCGGATGGTACTCGGAGGCCTGCTATCGGGTCCTTCGGGAAGCCTTCCCTGACTTCGCCGACTCTCCTCAGCGAGCACCGTCGGAGACTAAGTTAATGCATGTCAAGAGCGGCAAAGTCCCCGCAGGGATCCAAATAGACCTGGTCGTATGCATGCAAAAATCAAAATCAATCAATCATAACAAGGCATGACAAAGAGTGGCAAAGTCCCCGCGGAGATCTAAATGGACCCGGTCGTACGCATGTCCCTACAAACAAAATGGTCATCAAAATAATTCCCAAAGCCTCAACACTTAAATGAGACTGAATCTTCTGACAGTCGTGCCAAAGAAGGAAGTCTAACCCAGAACTCTTCAATACCCATACAAAGCTTATCTTCAAAAACATCTTCCCTCTCTCTGCCAGACTTAGTCGCCTTTTCAAGTATGGCTTTGGTAGTGGCACTGTTAGCCAGTGCAATCAGCCTGTGGGCGCCACATTAAAACGGAAGCCCTACTCTGGGCATTCTTTAATGAAACGAGAGGTAACAAAGACCCATCGCCAGTCAATTTTTATAACTCTAACGCCGCCATGACATGACAATATTTTCAAAATCACAAAAAATCAAATATTTCTAAAAAAAATTAAAAAAAAATTGAATATTTCCAAAATCCACAAAAAAATCAAAAACAAAAAATCCAATATTTCCAAAATCACAAAAAATTTCAAATATTTTCAAAATCAACAAAAAATCTAAATACTTTCAAAAATCCTACAAAAAAAATCAGAAATTTCCAAAACCCCACAAAAAAATCAAATATTTCTCAAAATCCACAATAATTCAAATACTTTCAAAATTTTAAAAAAAATTGCGATGGTATTGCACATGGCAAGCAGATCCTGTCTATACCGGATCGCATCAATTCTTCCAATCATTGGTTCCCCATCTTGCACTCCAAACTCCCTTATCTAAGAACACTTATCCTCATGGTTAAAACAAACAATTGAGTGTGCCACATCTGTTGTTGACTACTTTAGCATGCTCCTTGAATGAATGCTATTTTTCCATGATATGTGTTTTTCTTGGCTAACGAAGCTTTGAGTACAGGATTTGAGTTACCTCATCCGGCGCAACATCGGGCGGTTGCTGCCCCCACCATCAAGTTATCTATAAGTATACTCTTAGAGCACACTAAGGAACTTGGGGCTCTGAGGAATCTGGGATTTGAGTTCCCCTCTATCAAAAATAATGATTATCCCAGAGGATTCTTAGCCGCACGGATAGGTCGTTACGCTTGGCACATGATGACGACGGACCCATGCATAAAAATTCGGTCCTGACTCAATGCCATCATAACAATATTATCCTTGGTTATTTCCTACTCCTTTTAACCAGTTTTTCTTTTAGCCCAGCATACATGCATATTGAAATCACAGTGGGAAGCCACTCTTGCAATGCAATATTTGAGGGCCATCCGCGCCCCAAATTCAAAAGCAATTGAAATATTCCACTCCAGGTCAAGTACCCAACTCCCTTGATGTTGCCTCCGGCTGATTTCCTTAGAACCCCTTGTTTGGACTTATCCTTTTTATTTTCGTCTTTACTCCCAGAGATCCACCTAAGGCAGTGGCAGACGCCCCCTTAGGTACTACCCCTTCGCTGGAAGTTGATCTCTCCTTCTCTCCTCAAGATCCACCTACGGCAGTGGCAGACGCCCCCAATGGTGAAACCTAACAGATTGTCCTTAGGTACTTCCCCGACGCTGAAAGTTGATCTTTTCTTTCCTTTTGTTCCCACGCGGCACCTTTCCTTTCTTATCCCTTTCCTTTGTCCAAACATTTGTTTCTTTAGGTCTTTTTCTTGGTGGTGACTTCCATGGGTGTTGGTGAAAGACTCTTATCAGGTGGTAGTCACCAATGATCACGCGTGTCTATTTTTCACCTTGGCGTCTACTTTCAGTCCACTCCCGCTACACTTCATTTCTTTTCACTCCATTTCACGTCGTTTCACTCCATTTCGCTCCACTTCGTGTCCCTTCGCTTCGCTCCCCTACAAAGCAGATGCCAAGGCGTGGCAGCTGTAGACACGCGAATTTGGCTCCACCGCGAGAAAATTTCATGTTGCGTCATAATGCCACAAATAGCCCTCTTTTTGCTTTGTAAGAATGTTTTCCCAACATTTCTGGATCTCACCCATCCTTCCCCGGTGCTTCCCCTCCATTTCCAAGGCTGGCAAGAGGTCGTGGGCACTATTTTCAAGTCGCGACGACTCTTCGAGGCGCGTTAATCATGTTGCGACGGGTCTGGGGGCCGCGTTCTTAAACGCGTCTGGAAAAGCGGATGCGATTCCAAGTCACGACAGGCATCTTGGGCGCGACTAGGCCGAGGACTTTATCTTGACGGCCGTAAGCGACACGACAATGAGTTATTTATTTTATTTATGGAAAATACCTAAAATAATTTTATGAACGCGTCGGCCATAGGCGACGCGATTCTAATGTTGGTTTTGGCAAGTTTTTATAAATAAAATATAGAAATCCCTTAATGCGTCCTGCTGTCCGGATGCGTTTCAAATCAGAGACGTGTCGGACCTAGCCGACGTGATTAGAACCTAGGCCCCAAAAGTCATCGCACTCAAGCGCCCGGACCTCGGAATCACGCGAAATCTCTGAATCACGTCTGACCAGGCCGACGCGATTAGGTCCTAGGCCTGACACGCTAGACCCCGAAAGTCGTCGCATTTATGACCCACGTGCCTAAAACGAAGTCGCGACGGGGTAGGCTGACGCGTTTCAATAACGTGTCGGTCATCCCCGACGTGATTCTGAAGATGGCCGCAGGCCGCAATCATCGCGCTTTATGTCAAATCAAGCGACAAATGCGGCGCTTCCTAATCGCGGCAGCCATTGCGGATGCGTTTCTTATCGCGGCGTGCCGGTCGGACGCGATTCACTTTCTTGTCGCGGCGACTGTGCCCAACGCTATTCAAGAACTTTGCCTCTATAAATAGACCCTCCGAGGGTCATTTGTAGAGGGGGTCCACTAACTGCGGCGAAGCCCTACCGGATTCCCGTCTCGACCCCGGCCAGGGAGATCTTCTACGCCAAGCTATGTTCCCGTTCCTCGGAGTTCAGAGCCGGCATCCCTGTCGTCTTCCTCCATGTGCACCGGAGCGGAGCGAGGCAGAAGCTTCTTCCCCTTCTTCCTCCGTCCAAACGGCAGCGCCGCCGCGCCATTTACCATTTGGGGAAGCACCCCCTCCCCTTTCTCTTTCTTTTTATTTATCCATCTCCTCCGGGTCCCACGTAGCTCCTTTTACCTTTTCACACACACACACATATGCATGCATTACACACACCACATTTTTAGGAGTTTAAAAGCCACCACACGGTAAGTCGTTCCCCACGTTCTTTATTCATTTCATTTCATTTATTTAGGATTGATACTACACGTTATTGGCTAATCCCCTTTCCTTTTCTTTGTCTTTTTATTTTGTCAGGGTAATCAACACGGAAAATGCCCTCTACCACGGTCGGCCGTGCTCATAGAGGAAGAGGAACCCACATCCCCCGCGCAATCTCCCCACGCTCCAAAAGGTAACATCCGCGATCACTCTTCCATCCGCACCCCTTGCCGTGCATTCTCCATTCGGCACCCTCGCGTGCTTGGCGATCACAATCTTTTTCTTTTCCCTGTTTAATATCCCCCCTCTTTGTGGACGCTTGGAGTTCCCGACGAGCTCGAAGCGGTATCTACAGGGATCTGATGTCGAGCAACGACAAAGAACAAGGTCACCTTCGAAGAAGCACCGCTCCCGAACTCGGAAGTTATAATACTGCGCAAGTCGCTATTGATAGGAGACTAGTCTAATGCTGGCATCGCTTTGGCGTTCACTGAGCATGTCTAGGTTCTCCCTAAGCGCACAGTTGTTGGCGACTTCATCGAAGTGTGTTGTTCTGATTGTAGGGAGAGCTACCTCTAAAGGCACTACCGCTTCGGTGCCGTAGGCCAAGTGAAAAGGGGTCTCTCCGGTGGCCACCCGAGCAATTGTTCGGTGGCACCATAGCACGTTGGGGAGCTCTTCGATCCACGAACCCCCCTGTAGCTTCAACTCTCGTGCGTATCCCGTGCAGCAACGTTCGATTGACATTTTCGACCAGACCGTTTGCTTGGGGATGCGCTACTGAAGTGAAGTGGTTGTAGATACCGAGCTCAGAGCATTTTTGCTTGAAGAACGTGCTATCGAACTACCTCCCGTTGTCGGAAGTGATCACCCTTGGAACGCCAAACCGGTAGAGAATGTTCTTCCATACGAACTTCCACGCGTCCTGGTCGGTGATCGCGACAACAGGCTCTGCTTCGATCCACTTGGTAAAGTAGTTGATAGCAATGAACAAAAACTTCTTTTGCCCTTGGGCCTTTGGGAACGGACCCAGGATGTCGATCCCCCATTTGGCAAAAGGGCGTGGTTCGAATAGGGTATGCAGTTGTTCGGCCGACTGCTTAATGAGCTGCCCGAACTTCTGGCATTCCGGACACCTCCTGACGAAGGACATGCAGTCCTTTTGCAGGGAAGGCCACCATAACCCTGCTCCGATAATACTTCGCGCCAGTGTTCTGCCCCCAAGTGGCTTCCGCACAGACCTTCGTGGACCTCCTCGACAGCCGGTGCAGCCTCCGTGGGGCTAAGGCACCGCAGAAGAGATCTTGAGAGGGATCTCTTGTATAGACGTCCTTCCATGAGGGTGAACCTTGGTAGCGTAGTTTGATTTTTCGAGCTTCGCTCTGGTCGGGCGAAAGCTCTCCTCGAAGCAGGTAGGCCATGAGGGGGTCCATCCAGCTTGGCGCTAGGGGGCCAGCCTCAATAGATGCTACATCCACTTCGGTGCTCGGCGAGGCGAGCTCTTCTATGAACACGGAACGAGAGGGGGCGATGTCGCCTGAAGATGCCAGCTTGGCGAGTGCATCGGCCCGTGCATTCTGCTCCTGTGGGACATGTATGACTTCGAAGTAAAGGAGGCTCTCTATTCGGCGCTTAACCTGTTGAAGGTATTGCGCCATGCAGGGCTCCCTTGTTTCAAAGTGTCCGTTCACCTGACTGGCAACCAATTGCGAATCACTGAAGACTCGTAGTCGAAGTGCTCCAAGGTGCCTGGCCATTCAGATTCCGGATAGAAGTGCTTCATGCTCAGCTATGTTGTTGGAGGCGGTGAAGCGAAACCTGAGGGCGTACTGGAACTCCAGGCCTTCCGGGGAAGTAAGCACTAAGCCTGCTCCGCTTCCCGTTACGCAGGATGATCCGTCGACATAGAGCTCCCATGGGGCTCGTCTGCCAACGGGGGATCTTGCTCGGTGGCAGGGTGCATTCCGCCACGAAGTCCGCCAGTGCCTGTGCCTTGATAGCTGTCCTCGGACGGTAGCTGATGTCAAACTCCCCAAGCTCGATGGCCCATTTGATGAGCTTGTCGGAAGCCTCCGGGTGCTGAAGAATAAGCTTCAGTGGCTGGTCGGTGAGGACCGTAATTGGATGGGCCTAAAAATATGGCCTGAGCTTCCGTGCGGCTATCACCAGTGCCAGAGCGAGCTTCTCTGCTCGAGGGACCTTCTTTCGGCTTCTTGAAGGACCCTGCTGATGTAGTAAACGGGATGCTGTGCCACTGCCTCTTCTCTGATCAAGACTGCACTGATGGAATGTTCGGTAACCGAAAGGTACACGAACAGGGGTTCACCAAGCATAGGCTTTGAGAGAACAGGTGGGGCTGCCAGGTACACCTTTAGCTCGATGAAGGCTGCTTCGCAGTCCTCGGTCCACCGTACGTGCCCCCCTTGCTGTGAGGCGCCTTTGGGGACTCGCAACAACTTGAAGAAGTTAAAACTTCGTTTTGCTGCTCGGGACATGAAATGGTTGAGCGCGGCGAGACGTCCAGTGAGCCTCTGGATGTCGCGGACTATCTTAGGACTGCTCATCTCTAGTATGGCCTGGATTTTCTCAGGGTTAGCCTCTATTCCTCTATTGGACACAAGGTGTAACGTCGTGCATTTTTCGGATCGTCGTGGATCCCTATTTAGTGGGTCCAGTGTGGTGCCCTTGGCCAATGTGGGTCATTGGGCTTTGGTTGTGGCCTTGGTTGGTGTTTGTGGGTGTTGTGGCCGACGGTTTTAGCCCAAATAGCCCACAAGTTCTCTGATTCAGGTCGCGACATTGACCTACGTCGTGTTCTGGTCCTTGTTGCGATAGGGTTGTCTGTCGTGTTCTTGTTCTTCGCTGTGACGTCTCAGGTTATTGGACTCGGATCCTTACCGGGTTGGGTCGAGGGTTTGTGCCTGTTGACGTCTAGGGATGCTGACGTCGATAGTGTGTTGACGTCCAGGTGTGTGACGTCGACTGTGTGTTGGCGGCAAGGGTGCTGCCGTTAACATGTTCTTGGCATCCATCGATGTGGACGTCTACCGTTGGTTCTAGTGAGTTCCATTGCATGAACTTGGCGGCAAGAGAGGTGGTCGCCTAGTTGTGGCGGTCCCGTTAGCGGCGTCCGAGGTTGACGTTAACCTGAGGCGCCTGTGTTTTTAGGGGCAACCGAGCCTTCTTCCTTCCCCACTTTCTCCCCTCCTCTTCCCCCACCTTCACCCTTGTGCCTCTTCACTACTTCCGACGGCTGACGGGAGCACATGGGAAGGCCGTGGTCCGCGTGGCAACAACAGATCAGGCAGGAAATGACGGATTGAAGGGCGGTGTTCGCAGGAAGCTCCTGGGGGTTTGGTGCAAATCGAGGTTCTATTGGGGTTTATATGCACTTCTAAGGTAGGGACGTAAACCTTTAGCTTCTCTTGTGTGTTATTCCATGCCTGTTGCGTGTGATTTGCGTGGAATCGTGATTTTGGGGTGGTTTTCCTTTCTGTCGAGTTTTAGGGTGGTTTGGCCGACCATGCGTTGGATCGTGTTTTTCGGCATTGCGATGGTGTGTGGTGATGAGAGGAAGTGTTCCCTCTTCATCACGTCGCGGTTTTGAGGGATGGATTGCTCTCAAGGGATGTGATTTGTGGCTGGTTCAGATGTTGGGAACTGAAGAAGTCAACGACAAGGGATGTCGACGTTGAGTTCTTCAGGGAAGAGATAAATGGCGTGATCGTTTGCCGTTAAACTCTTCAGGAAGATCTTGACGGCAAGGTTGGTTGCCGTTAGGTTCTTCAGGTAAAATATAAACGGCAAAGTTTGTTGCCGCTGAGTTTAAGTAAACGGCCAACAGGTGACCGTCTACTTTTGTTAGACGTCCAGTATGTTGCCGTTGACCTATTAGACGACAATCGATGTTTCCGTTAATCCCTCATTAGCGGCGGTCGATATTATGATTATTATAATGTGGTTTATGTGGTTATATTGTATGTTTGGGCAGTGAGGGCCACACCGACTTAGCCCTGGTTTGTTGTTGTCTTTCGAGGAATAATATAATGAATTGCGTGTTAAATATCGTGTGTTTCTATGGAGGTCATGGGGTGACGATGATAGGCAAGATTGGGTTATATGAGTAAGGTTGTGTATGTGTTGGTATAGGATGGCTTGAGGGTCACATAGTGACTGGTGTTAAGCTATTCCTAACACTAGTATATCGTAATTTATAACTAAAGATTATGTGTATATTATATATAATATATATATATATATATATTATATATATCATGGTTTGAGCTTGCCGAGTGTGGTGGTCCGACGCCTATTTCGGAATGCCTCTTTAGTCGGGTACCCCAGGTTCTTTGTGAGCCAGGCACGTGTGTGTTGTGCTCGGGATTTGTCCCGGTACTGTGTGTACCGTTGAGGTCTTGTCGTCTGTCTGGACACCCTCACTCCTGCGTTTGAGTTGTACGTCCGGCTGAGGGAAAGATGGCAGTGGGATAATGACTTGTGTGAGTTTATGTTTGTCGCTTGTAGCTCGCTCGTAGTTGGGGATACGGACACCAGTAGACGTACTGGTCCCTAGCTAGTCCTGTTTCCAGTGCCTCACTTTAGGGTGCTCCGGCCAGAGACCCTAGAGGTGCCTGGCATGGGCCTGCAGCTGTGTGTCTGCAGGTGTGGTGTTAGTTAGTCTCCACAGTTAGTTGACTTACTTGTGAGTTTGTGGAGCCGTAGTTGGACCGAGGGTTCGTGGCTACGAGACTGAGAGGTAGTTCTTGTGTTGTGTTGTCGGGTTGGATACTGGCGTGATCAGCCAGTAGTCCGCCATGTGGTGGCGTTGTTCCTTCCGACTCGTGCTTTGTCGGCTCTAGTTGTGGCTTGTGTGGCTCTTTTGGTACGACAGCAAACTAACCTAGAGGGGGGTGAATAGGTTTTTTGCAATTGAAACAGAAACTTAAGCACACAGAGAAATTCACACTTGAAAGTTGGTTAGTGTTAGTGTGATGAAGAGCAGCAGTGCGGAAGCAAATAAACAATCACACAAAGGACACAAGAAATTATCCTAGTTCGGCCCTTCCCACATGGAAGTCCTACGTCTAGTCCCCAAGCAACCTCTTGAGATTTCACTAACCAAGGGTATAGTCCCCCTCAAGGACACTACAACACCAGCACCCCAGCTGGTCTTCTTCTCATTCCGGGTAAGAAGGCAGCCCACTTCTCTTACAGGTACAGAAGCCAACCTCCTGGTACAAAACCCAGTGCGGTTCTGCTAGATACAAACCCCTAGCTGGGTTAACTACTGTATACAGTCCTACAGCTGGACATGATGTCTTTCTTATAAAGGAAAGAATAGTGCTGAGAGTTCTACAAGAATGGCCTCTACCCAAAAACTCTCAACAAAAACTCTCTCCAAGAATTACAATAAGCATAGGGAGAATGAAGAGAGAAAAAAAAGCTTGAAGGCTTGAATACTTGAGACGCTTTTGCTTGCTTCTTCTTGGCTCAAGCTCTTTCTCTCTTTCTTTGAATGTATGTGGCGTTGAGGTTGCTCACTGGATGTACACTCCTTCAAAGATTTCAGGAAAGCTCTATACTTGTTCTTCAACCATGCTTCATCTTTTATATGAATAGCTTTTGAATGGATCCGTTGAAGAGATCCGTTGGAGTTCTAGCCGTTGCTCTTCATTTGTCTTAATCAACTTTGGTGGTCTTTGAGATCTGTGAGCATGGAGCAGTGTGTTAGCACAAAGTAGTGTTTACTCAATAACAGTGCACACTGCTGTATTTCTCTTAACATGCTAAAACTGATAGGTCAAAGATCTTTTCTGACAAAGCTCTGAAAAAGCAAGCAGCTTTATCTGTCAGAAGATATTTTGACTTTTCATTAGGCGCCAAACATATTTAAAACATCTGAATATAAAGGAAATCGATATTTACATGAAGTCGATGTGATCACTTATGAAATCGTTACGAGACCCAAATCGATATGAAACTTATCAAATCGTTATGAGAACGAAATTGATATGAGAGCAAATCGTTGTGGCTATAAAAGGAATCGTTCTGAGATTGATTTCTTAACAAATCGTTAAGACCACTTAAGAAATCGTTGTGAGATCGATTCTTAACAAATTGTTATGGCCACTTAGCGAATCGTTCTGAGATCGATTTCTTAACAAATCATTAAGGCCACTTAAGAAATCGTTGTGAGATCGATTTCTTAACAAATGTTATGGCCACTTAGCGAATCGTTCTGAGATCGATTTCTTAACAAATCGTTAAGGCCACTTACGAAATCGTTGTGAGATCGATTTCTTAACAAATTGTTATGGCCACTTAGAGAATCGTTCTGAGATCGATTTCTTAACAAATCGCTAAGGCCACTTAAGAAATCGTTATAGCGCTTTAAAAAATCAATTAAAACCAAATCGTTGTAGTGCTTTAAAAAATCAATTAAAACCAAATCGTTGTAGCGCTTATTAATTTTGGCACTTGAACTGAAATCGATGTATATAGATTAGACATCGATTTTATCATTTTAGTGCGCCAATATTGCATCAAAGTGAGACTCAGCATTTGTTATGAGATTGATGCGACACAGATGAAACAAAATATTCAATTTAAATTACATCATAATTTTGTTAACACCAAAATATGAAGGTTATAAAGAGTGGTTCAACAATCTCCCCTTTTTGGTGATGATAAAATTTATGTGAATTTTCTGACACAATTATATGAAGCATAGAAAATGCAGAAAATTCATAGAAGATACAAATTCTCCCCCTTTTGTCACTAACCAAAAAGGAAGGATCTTACCATGCATTCTTTCCTCTTAAAAAAAAATCTTACCATCGAGGGTTCAACAATAATAGACATTTAATGAATGACTCCCCCTTAGTGTAGGCTCCCCCTTAATGTGAGGCAATTCAGATCTTGTTGCTCTTGACCTTGACATGTTGTTTGTCAAGTCTTCAGAATTATTGCCTGCATTTATCCTTGAGCATCCTTGATCTTTGATGCTCCAAGGCTAACCTGCAAATGAATTACTCAAAGGTAGGTACCCAATTCCTTTTGGGTCCTTGATGGTTAGATGCATGAAGATAATCTTTAGGAATCCAAACTAAGTGCCTTGTTGTGCAGGTATTTACAATGTGTCCTAATTTATTACAATGGGAGCAACAATGAATATAGTTTATTTTGCAGTTTTGATTGCCCTTGATTTGAACAAATTTTAAAAACCTTTTTATTTTGATGCACCTTGGATATTTCAGGTTCTTTTCTGAGGTGTGTTGGTTCTTTTCAAATTTTGGTAAAGGATATTTACCTGAATTGTGGCTTGTTTTTCCTTTTCTGGGGGTATGTATCTAAGCCCTTGTTTATTATTTTAGATTTTGACCCTTTTAAGCATAGGGCTAAAGATATTTTTCCTTTAGTTAATTTTCTAACTGATTCTTTTAAATACAGATTTTCTTCAGTTAGAGTTTTTAATTTTTCTTCTAACTTTAACTTCTCATTATTCTTACTTTTCAAATCTTCATTTAAGAGATGATTATTACCTTTACATTCTTTCAATTGTTCTTCTAATTGCTCCAATTCGGATTTAAGATCAGAATTGGTATTTTTCAAGCAAGTAGAGTTGTTTTTCAGATTTTTTAGTTCTTTTACAACCCCCTTATGTTTTTCATACAGTTCATTAAAGACTTCTTCTAAGTCTTCTGATTCTGACCCTGAATCTGTGCAAGAATTAAAAAATGAGTCAGAATGTACCTCATCTAGTCCTACCATGAGGGCTAGATTTACCTGCTCCTTTTCGGAATCTGAGCTTGATGATTATGAGCTTGTGACCTCATCATTTTCCCAAGCAGCTGCCATGCCCTTCTTTTAAATTTCTTGTGTTGCTTCTTAGGCTTCTCGGTTTGACTAGTCTTCTGAGTCTTGGACAATCCGGTCTCAGATGCCCAGGTTTTCTGCATTCATAGCAGACTGGTTCTTTCTCCTTTTTCTCCTTTCTTTGGATCCTTCTTGATCTGTTTTTCTTCTTCTTAAAATCTTCTGAAGCTTGTACAATACTTCATCAGCATCATTATCTTCAGAATCTGTATTTTGGGAACTAGAAGAGGAAGAGGTGGAAGGAGCAACTACAACTTTAAGAGCATTAATACATTTCTTCTCAGATGATCTTTCAGACAATCGCTCCATATTTATTTCATGTGCCATGAGAGAACCTATTAAATTATCAATCGACAATTTGGTTAAATCATGGGCCTCTTCAATAGCAGTTACTTTAGGTGTCCATGAAATAGTTAAGGATCTAAGTATTTTTCTAACGGTTTCTTCATTAGAAAGAAATTTTCCAAGAGACTTTAAACCTACTACTATGCTTGAAAATATATATACATCGTAGTGATATTTTCGTTTTGAAGCATTTTAAATTGTTCGTATTGTGAAACAAGAATATCTATCCTAGTTTGTTTCACTTTATCTGTTCCTTCGTAAGTTATCTGCAGCTTATCCCATATTTCTTTGGCTGATTTGCATGCAGATACTCTACTAAATTCTCTTTTGGATAAAGCACAACATAAGTAGTTCTTAGCTTTAAAGTTTAAAGATAATTGACTTTTATCTGCTGCTGTAATGGCAATAGTGCCTGGAATAGGAACAATAACATAATCACCTACCTCGATTACCTGCCATAGATCAAAGTCTGTGCCTCGAATGAAGCATTCCATTGTCATCTTCCAATATTGGTAGTTCTCTCCATCAAAGAATGGAGGTCTGGTGACTGATTGACCTTCAGCATATCCTTGAGCTGCCATGGATCTTTGCTCTAAGATCGTTGGATCTTCTTTGAATGTTAGAGACCCGCTCTGATACACTTGTTGGCCCTTTTGGTACGGCAGCAAACTACCTAGAGGGGGGTGAATATGTTTTCTGAAATCTGAAATAGAAACTTAAGCACACATAGAAATTCACACTTGAAAGTTGGTTAGTGTTAGTGTGATGAAGAGCAGCAGTGCAGAAGCAAATAAACAATCACACAAAGGACACAAGAAATTTATCTTGGTTCGGCCCTTCCCACATGGAAGTCCTACGTCCAGTCCCCAAGCAACCTCTTGGGATTTCACTAACCAAGGGTACAGTCCCCCTCAAGGACACTACAACACCCAGCACCCCAGTGATCTCTTCTCTTTCCCGGGCAAGAAGGCAGCCCACTTCTCTTACAGGTAAAGAAGCCAACCTCCTGGTACAAATCCCAGTGCGGTTCTGCTAGACACAAACCCCTAGCTGGGTTAACTACTGTATACAGTCCTACAGCTGGACAGGATGTCTTTCTTATAAAGAAAGAACAGTGCTGAGAGTTCTACAAGAATGGCCTCTACCCAAAAACTCTCAACAAAAACTCTCCCCAAGAATTACAATAAACACAGGGAGAATGAAGAGAGAAAAGAAAGCTTGAAGGCTTGAATGCTTGAGACGCTTTTGCTTGCTTCTTCTTGGCTCAGGCTCTTTCTCTCTTCTTTGAGTGTATGTGGCGTTGAGGTTGCTCACTGGATGTACACTCCTTCAAAGATTTCAGGAAAGCTCTATACTTGTTCTTCAGCCATGCTTCATCTTTTATATGAATAGCTTTTTGAATGGATCTGTTGAAGAGATCCGTTGGAGTTCTAGCCGTTGCTCTTCATTTGTCTTAATCAACCTTTGGTGGTCTTTGAGATCTGAGAGCATGGAGCAGTGTGTTAGCACAAAGTAGTGTTTACTCGATAACAGTGCACACTGCTGTATTTCTCTTAACATGCTAAAACTGATAGGTCAAAGATCTTTTCTGACAAAGCTCTGAAACAAGCAAGCAGCTTATCTGTCAGAAGATATTTTGACTTTTCATTAGGCGCCAAACATATTTAAAACATCTGAATATAAAGGAAATCGATGTTTACATGAAGTCGATGTGATCACTTATGAAATCGTTACGAGACCCAAATCGATATGAAACTTATCAAATCGTTATGAGAATGAAATCGATATGAGGGCAAATCTGTGGCTATAAAAAGAATCGTTCTGAGATCGATTCTTAACAAATCATTAAGACCACTTAAGAAATCATTGTGAGATCGATTTCTTAACAATTGTTATGGCCACTTAGCGAATCGTTCTGAGATCGATTTCTTAACAAATCGTTAAGGCCACTTAAGAAATCATTGTGAGATCGATTCTTAACAAATTGTTATGGCCACTTAGCGAATCATTCTGAGATCGATTTCTTAACAAATCGTTAAGGCCATACGAATCATGTGAGATCGACTTCTTAACAAATTGTTATGACCACTTAGCGAATCGTTCTGAGATCGATTTCTTAACAAATCGTTAAGGCCACTTAAGAAATCGTTGTGAGATCGATTTCTTAACAAATTGTTATGGCCACTTAGCGAATCATTCTGAGATCGATTTCTTAACAAATCGTTAAGGCTACTTAAGAAATCGTTATAGTGCTTTAAAAAATCAATTAAAACCAAATCGTTGTAGTGCTTTAAAAAGTCAATTAAAACCAAATCGTTGCAGCGCTTATTAATTTTGGCACTTGAACTGAAATCGATGTATATAGATTAGACATCGATTTTATCATTTTAGTGCGCCAATATTGCATCAAAGTGAGACTCAGCATTTTTCTATGAGATTGATGCGACACAGATGAAACAAAATATTCAATTTAAATTACATCATAAATTTTGTTAGCACCAAAATATGAAGGTAATAAAGAGTGGTTCAACAGCTTGTGTCACTCGCTGGTTGAGTTTTACCTGTAATGTTATGCCTAAGTGGTGGCACGATGGAATTGTGGTTCTGTGTGGTTTCTACCACCAACTGTACCCTTGTACGGGTGTTTGTGTTGTGGTACCTCGTAGTAGTTGGTACTTGTACCCTGTGTGGGTAATGCCTGTGCCCTATATGGGTAGTGCTTTGCGGTGGTACGCTGTGTACCAGCCTTTTCAGGTGTTGAGGTGGAAGTCGTATGATGTGACTTTCCACTCGTTGTGTTTACCCTTTCTCGGGTAGGTTTCCGTGTACGGTTTTAGAGTGTGATGGAGTGGCTTGCTGTAGCCTATCCTTTTACCCTAAGTGTTACACTTGACGTGTTACGGTTTTGGATATCGTGGACTAGCTCCTGGTTAACAATCTTGTACCTTTGCGGTTGAGGTTGCCCGTGAAGCTACTAGCTTACGCAGTGTTGTGCCTGTGTAGCTTATGGCTTAGGTAACCAGTTGTTGTTGTGGTTCGCCGATGAAGCTTGAGGCCTAGGTGAAGATGTGCCTGTGTGGCCTATAGCTTAGGCGACTATTTGTTGTATAAAGTGCCCGTGAGGCTGTGGCCTAGGCAAATCAGTTGATGGGTGGACTAGTTGTGTTAAACTAGTCCTGTTGTCCTTCTTCCGTTTTGGGATTTATATGAATTGATATAATTGTGTTTATTTGTTATTAATCATGTAAATGTTGTGAGCATGCCATGGTTTGGTTATTGGTGTTGTCTGTGAGACCCTCTGAGGTTGATGCCTCTTTTTAGTTTCGTGTGTTGCTTTTGGGTAGCCCCTACTGAGCCAGTGACTTGTTGAGGCTCACTCCCCTACAGTTCTTTTCAGGGCCTACCGTTAGTCTGGGTTGCAGAAGCGTTGTGCTAGACTTGTACCACCAGCAGTAGTGTCAGTAGTGTTAGTAGTGTTGTGTGAGCTTGTGTTCCCTCGGGATATGCCCTAAGTAGTTGTACTTTTTAATTGGACATGTAATAATGTACTTGGACAGTTGTAAATTGTTACATGTAGGTATGAGCACATATACTTTCTTGTGTCTTATACTGTTGTGGTTTGTCTTTTATATTTCTACTGGACACTTGTGTGAGATATCCCTTATGAGACTTCGGTCCGTTCGCGGGAGGCGGGTCTGGATATGGAGCCTTATTGGACATTAATATCTCGGTCCGTCTCAGTTGGTATCACAGCATGGTCCAGTTAGAATATAAAAAGACATTGAAGTTACAATGTCCCAATACATGGATTAATGTCCACTGCTGGTAGTGAGTCTGCGGTTTTGTGTGATATAAAGTAGTCTTTACGTGAGCTTTTGGCACGTAAACCATGTGTTCTGTTTGTTAAATTGGCAGTTGTGAGCAGTTGTTGAGCCACATCGTGGATAATGACATAAGTTGTGTGGTAGCACCCTGGTACTAGTGCAGTTAAAGTATAGTATTTATAGGTTTTCAGTTGCAGAGATTAGAGGAGAAAGGTAAAGTAGTGCCCTGAAAGGGATATGCCTGATATATGTTAGTAAAGTACAAAGTTAACAGAGACAAATATAGGGTGTTATTGTGATAGATCAGCAGAATGTTACTAGTAAGGAATAGTGTGTGTATGATAAGTTACAGATGAGGGCCATGGCAGAGGTATTATTTGAGATTTGTGTTAATAAGAATTGAGAAATAGCTTGAGTAATAATGTGATAAATGTTCTGGCAAGTTGAGAATGATTAAGTGAGACAGGTTGACTTCAAATGAAGTGTGGGTAAACAGAAGAGCAAAGAATTATGATCGTCTGATGAGGATAAGGGTGTTTTGATAATTAGAGGTCTGAGCAGAGGTGGTTAGTTAAGCAAAGAACGGTAAAAGAAGATCAGTGCATAGTGGACTTTTCTGACAACTCCGTAAGAAAGATATTAGTTAACAAACACCACTCACTACCTTTGATTTTAGCGCGTGATTGAGGAATCTGATCAATTCATTCACATCCAAGGTACAAATTGTGCAATTATGAGAATTGCATAGATTGGTTCGTTAAGGAATACAGTGCTACAGATAAGGTTATTATTGATTAGCAATTGATTGTAGTTGAGCAGAGAAAAGGTAAAGCTTGAATTTTAAAAAGATTAAAGCTAAGATTAAGAATGTTCAAAGTAAGATAAAGTTATGCGGGTCAGAATGAAAAGAAATGGATTAGCTAAGAAGCCGTTGAGTAATATTAAGCTAAGTGGTATAAAGAAATCAGGCAGAGCCAGTTACGATATTAAAGAGTTGACTTCAAATTATAGCTTTGGCAGTCATCAAAGAAGAGTGTTTGTATGAACTATTGTGTGAATAGTACAGTACAGGACGAATAGCTAAGTAATGGAATAATTGAGAAGGTAGATTATTAATTTGAAAAAGAAAGAGTATGATAGAGTGGAACAGATGTAACTGAAGGACTGAGGAAGTGATCAGTAAAAGTTTGCTTGGCAGCATACAGAATGTGGGTTAGTTTAAGCAGAAGTGTTTTCTCGAGGTAGTATTTTAAAATTTGATATAAGAATAAAAGGCAGGACAGTTAAGAAATAATGTGCAAATCTGAGCATGGCTGAATGGAAATTGAAACCATTAGGTATAGAAAGAAAAGAGTGCAATCAGATAAACAATGAACGATTTAAGGTCAAATAGCACCCGATTGAAATAAAGTTAATATGCGTAAAGTTAGCTAAGCAGCGTAATTTTCTTGAAATAAGAATGCAGCGCCAAAAGATGAAAGCAGATGTTTTGAGAAATGATGGAAATAATGTGGTTAGTCAGCTAGAGAATGTAAATTGAAGTCAAAAAGGAATATGAAAAATAAAGTATGTTAGTAATGTAATGGTATGGTAGAATTCAGATTTTTAAAGGTGTGGCACAATTAGAATTGAAGTATTAGAGAAAGCAGTTTGGAAATTTTGATATTGTTTTCCAGTATTGATTGAGCAAGTAAAGCAATCTGTATTGAAATTAACCGAAATCAAAATAATGGTGAAAGTGTGTAGCAATTGTGAATAGTAATGGAAGCAGAAATTATGAAATATTTTGTCAAATATTTTGTATAATCAGAGTGGCGCAGTGGAAGCGTGGTGCGACCACAACCCATAGGTCAGATAGTTAAGTATGTGAATGCAGATGAAGCAGGATAATGGCATTAAGAAACTCGAAAATTTAAGCAAGGTTTAGCACGAAAGAACATCCAAAGGTGGTGGATTAAAATGAAAGGATTTGAGCAAAAAGAAATGGCCCGGAAAGAAATGTTACAAACACAGCCCAGAAGATGTGAAAGTAGGTTCAGTCCAAGGAGATAAAGCGCCATTGGCAAGGTAGAATCGCCTACAATTGAAAGGTAAGGAAAGGTAATGGAATCGACAGAACATAGTATTGTGAAATGAATTGAAAGAAAAGAAAGAGCAAAGCAAGGATGGAAATGGACAGATGAATTGAAAGGCTGATGCAGATAAAGCATATCCTTCTTGTTCTGTATACGATTTTATTTCTTTTTTGGTGATAGTTCGGTTTCTTGTGGTTTGTGATGATTGTCGAGGACGACAGTTCTTTTTAGGTGATAATATTGTAACGTCGCGCGTTTTTCGGATCGTCGTGGATCCATATTTAGTGGGTCCAGTGTGGTGCCCTTGGCCAATGTGGGTCATTGGGCTTTGGTTGTGGCCTTGGTTGGTGTTTGTGGGTGTGTGGGCCGACAGTTTTAGCCCAAATAGCCCACAGTTCTCTGGTTCAGGTCGCGACATTGACCTGTGTCGCGTTCTGGTCCTTGTTGCGATAGGGTTGTGTGTCGTGTTCTTGTTCTTCACTGTGACGTCTCAGGTTATTGGACTCGGATCCTTACCAGGTTGGGCGAGGGTTTGTGCCTGTTGACGTCTAGGGATGCTGACGTCGACAGTGTGTTGGCGTCCATGTGTGTGACGTCGACTGTGTGTTGGCGGCAAGGGTGCTGCCGTTAACATGTTCTTGGCGTCCATCGATGTGGACGTCTACCGTTGGTTCTAGTGAGTTCCACTGCATGAACTTGGCGGCAAGAGAGGTGGACGCCTAGTTGTGGCGGTCCGGTTAGTGGCGTCCGAGGTTGACGTTAACCTGAGGCGCCTGTGTTTTTAGGGGCAACCCGAGCCTTCTTCCTTCCCCACTTTCTCCCCTCATCTTCCCCCACCTTCACCCTTGTGCCTCTTCACTACTTCCGGCGGCCGACAGGAGCACGTGGGAAGGCCGTGGTGCGCGTGGCAGCGGCAGATCAGGCGGGAAATGACGGATTGAAGGGCGGTGTTCGCAGGAAGCTCCTGGGGGTTCGATGCAAATCGAGGTTCTATTGGGGTTTATATGCATTTTTGAGGTAGGGACATAAACCCTTTAGCTTCCCTTGTGTGTTATTCCATGCCTGTTGCGTGTGATTTGAGTGGAATTGTGATTTTGGGGAGGTTTTCCTTTCTGTCGGGTTTTAAGGTGGTTTGGCCGATCCATGCGTTGGATCGTGTTTTTTCGGCATTGCGGTGGTGTGTGGTGATGAGAGGAAGTGTTCCCTCTTCATCACGTCGCGGTTTGAGGGCTGGATTGCTCTCAGGGGATGTGATTTGTGGCTGGTTCAGCTGCTGGGAGCTGAAGAAGTCAACGTCAAGGGATGTCGACGTTGAGTTCTTCAGGGAGGAGATAAACGGCGTGATCGTTTGCCGTTAAACTCTTCATGGTAGATCTTGACAGCAAGGTTGGTTGCCGTTAGGTTCTTCAGGTAAAATATAAACGACAAAGTTCGTTGCCGCTGAGTTTAAGTAAACGGCCAACAGGTGGCCGTCTACTTTTGTTAGACGTCCAGTATGTTGCCATTGACCTATTAGACGACAATCGATGTTACCATTAATCCCTCGTTAGCAGCGGTCGATATTATGATTATTATAATGTGGTTTATGTGGTTATATTGTAATGTTTGGGCAGTGAAGGTCCACACCGACTTAGCCCTGGTTTGTTGTTGTCTTTCGAGGAATAATATAATGAATTGCGTGTTAAATATCGTGTGTTTCTATGGAGGTCATGGGGTGACCGATGATAGGCAAGATTGGGTTATATGAGTAAGGTTTGTGTATGTGTTGGTATAGGATGGCTTGAGGGTCACATAGTGACTGGTGTTAAGCTATTCCTAACACTAGTATATCGTAATTTATAACTAAAGATTATGTGTATATATATATATATATATATATATATATATATATAATATATATATATATATATATATATATAGATATATATATATATCATGGTTTGAGCTTGCCGAGTGTGGTGGTCCGATGCCTATTTCGGAATGCCTCTTTAGTCGGGTACCCCAGGTTCTTTGTGAGCCAGGCACGTGTGTTTGTTGTGCTCGGGGTTTGTCCCGGTACTGTGTGTACCGTTGAGGTCTTGTCGTCTGTCCTGGACACCCTCACTCCTTCGTTTGAGTTGTACGTCAGGCTGAGGGAAAGACGGCAGTGGGACATCGACTTGTGTGAGTTTGTGTTTGGTCGCTTGTAGTGCGCTTGTAGTTAGGGTACAGACACCAGTAGATGTACTGGTCCCTAGCTAGTCTTGTTTTCCAGTGCCTCATTTTAGGGTGCTCCGGCCAGAGACCCTAGGGGTGCTAGGCATGGGCCTGCAGTATGTGTCTGTAGGTGTAGTGTTAGTTATTCCACAGTTAGTTGACTTACTTGTGAGTTTGTGGAGCCGTAGCTGGACCGAGGGTTCGTGGCTACGAGACTGAGAGGTAGTTCTTGTGTTGTGTTGTTCGGGTTGGATACTGGCCTGATCAGCCAGTAATCCGTTCCCGTGTGGTGGCGTTGTTCCTTCCGACTTGTGCTTTGCCGGCTCTAGTTGTGGCTTGTGTGACTCGCTGTTGAGATTTTACCTGTAATGTTATGCCTAAGTGGTGGCACGATGAATTGTGGTTCTGTGTGGTTTCTACCACATACTATACCCTTTGTACGGTGTTTGTGTTGTGGTACCTCGTAGTAGTTGGTACCTGTACCCTGTGTGGGTAATGCTTGTGCCCTATATGGGTAGTGCTTTGCGGTGGTACGCTGTGTACCAGCCTTTTCAGGTGTTGAGGTGGAAGTCGTATGATGTGACTTTCCACTCGTTGTGTTTACCCTTTCTCGGGTAGGTTTCCATGTACGGTTTTAGAGTGCGATGGAGTGGCTTGCTGTAGCCTATCCTTTTACCCTAAGCGCTACACTTGACGTGTTACAATTTTGGATATCGTGGACTAGCTCCTAGTTAACAGTCTTGTACCTTTGCGTTGAGGTTGCCCGTGAAGCTACTAGCTTACGCAGTAGTGTGCCTGTGTAGCTTATGGCTTAGGTAACCAGGTTGTTGTGGTTCGTCGGTGAAGCTTGAGGCCTAGGTGAAGATGTGCTGTGTGGCCTATAGCTTAGGCGACTATTTGTTGTATAAAGTGCCTGTGAGGCTGTGGCCTAGGCAAATCAGTTGATGGGCGGACTAGTTGTGTTAAACTAGTCCTGTTGTCCTTCTTCCGTTTTGGGATTTATATGAATTGATATAATTGTGTTTATTTGTTATTAATCATGTAAATGTTGTGAGCATGCCATGGTTTGGTTATTGGTGTTGTCTGTGAGACCCTCTGAGGTTGATGCCTCTCTTTAGTTTCGTGTGTTGCTTTTGGGTAGCCCCTACTGAGCCAGTGACTTGTTGAGGCTCACTCCCCTACAGTCTTTTCAGGGCCTACCGTTAGTCTGGGTTGCAGAAGCGTTGTGCTAGACTTGTCACCAGCAGTAGTGTCAGTAGTGTTAGTAGTGTTGTGTGAGCTTGTGCTCCCTCGGGATATGCCCTAAGTAGTTGTACTTTTTAATTGGACATGTAATAATGTACTTGGACAGTTGTAAATTGTTACATGCATGTATGAGCACATATACTTCTTGTGTCTTATACTGTTGTGGTTTCTTTTATATTTCTACTGGACACTTGTGTGAGATATCCCTTATGAGACTTCGGTCCGTTCGCGGGAGGCGGGTCTGGATATGGAGCCTTATTGGGCATTAATATCTCGGTCCGTCTCACAAGAAAACCAGGAACTTACCCGAGCGCACTCCGAACGCACACTTAGAGGGATTGAGCTTCATGTTGTACCTCCGCAAAATTGCGAAGGTTTCCTCGATGTCGGTGATGTGGTCGGCACTCTGGAGCGTCTTGACCAACATATCATCGACGTAGACTTCCATATTACGCCCAATTTGCTGCTCGAACATCTTATTGACCAGCTGTTGGTACGTCGCGCCTGTGTTCTTCAGGCCAAAAGGCATCCTTGTGAACCAGTAGAGGTCGAGGTCGGTGACGAACGTAGTGGCGTCCTGATCCGGAGGATGCATGCTAATCTGGTGGTAACCAGAATAAGCATCTATGAAGCTGAGAAGCTCATGGCCGGATGTAGCGTCCACCAGCTGGTCGATGCGTGGCAAAGGGAAATTATCCTTGGGCGTAGCCTTGTTGAGATCCTTGTAATCCACGCACACTCGCCATTTGCCGTTGGCTTTGCGCACGAGGACTACATTGGATATCCATCTTAGGCACTGGGCTTCCCGAAGGAGCCCAACAGTTCAGATTTTGACAATGTGATCTTGGATCACGGTCTGCCATTCACGGTTGACGGGTCGCCTTCTTTGCTGGACCGAAGGCACCTTCGGGTCCAGGCAAAGACGATGCACCATCACTTCCGGGGGTATGCCGGGCAGTTCTTCATCCGACCACGCGAACACGTCTAAGTTGGCTAGCAGGAAGGCCTTGTAGCACTGCTGTTTGGTTTCCTGTAGTAGTGCGCCAATATAGAGGATGTGTTCGGGGTCGTCGTCCACCCGAACAGGAAGCAGATCTTCGGCAGGTGTGCCTCTGTTGGTGGAAGGCTGATCGGCGGGTGGGGGAACAGTTGCCGGTGTTGTAAGGGGTTGTTTGTCTCTCAAGGAGAGGACATAGCACGTCGAGACTCGCGCTGACTGCCTAGCACCTCGCCAATCCACACGGAGTGGGAAACTTCATCTTCTGATGGAGGATGAAGGAACAACCTTAATTCGACCGATCAGGCCCCTGTCGAGGATGGCGTTGTAGCCGGGCATGCTTCGGATAACAAGAAATCCACCATCTTGGTTACGCTCTTCGGAGCCATCCCAAGAGTAATTGGGAGGCGTGCTCATCCCATGGGTTGAACCGAAACCTCCGAGAAGCCGAACAGGGGCGACTCTACCGGGGTGAGCTGGTCGATTTTTAGACCCATAAGTAAAAAACAATCGTAAGCCAATACTTCTGGGGCACTTCCATTATCCATCAGAATCCGGCGCACGGTACAGTGATTGATAGTGGCCGAAACGACCAACGCATCAGTGTGTGGAGTAGAGACTCCTACAAGATCTTCATCCGAGAAGGTTATGGCCTTCTCGGACCGTGTATGTGCAGGATTAGGGGGATAAGGACCTGGGCGAGGCACTGAGGGCCTGTCCACCACGTGCACCCGCCGAGCGTAGTCACATCGGCTTTGATTGCTCTCTCCGCCTGTGCCAAAACCTCCTGCGATCACGTTTATCTCCTGCCCATTGGGTTCGTTGTTGATGGGCTGCTCAGGAGTTCACTCTCGACGTCTTGGGCGGTCTTCATTGCGGCGCACATACCTGTAGACACGTGAATTCGGCTTCACTATGGACAAATTTCATATTGTGCCATAATGCCACAAATGGCCTTCATTTTGCCTTGAAAGAGTGTTTTCCCCATCATTTTGGATCATCCCCATTCTTCCCCGGTGCTTCCCCTTCATTTCTGGAACCCCTCAGGTATTATAAGCATCAATTTCTTGTCGTGACGGGTCCTCGGGGTGCGATCATGCTGTCGCGACGGGTATGGCAGCCGCATTAAGAAAGGCGTCTTGTACCCCGGATGCTATTCAGGATACCATGGCTTATCGCGATGGCCTTTAGGGGCGCGACCTTATCGCGGTCGGTGTGCAGGCCGCGACATTCTTAACGCGTCAGCCCTGCGCGACGCGATAATGAAGTCTTATTTTATTTATGGAAAATGCCCATTTTATGAACGTGTCCGCCATAGGTGACGCGTTTCCAATTACCCTTTCAGCAGAATTTTCATAAATAAAATAGGAAGGCTTATCGCGTCGTGCAGTGCCGACGCGACCCAGTTTATAGTCGCGTCCTGCACCTGGACGCGATTCAGTGGCACAGAAAGTCGTCGCGCTCAGGCCCATAATCATGAGAAAAATCCTGTAATCACGTCCTTGTCAAAAGACGCGATTTAGAAGGTCAAATCCGAAATCCCAATGCATTGGCGTCTATACCCGACGTGATTCAAGTTTTCACCCCTATAAATTGACCCTAGAGGGTCATTTGTAAGAGGGGGTTCCAACGATCAAGGCGAAGCCCTGCCAGATTCTCGCCACAACTCCCTCCATCCTCCGTTATCCACGCCGCCCGGGCATCTCGTCGCGATCCTACATCCTCCGTCGTCCAACCTGCAGCGCCGACGCGCCATTCACATTCGGGGAAGCACCCCCTCCCCTTTCTTGCTTTTCTCTTCATTTATCTCCTCTGGGCCCCACGTGGCCCTCCTTGTCTTTTTACATACCACACACACCACACACACACACACACACACACCACACACACAACACACACACCTATTTTAGGGGTTAAAACTACCATCCGGTGAGTCCTCCCTATTTTTATCCATTTAATTTATTTATCTAGGATTCGATATTACACGTCTCATTTGACTAATCCCTATTTTATTTGTCTTTTTTGCAAGGGTAATCAAACGAAAAATGCCCTCTACGCGGTCGGCCGTGTTCGTAGAGGAAGATAGAAACCACATCATCCCCCGCGCAATCTCCTGCTCCAAAAAAGGTACACTCACGATCACCCATTCCATTCTGCACCCCTCGTCGTGCGTCTCCATTCGGTGCCTACGTTGCACCTGGCGATCACGATCCTCTTCTCACCTTCCATATCCCTCTTTGCACATCGTCGAACATTCATCCCTCGACGGTGTCTACAATACTGTCCGAGATAACCGCGCTTGATCAAGGACTCGATCTCGTCCTTGAGCTGGCGGCACTCGGAGGTGTCGTGGCCGTGGTCACAGTGGAAGTGAAAGTACTTGTCCTGGTTGCGCCTGCGGGGATCAGAGCGCATCCTTGGTGGCCACAGAACATAAGGCTCGTCCTGGATCTCGGCCAGGATCTGTTCGGGTGCCACCGTGAGAGAGTGTAGTCGGTGAAGGGGCGTGGTCGACGCGGTGAATCCCCGTTACGTCGACCTTTTTCCTGTCACGGTCGGAACCGTTGTCGGAAGGCCTCTTCTTGTCCGATTGATTGCCCTGCTCTGCTCGACCAGCGGCCAGGCTCTCATCGCATGCTGCATGGCGCTAGGCAGTAGACAGCAGTTTGGCGAGAGTGGAGGGCTGTTGCACCCCCAACGTCCTTTGAAGGAAGCCATCTCGGGTGCCCTGGATGAGGGCACTGGTGGCGAATGGGACGTCGAGGCGAGGAATGCGGAGTGCTTCAGTCCAGAACCTCTTGACGTAGTTCCAGAGCGCTTCGCATTTCTTCTGCCGAACAAACAGAAGGGACGCCGTTGTGCGTGGGTGAGACCTTCCACCGAGAAAGTTGTCCCGGAAGGACTTCTTCAACTGATGGAAGGAAGAGATGGAACCCGCGAGGAGGGCTTCGAACCATGCCCGCGCGGTCTCCTTCAGGGTGGCCGGGAAGGCCCGGCATTTGGCCGCGTCTGATGCTCCGTGAAACACCATATGCGACTCAAAGCCGTGGATGTGATCTGCGCGGTCGGTGGTGCCATCGTAGGGTGCAATGGTGGGCAGAGGTAGCTTCGGGGAGACTCAGACTTCCAAGATCTCCATGGTGAACGGGGAGCGGAAGTCCAGGTCTTCGTCCATCGGGGCTTTGCCTTCTGCCCGCTGGACCATCACGTCCACGCGGCGCTCAAGGTCGACGACGCGACGGAGGTGCCTGGCCAACTCCTGGTCAGAGTGGACAGACTCCTCACGTTGGGACCTGTGGGAGTTAGCTCCGACAATGGAACGCGGGGCAGGCGGAACCACCGCGGAACGGTGAGGTGAATTGTCTTGCCGCTCCGGTGTCCGACGCGCCGAAGGTGCCCTGCGCGATCGCCGGGGCGATTATGCATTCTGCTCTTGTGGCGCCGGAGGGGTGCGAGACCGTCAACGAGATGACTCGGCCTGCTGCTCCGGCGGCGGGGGGATCACTTGGGCCAGTTGCCTGGCTAATTGGACCTGGAGGCCCTGGCAGATTCCTACTAGGTACTGCATCTGCCCTCGGAGTTCTGCCATTTCCTGGGTGGTTGCGGGCACAGCAGCAGCGGGGACATCGTCGGGCCCGCTGGCGGGGGCGATGGCTACATCAACAAGGGGAACTCGATCATGCGAGTCTGCGCGTGACTGTCGCGACCTGGTCGCCCAGCTACCTGGATTCTGGTGAGAGGAACGTCCCCGAGCCATGACTGATGTCACTCCCACAGACGGCGCCAAAAATGTGGTGGCGTTCTCTTGTTTGGGCCGGAGCCAAACAGGCCTCCACTGGAGTGAGGGAAGACGGTCGCCGGTATCAGACGAAAGCCTGCAAGAACCAGAACAGGATCATGGGGGCCCGGCTGAAGAACCGGGGAGAACCCTCCGATGCCTAAGTCATGGACTATAGGAAGACTTGAAGGAGAAGGATTCTCTGATGTGTATGTAGTACTGTGTGCGTGCGCGCGTGGGCGAGTGTGAGTACTCAAGGTTGCGTACCTTTGCATGGAAGTTACCTGGGCCTTTTATAGGCGGAGGTGCCGAAGGAATGGGAAGGGTAGTCCCTTAACGTTGCCAGAAAGGACGCACCAGTTGGCGCCCTTGGTGGGGAGTTAGTGTTGAGGGGCTCTGTAGTTAACGCACCACTTGATCGTAGGGCGCATGCCTCGCCATTGTCGTAACCGTCACCAGCTGGCGAAGGGCCTTGCTACGTTCCCTGGTCGGAAGTACCGAATAAGGGAGCCTATTCGGTAGTCAGACCGCATGCTCAGCACTTGGTACCCTGGAACACTGCTCGCATTAACGGGGCCACGACGTGCTTCGAGCTGGGCTTGTTCGGTAGGGGGCATCTGGACCGAACAGGTTACAGGGTGTCCGGAGACGGCCCTTGGGACCTGGAGATGTCCTGATGCGGGGATCATGCTCGGAAGCCGTGGGCCGCACCCGAAGACGCGTGGCACTTTGCAGAAAGGCCACGCCTACCTGCCGAGCCACGATGGGCTATGCTGGGCCATGATGGGCCCCGCGGGCCTAGGTGGCTAGAAATGGCCACTACAGATACAATTAACCATGTAGGGATCTGTAGTAGGTTGTCTTGTGTCTTTGTCTCTTTTTATCTGAGTATTCCCAAGGTCATACCTCGATGATATGTAACACGATTTTCATCAATGAAAAGCATTCTCTTCCGTTATGATGTCCTCCTTGTGCACTTTGTCTGCGCACATTATTTATGCTAATATATTCACATTATCGGGTTGAGCGTCCTTTCAGGTTTTCACTAAACTCGACCCCTCTTGCTTTTGCCTACACGCCCTTTCGGATTTTTGTGTAGCGGGGTTCCCGATTTTGCCTATGGCACCCTTTGCGGGTTTTCACCATGGCCAAGTTTTGGTCCTTTTTACCCTTACTCAGTGGAATAGTCCGAATAAGTCCAACGAGACATCTCTATTTTTAGCCCCTTTCTTGCCATAGGGCGCGGAGTCGCAGCTAAGACAGTCCAGGTAGTGCTTCGCGTAGAGCCTGGTGCTGTCGTCGAGGTAGTGGCCATAGGCGGTCTCCAGCTCTCTCAACTTGTCTGCCTCATCTGGTCGTAGAGAGAGCACAAGGGACTCGTCGAAGAGGGGATTAGAGCAGCGAAGTCTGCGGCCCAGCCTTCGGCGTCGGTTCTATTGGCAACCTTGAAGCGCCTCCAGGGCAGCGCACCCAGGGGACTCCCCCCTTGTCCCACCGCGTCCCAGCTAGAGGTGCTGGTGCGGTGCCAAGGGTTGAGCCCGGAGAAGTCCCCAGAGCATTCGGAGGAGGTCTACCGGGCGAGGCACTATGCCGAGGAGGACGACGAGGGAGACATCGACGTGGAGGCGCTAACAAATAGAGTTTTAAAGTCGATGGCGGTGCTGAAGCAACTACCCGTGCCTGCTCGGATCAACAAGCAGATGTGGGAGGCTGAGTTCGCCTTTTTTTAAGGAGCTCGAGGTACAGCACGGGCGCGGGAGGCAGAGCTGAAGGAGGAGGTGGAGAACCTCAAAAATGTGCTTCGCACTTCCGAGCTCAACCTCGCCATCGTTCGGGTGGAGAAAGAGGCGCTCGCGAATGTCCTGTCTGAGGCCAAGACCCAGGGTGTCACCGAATACAAGGCAGGGCCGAGTTTCAAGAAAGACTTGGAGCAGTACGGCGCAATCTGTTACAGGTGGGCCTTGGCGCCGGAGAGGATCGAGGATGACGGCTAGCTACAACCGAGTACGCTCACAAGGCATTTGAAGCCGCACTTCGCGAATGTCGACGGCGGACCCAAGATCTGCGTTTGGATGGAGTGCGGTTCACACAGTTCCAGACAGGGCGGATGCCTCACGAGGACGACGGTGCGGGCCCTTCCAAACAGGCCCCGTGAATGTATCTCCTCCTCTTTCTTTTTGCTCGTCCGAACGAGCACTTTTTGTAGGAAGATTCTAAATAGATCCTTCCTTTTGAGTACAAAAAATGACTTCCTTTTTCTACCTCATTTCCCTTATATTGTTTTGTTTGAATCGGAATCTGTCGGTCATTTCAAAAGGTTCGTCATTACCGCTTAGGTCGTTTAAGACTGAAAAATGTCTCGACCAAGGGTGTGCGCCGAACACCTTCTGCTTTAGGGTTTAGGTATCGCGCTAGCCTTTCAAGCTGAACAAGCTTTCGACTAGGGATGTCCCGAATACCCTTTCTAGCAGACCGAAAGAACGGGAAGGAGGGAAGTAGGATGCCACGCAAGAGGCTTTTATAGATAGTAAGCCTTCAGGTTAGATACATGCTAGGTTTTTGGTATGGCTTCGCCACTAGGAGTAGTAAGCTTGTATGAGCCTTTTCCGAGAACCTGGGTGACCTGATAAGGTCCTTCCCATTTCGGGGCGAGTTTGCCTATGACTTTTCAGGGATTGTAGACATGCGAATTTGGCTCCACCGCGGGCAAATTTCATGTTGCGACGTAATGCTACAAATGGCCTCTTTTTGCCTTGCAAGAATTTTTCCAACATTCTGGATCTCACCCATCCTTCCCCGGTGCTTCCCCTCCATTTCCAAGGCTAGCCGGAGGTCGTGGGCAATGTTTTCAAGTCGCGACGACTCTCCAGGGCGTGTTAATCATGTTGCGACGGGTCTGGGGGCCGCGTTCTTAAACGCGTCCAGAAAAGCGGACGCGATTCTAAGTCGCGATGGGCATCTTGGGTGCGACTAGGCCGAGAGGACTTTATCGCGGCGGCCGTAAGCGACGCGACAAGGAGTTTGTTTATTTTATTTATGGAAAATACCCAATACGATTTTATGAACGCGTCGACCATAGGCGACGCGATTCTAATGTCGGTTTGGCAAGTTTTTATAAATAAAATATAGAAATTCCTTAACGCATCCTGCTGTCCGAACGCGTTTCAAATCAGAGACGTGTCGGACCTACCCGACGTGATTAGGCCCTAGGCCCCAAAAGTCGTCGCACTCAAGCTCCGGACCTCGGAATCACGTGAAATCTCTGAATCACGTCCGACCAGGCCGACGCGATTAGGTCCTAGGCCTTACACGCTAGACCCCGAAAGTCGTCGCATTTATGGCCCACGTGCCCAAAACAAAGTCGCGGCGGGGTAGGCCGATGCATTTCAATAACGTGCCGGTCATCCCCGACGCGATTCTAAAGATGGCCGCAGGCCGCAATCATCGCGCTTTATGTCAAATCAAGTGGCAAATGCGGCGCTTCCTAATCGCGGGAGCCATTGCGAACGCATTTCTTATCGCGGCGTGCCGGTCGGACGCGATTCACTCTTCTTGTCACGGCGGCTGTGCTCGATGCGATTCAAGAACTTTGCCTCTATAAATAGCCCCCTGAGGGTCATTTGTAGAGGGGGTCCACTGACTACGGCGAAGTCCTGCCAGATTCCCGTCTCGACCCCGGCCCAGGGAGATCTTCTACGCCAAGCTACGTTCCCGTTCCTCAGAGTTCGGAGCCGGCATCCCCATCGTCTTCCTCCACGTGCACGGAGCGGAGCGAGGCGGAAGTGCCTTCCCCCTTTCCTCCGTCCAACCGGCAGCGTTGCCACGCCATCCACCATTTGGGGAAGCACCCTCTCCCTTTCTCTTTCTTTTTATTTATCTATCTCCTCCGAGTCCCACATGGCTCCTTTTACCTTTTCACACACATGTATGCATTACACATACCACATTTTTAGGGGTTTAAAATCCACCACACGGTAAGTCGTTCCCCATGTTCTTTATTCATTTCATTTCATTTATTTAGGATTGATACTACACGTTATTTGGCTAATCCCCTTTCCTTTTCTTTGTCTTTTTATTTTGTCAGGGTAATCAACACGGAAAACGCCCTCTACCATGGCCGGCCGTGCTCGTAGAGGAAGAGGAACCCACATCCCCCGCACAATCTCCCCATGCTCCAAAAGGTAACATCCGCGATCACTCTTCCATCCACACCCCTCGCCGTGCATTCTCCATTCGGCACCCTCGTGTGCCTGACGATCACGATCTTTTTCTTTTCCCCGTTTAATATCCCCCCTCTTTGTGGACACTTGGAGTTCCCGACGAGCTCGAAGCGGTATCTACAAATTGGCGATCAAGGTGGGACTTCTTTTTGTGTTTTCCATTTGATTACCCCTCCTCCTTCGTGCCCCACGTGGCACTTTCTTTGGCACCCTCGCGTGCCCCTCTTCCTTTTCTTTTTACATATACAAAGCATGCGGTGTGTTTAGTTTCCCCTTTTCTTTTTTTGCATATTCCTGCTTTGTTTCCTTTTTTTTTTATCCTCGGGTTGCCTCTGGAATCGCGTCCAAAATAGAGGACGCGATTCGGTGTGAGAACGCGGCCGGTAAATCGGACGCGTCTCTGCTTTGTACCGCGACGGCCAAAGCCGACGCGTTATTGTCTTCGTGTCGCGCGGCTAAGGCCGACGCGTCACTATTTTCATGTCGCGGCGGCCTGAGCCGACGCATTTTTGTTGTCGCGACGGCTAAGGCCGACGCGTCTCTGTACATCTTCCCTGTTTTTCCTGTGCATGTTCCCTGCTTCCTGCTTTCTGTTTTTGTTCTCGAGTGCCTGTTTGAAATCGCGGCCAACACAGAGGACGCGTTTATAACGCGTCCCCTGTACTGGACGCGTTTCAGTTTACTGTCGCAGTGGCACATGCCGACGCGTTATTGTCGCGACGGCAAAGGCTGACGCGTTCTTGTCAGCAGTCCGTCCACAGGGACTAGGCGCGGCCCTGATAGCCTTTTGGGGCTCTCAATTTCGCATCCAAGTGACTGGATGCGATTTTAAAGTCGCGGCGTCTGTACCCGCCGCGATTCAGCCTGCTGACAGAATGCGCCCCTTTTGCCATTTTTGCTATCAGCAACCATGACAACGGAACCTGGTCTTCATCGGACCCAGCTCGATCCTCGGCAGCGGTCTCGGTAGCACCCGTGGTAGCCCCCATCGCCTGGCCCTTCACTGCCATGGATACCTCCGGGATTCCTCCTCGGTCTCGGTCGCCTGTTCGGCTTCGAGGGATCCCGCAGTGACTGTCTGCGTGGGAACCTCCACAGCCGCTTCGGTGGGGGGAGTAGGGGTCGTTGTCCTCTGAGGAACCACCATGGGCGACACTGTGTATACCTCCTCGCCGGCTCCTCCGATGGACGACCTTTGGCTGGTGGCAGCTCCGCCTTCCGCCGCTCCCACTATGGCACTGAACGCCTCGTCTGCATGCGTCGCCCCTTCGTCCCTTCGTCCGCCCTGATGGTTGAACTTTGCACGGGGACAGATCTGTCTCCTGCCATGGTCTGCCTAGCCGCGGCGTTGCTGGACATTTCAGCTGCTGCCACCTCCCCTGTGCGGCTTGCGATGGGACCCTGGGGTGTGGACGCCCCCACTCGTCCCACTGCTGCTGTTCGGCTCGCGATGGAGCCTTGGGGCGTCGACGGCCCCGCTCGCTCTCCAGTGGAGCTTCATCCGATTGATCGCTTACCACGACCAATCCTAGCTCGGCGCCAACCCCTTCTGTGGTCAGAGGTTGCATCTCGATGACGATGCTCGGCCTCGTCTTCTCGGCCGCCTTCACCAACTTTCGCTTCTTTCGCACAAGAAGATGCGGGATCTCTTCCTGCTCAGCCTCTCCTCGGTGGCTGGCCGCACAGCCCTCTTCGCCTTCTTGGAGCTGGCTTCCCCTCGAAGACTTATCTTCAAGGGCTTCTTACCGACAGACCGCCTTTCGGCAGGACGACTCAGCGCGGAAGCAGGGGGAGGACCCTTACCCGTGATCGCCACGTATGCCGTGACGGTGATCTGCTCGGTGTAAAGGGCCATATCCTCCCCGTCCATGCTCGCAGCCAGCTCCTCAACACCTATGCAAGGAGAAGAGGTAAGGGAGATGTCTCCTAAACAAAACAAAAATCTCTAGAGATAGGGATTTCACTTACTCCATGCTCGGCTGAGCCCATGTTGGACGAGCTGGGCTTTCGTTAAGTACTCCTTCGCCTTATCCACAAAAATGTTGCTGAGGCGGTCCGCGAGCTTCGCCGCCTCCTGAACCAGCATAGGATAGGCATCCTTGTTGCGCGGATCCTTGACCGAGTAGGGAACCCCCACTCTAGCTCTCCCTCTTTGCGGGCGATGAAGAGCACCCGATGCGTCCACCCTTGTTGTGGAGTACTTCGGGGAGAAATCGATCCGCATCCTGTTCGGCCTATGCTTGGTGTAGACTATGTTAAGGCCGGTCATCGGCGATGCCGCTAGGCTGAACTGGCTCTGGAAGAGGTCCGCCGTCGGCTCGATCTGCCGCACCTTGCAAGAGATGCTGAAGATGCAGACCGTGCACCAGGAGTTCGGTGTCAGCTGGACGGGGGCGATCCCCCACACGTTGAGGAGATCTCTAGCCACCGTCGGCAGGGGTAGCCGAAACCCAGCTTCTAGCAAGTCCTGGGACATCGCTATGCACCCAGACTTCTGCAGAAGGTACGAATCCTCCTCCTCGTGAGGATTATATCATACTCCTGCCCGATCCTGTACCGTTCACGAAGACCCTCAAAGAACTGTACCTTGTCCGCTGAGGTGCCTCCGATGCCGCGCCGCTCGCTCCGGCGACAGCTGCGGCCTTCCCTTCTGTGACATTTCCGGAGATGAAGGCGAGAACAGTAAGAAGAAGAAGAAGCGGCGGGGAGGCAGGCACGATGCTGCGAGCTCGCAAGGAAGAAGACGAATGCCGTGGCGGAGACGAAGAAGGGTGTAGAAGAAGTTTTTCGAAGGTGCGAAACCCCGCCTTTGCCCTGCCTCTTCCTTATAAGGAAAGAGGGGCGCGAAAATTGAAAGTGAAAAGGGCGGTTCGATTCGAACCCGCCGTCGCGTGTCCCCCAGGTGACACGTCACCTTCGTGATGATGGCTTTCTTCGTTCCCGAGGAGGACACCAAGCGGCATCGCCCAAGTGACCGTTCGCGATGCCGAGGTCAGTGTCGCACTTAATGCGAAAGACAGTCACACATACCTCCTCTCTCAAGGCACTCCGGACACCGAGTACGCCTGAGAGAGGGGGGCAAATGTGGTGGCCATTTCTAGCCACCTAGGCCCGTGGGGCCCATCATGGCCCAGCATAGCCCATCGTGGCTCGACAGGCAGGCGTGGCCTTTCTACAAAGCGCCACGCGTCTTCGGGTGCGGCCCACGGCTTCCGAGCATGATCCCCGCATTAGGACATCTCCAGGTCCCAAGGGCCATCTTCGACACCCTGTAACCTGTTCTGTCCAGATGCCCCCTGCCGAACAGGCCCAGCTCGAAGCACGCCGTGGCCCCGTCAACGTGAGCAGGTTCCAGGGTACCAAGCGCTGAGCATGTGGTCTGGCTACCGAACAGGCTCCCCTGTTCGGTACCTTCCGACCAGGAACGCAGTAAGGCCCTTCGCCAGCTGGCGACGGTTACGACAATGACGAGCACACTCCCCACGATCAAGTGGTGCGTTAACTACAGAGCCCCTCAACGAGCGCCTCACGCATAACTCCCCGCCAAGGTCGCCAACTGGCGCGTCCTTTATGGCGACGTTAAGGGACTACCCTTCCCATTCCTTCGGCACCTCCGCCTATAAAAGGCCTAGGTAACTTCCATGCAAAGGTATGCAATCTTGAGTACTCACACTCGTCCACACGTGCACGCACACAGTACTACATACACACCAGAGAATCCTTCTCCTTCAAGCCTTCCTACAGTCCACTGACTTAGGCATCGGAGGGTTCTTCACAGTTCTTCAACCGGACCCCCCTGATCCTGTTCTGGTTCTTGCAGACTTTCGTCCGCTACTGGCGACCGTCTTCCGCACTCCAGTGGAGGCCTGTTTGGCTCCGGCCCAAACAAGAAATGCCACCATAGTATCCCAGTGTTGCTAAACTATAAACTTAACCCATATTGCTTTGACACGCCAAGTGTCTTTGGTTAACCAAGTTCACCCGTTATAACCAAATCCGCATGCCAGGGTTCGATAACCCTACCCTAACCCTTAGATTAATGGAGATATCCCCTAGTTAAGATAACCAACTTATCAAAGTCCATTTTATAGTTTCAACTAATCTCTTGAGTATTTCTCTCTTTTACATGGACTACATATATATATATTATTATATACATATCATAATCTTTTAATTTTTATATCAAACACGGACGACTGTTCCAACTAACTGACTATTGCGATCTCCAATGCCCTGGGGGCAGCGGGTGGCACATGTAGATGTGGCGCCACGTAATGTGAGCGCTGGTATGCTATGGATATTTAATATGTTTTGTTGAAAATATTCAAGTATAAATCCCCTGGATTCGAGTTAAATCTTGCTTTCTTCTCAATAAATATTGTTTGGTGCACATCATGGATGTGTATACTAAGAGCACATCCGTTGGTGGGGCCAACTCATCCTAAGAATAATATTATGGGTATAAGTCATCTCCACCCATCCACTTAGTACCCATCCTTGTTTTTTTGGGAATAAGGAATCCGCTCTATGTGATTTTTTACAGGTTTAGAGATTGATATTCATGGATTCCGAAATCAAGATCTAGAAACCCCTATTTTTCGTGCACGTATCTTATCTTGTATCACTTGGTCAGAAAAATTTCAGATCTACATATCTTAAAAACTACATGTAAGCCAGATATACATCTCAAAGATTTAATTCGGGACCTTCTGCTAAGAGGTAGGAGATTTTACCGGTCGACTCAATTGGAGTCCTCATGGATGTGCTCTTGGTGTGCATATTATTAGATATGCACCAAATATTTCTCCTTCTCAATTAATATTAATGACGCGTTATTGGGGTGCCCTCGACAATGGATGACCATGTTAGAGTTGACTGTCTTTATTAATATTTTGATCATAGAAAAGTTTAATTTTGTCTTTAAACAAGAATTCTATGAAAAAAAAGACATCAAATTGCATTCTTAATATATATAAGATATTATTGCCTTATATATCTTGTAATAAAATTGATATAGATTATTTAACAAATATTTTATTAATTGAAAGAAAAAGAGAACGATTATCAGATTCTCAATTAATAAAATTACGTATCCAATAATCTATATCAATTTATTACCAAATACGAGGTCAATAAACATTAGAGAATGTTGCATGAAGATTTTATTTGAACTTTACTCAGAACAGTAGATGATGTCACGTTATAGGGATAAATAGAGGAAGGCGTGGGGGGTATGTGGACAGAAAGTCATCTCTTTCTTTCTCAAACCTTCGACCGGCGTCAGAATCAGAAAGACTCCTCGAAGCCACGACAAAGCATCTGGCTTCCCATGAGCGTCCGTCTTTGGAGACGCTAACGATCTGGATTCGCTTTTTTCTGACACACGCCACGAGCACGATGTGAGAAATCTTACCTTCACGATCACCACCTTCACCCATCACCTCCTCGGGTTTCTAGGGTTTATTTCCGGTTTCTTGATCCCTGCGATGGAGGACGGGGGGGAGGGGGGCCGGCGCGGACGTGGACGGCCGCGGTGGAGAGGGGGAGATGGACGAGGAGGCCACCCAGCTCGACCTGACGAGCTTCCAGCTCCACGATCTCGGAGGAGTCGAGATCCCCGAGACCTTGGTCGAGCTGGACCTGACGGCGAACAGGCTCTCCACGCTGGACGCCCGTATCAGCCGCCTCTCCCGGCTGAAGAAGCTGTCCCTGCGGCAGAATCTCTTGGACGACGCCGGCGTTGCCCCTATTTCTCAGTGGACGGCTATCTCTGGATTAGAGGTAAACCTGCTGTGCTATTTGAATGTTTAATGTGCTTTCTTTTTTAGATTTTCTCGATTAGAGGATGACATTTCAAGTCTAATGTGGCTTTCTGGAATGAAACTTGAATGGGTGCCAGATGTGGCCGTTGGTGCAATAAATTTTATTTTTGAAAGTAGCAGCTAATTGGTGCAATATGGGAATTCATTTTGAATCTTTTCTTTCCATAGATCATTTCAATACAACTGGTGCATATGTGCAGGATGAAAGTCTGTATAAGATGTTTTGTTGCAGGTCTTATTATTCTTTTCCTTTTTTTTAATGCAAGTTGGCCTAGATACCGATTGAGCTTTTTGCTCAAAGTTCTGCTGTTTCATTGCAAATCAATTTGTCTTTCCAGAAGCTTTGTTTCCATCACTCTGACTGTGACAAATCTTGTAACACCCCTTCCCTGATCTTAGAAGTCCGTTTCAAATAGATATGAAAGTTGTCTGTACTCTACCTAGAAAAAAATATGTGATGGTCTTATGATGTAGCCATGAGACATGGTCAGTTAAAAGCTCCCACTGACCATTTTCTCAACAATTAGGGTCATTCTGTACAGATTCTGATTCCTGATCGTGCCTACTCTCCCACTCTGTAAGTTGTGTGATGCTTGTGCCTTTTGTCAATGCTCCTGAAAGGAATTTTCTTCAGATTCTGGTCCAGCTTTTCCCAAAATCCCTATTGCATATAATACACATCACTAAAATATTTGCAATGTAATCGATAAACCTGAGTTCTGCTGCATTATCCTGCCCCAAAAGATAAACTCCTGACCTTCCGAGCTGATATCTGTTTTTTTACATAAGATGCTAACTCTGAAGCCCCCAATACACTGGGGTTTTCATTGGTTTATTTGGGGAGGGAGATCCGCTGTGTATAATCACATCTCATCTTTTTGCCTCACCTTTTCGTGAGGATGAGGAACATTTTCTCACCCCACTAGGTTGTATTGCCTCGATTTAGTAGACAGTAAAATTGGTGGTGCATTCCACAATAACTTTCAGAAGAAAATGGAAGTTGCAATTATTTTATCATAATTTATTTTTCCTGCAACCGAAAATCCCATTTACACATTGTTCTTATCCTCATCACATGTCTATCCCAGTGTTGAAGCTCATGATCATGATCACAACACTTATCATAGTTTAATTTGAGGCTCAAACTGAACTTATTGCTTTTAAAAGGTAATGTGATGCAAGGAAAAAAAAAGGCCTTGGTATCTCGACCACATGCAGAATCATGAGAAAATCTCCAAAATATTAGAACCTTTTAAAGAAAAAAGGAAAAATGTCAGCTTCTCTGAACTGCTTTCCACAAGGACTACTACTATGCACTTCAGACTGTATGCTTGCTTGATTATTTGGAAAACATGTAATGATGTGAACAACCATACCCTTCAGTTTTCCACACATATGTCATGCATGTTTTTGTACCGGACAAACACTTGATATGTCTCTTGCCTTAATGTTAGAGATGGGGAAGCAACCATAGGAACCTCCATTTACCCATTTACAATCGCAGCAAGTACTGAAAACTTTTATCAATTGGGTTCACTGGTTGGGAGAAATATGGCCGTCTATGATTTTTTGTAAACACTGTCAGGAAACCTCTGATAAAACTTGCTGAAAATAAAGTTTTCATCCAAACTTAAAGTCTTTGTCTTTTCTTCACTGGCAATAACATTTTATATGCCAACAAAAAGGCATCCTTTAATCTTCCCCTGTTCATGAAAGCTGATTGTTTTTTCTTCCATAAAATTCCAGTAGCCTACCAAGTCTTCTAGGTATCACTTGACTATGATTTTATACGTAATTGTCAAGGCGCTAAGGCATTCTTGGGGTGGTGCTTGAGCACCTAAGCCCCTAGCCGGCAGGCGTCCAGGCGATGCCTATGTGATTTCTTTCTCCTATATGGAATTTAAGTATTTAAAGGTATATAATGTATGAATAATCAAAATACAATTATATAATAAAATGTTAATACATTATAATTAAAATTAGAACATAATATTCACTAAAATATATTAAAAGCATTATACATTTAGATGGTTCTTGAACAATTAGGATTTTTTTAACATTTAATGATTGTGACAATGTACCAATCTAATGATTATAAACAGTGTTTCTTTAAAAAGACACCTTTTTGTGTCCCCATAAGGCGGACCCTCGCCTAGCCCTCAATTGGGTGCCTTTGCACCTAGGCAGACGCCTTAACGACTATGATTTTATAGGACCCATTTAACACACTGGTGGACCAAACAATTTTTTCAATACATTATGTCCTCCTTTTTGAGACTAGTACTGACAAAGTTTGGTTCCTGAACACAAACTCCACAATATTCAAAGCACCTAGTTTTTTGATAGGAAATAAGGGGAAAATTGCCTGAACCTGTAATAATACTTACCTTCAAAAGACTATAAACTGCCGATTTAGCTCTCTCTTATTGAATTGCCTCTTAAGGCACATAAACTTCTTCTGAATCAAGCTTGATGGTCCGCTAAACCTGCATTGGAAGGGCCATCCTTTTTCAGCTGGGAATGAAGAAGAAGAAAACTGAATTTTCTTTATAAAAAATATGGTTCTCTTCCTAAAATCCAATTGTCTTTTATTATTAATTGGTTGGCATATGTTATATTCATCAGCTTCAGTTATATCTAATGTATTTTATCGGAGTTCTGGATAAAACACCAAATGCAAATTGAAAACACTTAACAATCATATAGGTGATGTTTTGGACAAAACTTTACCTTTTTTCCCATTTGTATAGGCTATTGCAGATAGATTTCACCTGAGCAACCTGACTCCAGTCAGAGTTTCAGGATTTGTGCTGAGTTTTTGATGGAATAGTCTTAAGCTAGCAGCAAAATGGAAGCATCTCGTACTCTAGGAGTGGCTCAGTGGTTAAGGCCCTTCATCAGACACCTTGGGTCCGAGGTTCAAATCCCCATCCCCACACTTTCTCCCCCCCTCCAGCAAAAAAAGAAAAAGGGGAAAAAAAAAGGAAGGGATGGAAGCATCTCTTGCACCAAGGCACATGGATTTGATAACATAGGTGAGAACTAGGGATCAGAAAAGCTCAGGAAGTGGCACAATAGATTTTAGTTATACCTTAGTTTCAAAATTAATTATGTGATGATTTTGTACTTGACTCAAATGGGTTGGCACAAAGAATGCAAAAAACCCAGGTGGGAGTTCCTCGCCTACTTGTCGTGTGTATATGGGCATGCTATGAAGGTTCTTGTGAGGCTTCATTTAAAGGTCTTCACTTCTTAGAATTTCAAGGCCCTTGAGATGAGAAGACTGTAATTTATCTTCTCAGTGTGGCTCAGTTGGTACTTAGGGGCATTGTGAATTTGTTTGGCCAAAAATTGCCCAACATTGGCCCATTACAGGGTGGATGTTGTTAGTTTTCTAGACCTTATAAAAATAAGCCAGACAAAGGGGCCTTACTACATTGCATTTTTTTCCTGATTATACACTTATAAATGGATATTCTTCTCTGCAGGAGCTGATTTTCAGGGACAATAGGCTCACATGTCTACCTGATGTCAGCATTTTCAAAAGTCTTGTGGTGTTTGACGTATCTTTCAATGAAATACCTTCCTTAAACGGGTTGGCAAAGGTCACAAACACACTCGAAGAATTGTATGTCTCAAAGAATGAAGTAACAAAGATAGATGAGCTCAGTCATCTACATCGACTGCGGATTCTTGAGCTCGGTTCAAACAGATTAAGAGTGAGTCCTGTGGTCTATCTGGATTTACTTTATGATAAGGCCATCTGTCTTTCTTATTTTCTGCTTTCTGTCTTTTTCCTCCAAGAGTTGAGCTAATATTTTCTTTAAAATGCAGAGTAGAACCCTAAAATTTTGCCTCCCTTCATGCATTATCATCTGGTCCTTTTAACAGTGTAATTATTTGATTACTCAAAACATGGATCATTTCATTAGAGTTACCATGACATGGCTGTTTGATTGGAGTATAGGTTATGGAGAACTTGCAGAACTTGTCAAACTTGCAAGAACTGTGGCTAGGCCGGAACCGTATTAGGACGGTGAATCTCTGTGGTCTACAATGTATTAGAAAGA
>CM024756.1:35923683-35986192 GCA_014218235.1 Colocasia esculenta
GTTCAGATCTGTGAGAGAGCCTTTTGTTATGTGAAGAGTCCTTGATTATAGATCCTTTTCTTCTCAGTCCTTGCTTCAGATCAAGCGGTGTTCTATAAGCTTGATCTAGGGCATCATCTCTTTGAACACATTCTCTTGTGTTTGTTCCCTTCGGTTGTGAAGGAAGACCTGGTGTGGTATCCAGAGTGTTGTTCCCTTCGGTTGTGAAGGAAGACCTGGTGTGGTATCTAGGGGGTGGTGTATTTCCCTTCAGATTGAAGGAAGACCAGCTGCGTTGGGTGTGTAGGGTCCATAAGGGCAGTACCCTTGGGTTAGTGAAGTCCTGAGATATTGCTCAGGGACTGGACGTAGGACTCCTAAGGAAAGGAGATCCGAACCAGGATAATTTTATGTGTTGTGCGATTGCTTTTGCGTGTTTATCTTTGTCTTCACTAACACTAACAATCTACGAAGTGTTTGTTTTTGTGACTATTGTGTGAACAAGAATTGAGTATCAAATAATTTTAATATCCCATTCACCCCCCCTCTGGGCTAGCTAGCTGGGCAACAAACCCACGTGTGTGTGGCTATTTTGAGTGCGTGTTTGCCTCAGACACCGTGCGTGTGTGTTGTTGGGTTGAACTCGCTTCATAAGCAGTTTTCCGTATGTGTGTGTGGACGGTGGACGTGGATACACGAGTTGTGTACTCCGAACCACTTAAATCATCGTGTCCTGTGTATGCATGCTCTTACGTTAGATGTATATAGGCACGATTATTTGTTCACACACTTGGTAGATTGCTAATTTTGCAATCACATTCTGCCGCATGTCAAAGCTCGAATTTGATTCACATCTATTTAAGTTTTCATCAAGTTAGTGTTAACATCGAAAAGAGGTTAAATTGGTTTTAATAGGAAGTAATCTATTCAACCCCCCTTCTAGATTACTGCTTTAGGTGATTCCGCACACCTTTCAGAGTGGAGGCTGTTTGAGGATCTGTCCCAGGGAGTTATCTACACTTCGAGGCGTAGAGACCGTACAGTGATGACCAGCTTGTCAGTTCGTTTGTCAATGTACCGTCAGGTGTTGTAGGCACAGTAGGCAGACTCAGTGTTGGCAGATATTTTACAGATGCCAGATGTCGAGCTGGACGAGGATAGTAAGGTCAGGTTCAGAGGTAGATTGTATGTTCTGGTGATGCGCGCCAGGCACTATTGTTAGAGGCACACCGGTCGAGGTATACTATTCATCCTGTTCACCAAGATGTATCATAACCTGAGGAGGTTCTTCTGGTGGCCAGGGATGAAGAGGGGCATGGCAGAGTTTGTCGCTCATTGCCTTACCTGTCAGTAGGTGAAGGCTGAGCATCAGCGTCCTGGTGGTGAGCTATGATCGTTACCCATTCTCTTGTGGAAGTGGGACGACATCACCATAGTCTTTGTGGTTGGTTTGCCCCATACTCCGTAGAGGCATGATGGTGTTTAGGTGATTGTGGATCGGTTGACCAAGTCAGCACATTTTCTTCCAATCAAGATGCCTTGGTCAGTGGATAGGCTTGCCAGACTGTACGTGGACCGAGTTGTTCTGTGCACGGAACCCCAGTTCGATTGTTTCTGATAGAGATCCGAGGTTCACTTCTGGGTTTTGGCACAATTTGCAAAGAGCTCTTGGTACAGAGTTGAGGCTGAGTTCAGTGTATCACCCGTAGTCAGATGGGTAGTCAGAGCGGACTATTCAGACTTTGGAGGATATGCTAAGAGTGTGTTGTTGGACTGGAGTGGCACTTGGGAGTCACACCTTCCGATGGTAGAGTTTGCATACAATAATAATTACCACTCGAGCATTGGAATGGCGCCATATGAGGCTTTGTATGGCCAGCCGTGTAGGACACCACTACACTGGTTCGAGGTCGGTGAGAGGCAGCTTTTGGGACCAGAGATGGTGCAGCAGTGTGCAGACACAGTCAGTTTAGTCAGGCAGAGGCTTCAGGCAGCACAGAGCAGACAGAAGAGCTATGCAGATGTCCGCAAGAGGCTGTTGTAGTTCAGCGTAGGTGACCTTGTGTTCTTGCGGGTTTCGCTGACCAAGGGTGTTATGAGGTTTGGCAAGAAGGGAAAGCTTAGTCCGAGGTATATGGGCCTTTCCCTATGACAGAGAGGATCAGCGAGGTCACTTACAGGTTGAGTCTTCCGACAGAGTTGGTAGGCATGCACAGTGTTTTCCATGTTTCACAGCTTAGGAGGTACGTTGCAGACCCGTCGCACGTGTTGGACTACTCACAGTTTGAGGTAGCGCTAGACTTGTCAGTGCTAGAGTACCGGTCAGAGTTGTGGACTGCAGAGTGCAGCAGTTGCGCAGGAAGCAGATTTCGCTGGTCAAGGTTGTCTGGGAGAACCGTGTTGGTGGCGAGGCCACGTGGGAGCGCGAGAATGAGATGCGAGAGCAGTTCCCATATTTGTTTGATGACCAGTACGTTGTTTTCCCTTTTGTGTTGCTTCCTGTTGAAACTGAGTTTCTTTTAATTTCGAGGATGAAATTTCTTAAGGTGGGTGGGATGTAATACCCGACCCTATTGGGCCCTTGGCCCCATCCTCAAGGTCGCGACATGGTCGCGCCAGGGTAGCCCATCGCGACAGGTTTCGGGACGCGGCACACCTGGCCGTCACGACATAGTCGCGACGGGGGTGGGCGTCGCGTTCTTGTCGTGGCGTCTGGAGGCGTCGTGACTACTTTTTTGACCTACTTGACCGTTGTCTTGTCTGTCAGAACAACTTTGTCGGGTGTCAGGTGCGTACAACATTGACGCGACCTGTCCAGCCGTCGCATTCTGGTTTCCCGATCTTCGAGGTTTGGCCGCCTTTTGGGGTCGTGCTGGGGGTGGCCATCACGACATGGTTATTGTCGCGTCGGGCTGACCCGTCGTGTCTTGGGGCCCATCGGTTTAAAACTGAGGGCTGCGCCCCATTTCCCCTCTCACCCCTTTCCTTCCTCTTCTTCCCCCTTCTTCTTCCTCTCCGAGTTCTCCCTTCTCCGGTGGTTTCTCGGCGTGCTGAGGTGCTTGTGGTGGGAGGTGACGCCCCGTTCGTGCAGGTGGCTTGATCATGGAGCTTGGAGCGAGAAGGAGGTGGTCATTCCGACGTGAAGGCCCCAACGGGTCGGCTCTACACTTAGAGGTAGGGACCCATGACTCCTTTCGCCCTAGCATGCTCCCCTCCCCCTTGAGATTGTGTTTCCTTGTGGTTTGGGTTTTGGGAGTGTGAGAATCATGCTCACGTGAGTGAGGATTCCATCAAGCGTAGATTCATTCTAAATCCATGTTTTGTGGGGATTGAGGGTGGTTTGTATGGTTTAGGAGCTTTTGTATGGTTAGGAGCTTTCCTGCATGTTTAGCATGCTCCCCTCCCCATGTGGTTGTGAATGTACCGGATTTGGGGTGGTCACTGGGAGGATCGTCCCGGAACCCCCCCTCGGCTGAGAATGAGATCGCTATATAGGTCACGATGATGTCGCAACGGCAAGGTCACCGTGACATCATCGCGATGCTCTTGGGTGTGGGCCGCTGCGACAGTGTCACGATCGGTTTGGACGTCGCGACAAGGTCGCGACAGCCCGATGCGTCATGATTACAGCAGAGACAGGTAAGGTCTTACGAAGTTCCATTTTCTGTGGAGTCTTCGCTGTTTTCCGCTTCTTATTGTACCCATGGCACCCGTGCTAGTTTTCTAGTATGGTCCTACACTAGTCGTTCGTCTGATGCTCGGCACTTGAGGGCTTGTCCCGTGAGAGAGGATGTTACCGTTGCCTGGGACCCCCATCCTAGTGCGCCTTATAGGGAGCGTTCAGGGCGAAGAGCATACTCGAGTCACAGACTCTGGAGTTGAGGGGAAAATGGTGGTTAGGATAGTGGCGTTGAGTCATTTGCTGAGCTCTCTTGGTTGGTCTGGGACACTGAGGATGGCCGTAGTTCTACCCGGTGCAGACCAGCCAGTCCTTCTTCTCACTGCCTCACTCTTTGTGGCCTCGGAACCACCTAGAGAGGCCAGGCGTGGGACTGTAGTCCGGCCAAACTACGACATTTACTATTGTGTACTTTGTGCTCTTGCCCCCACTCTGACGAGAGTGGAGTTTTGGACCTGGGTCGAGGATAAGACGTCAGTGGACGAACCTGACCGATTGACTAGTGGTAGCATTTTCCGTAGCTAGTGTCTCTTGTCCAGGCGGGGTTCTCCCTGTCTGCATAGCTAGCCGTGTGGTGGTCACGACGTATAGGTTCTACAGAGTTTTCGACCGTGGTGTTCTCCGTATCGTTGCTAGTTAGTAGCTTTGCTTCCACACTTCCGTTCGTAGATAGAACATATAACTGCTGTCATTTAATTAAGTACATAGTTTTGACTACCTGTTAGAGCCTGTAGGAGATTGGTAGTCCCTACTGAGCTTTTGTTGTGAAGCTCATCCCTTCCTTTTCTAGGTGAGACTTCTCAGCAGCAGTAGGGCGCGCACCGGGCGGAGGAGACAGGGTGGTAGTCGTGGTCCCCATAGCTAGCAGTGGTTCCCCCCCTCTCAGTGTACATCACCCTAGGGGTATGCCCCTAAGGGACTTGTTCATCCCTTGTCTTTACTTGTACTAGTTGTGTGTATTGGGAGCGTACCTAGAGCGATACGCAACGGTCTTGTTCTTCTTTCTGCTTCTGTGTGTGTGCTTCTAGTTCAGAAGTGACGTTTATTTTCTTCACATATTCTGTTAGACTTATATTATAGCCCTTCTAGGTCTCCGCATCCATGGGCGACGACCGTGAAAATCGGGTCCTCGGCTTGAGCCGAGGGTCGGGTTCTCGGGGTCGTTACAAAATCCTTGTCGACAGACCCACTTAGAGGCATTGCTCTAAGGGGGAGCCCAACACTAGTAGAAGTATAAATGATCTATATGAATTGATTGTCAAGCAACAAGATATGATAAGCATCATTCAGATGTAGTTAATCAGATAGATGTAAAGGTAGATATGATAATTGATAAGATGACACAAATGAATGATATGTTTTTTCCAGTTCATTTGTACTTTGAATAAGGGAAACACTACTATGCAACCTAGTGTAGTGCCACTAGTAGTTCTAGAAGAAGAATAAGAAGAATTTGTATAGACAACACCTATAGATTAGGAACCAATAAGAACAGAAGCACCAGCCATAGTACCAATAGAAGCACCAATAGGCACACCAGCAGCAACACCACTAGCAGCAATAGTAGTAGACAAAACTATAGAAGAGACAGCTACAGAAAAGGCCAGCATGGAGGTGACCCAAGAATAAAAGAAGGAAGACTCACCCTAGGTAACTCTAACCAAAGTGTTCCAGCATAAGACTAAAAGAAGAGTGGTGAATTCTAAGTCTAAGGTATCTTCCTCAGATCCAAAACCTTCTTCCCCAACACCTATTCCATCAACCTCCAGAGCCTCACCTCCTCTTCTTCTACTACTACCTTCACCTGAATCTTCATCCTTCGTACCTAAAAAAAAACAACTAGAAGCTAGCCTCTCCCACCTAAGCCAAAACAACCAAAACCCAATTTATCCACAGCTTAAGCAGAACAACCAAGTCTCAGCCTTACATCTACAAACCCAGAGCCAACACCTGAAACGTTTTCCTCCAACATCCATGGCAAATAACCTGTTCATACTACCCAATCTGATAGTGTAGTGACTCTGAATATTTATGTCCGAAGAGGATCCATATCCAGACCCGTCTCCCACGAACAGATCGAAGTCTCGCAAGGAATATCTCACACACGTGTCTAGTAATAATATAAAAGACGACCACACTGTATAAAGATACATGATAAAGTACATGATCTCATACACATTCATAAAATTACATTGTCTCATTATATTATTACATGTCTAAAAGAAAAGTACAAGAGCTTGGAGCATACCCCGAGGTGTACAGCCAAAGCTCACACAACTACTGGTGGTACAAGTCTACCTCCACAAAACCACGTTCACTAACACTTGAAAGGGGGGTGTAAGGGTGTGAGTCTCACAAAGTCACAGACTCAGTAGGAAAACTCCTAAAAAAACCCACAAATATAATCCACGTGTAACAAAAGGAAGCACCAAATAACACAAATCTACTTGTCAGCTCACATATAACAATTTAAAAGAAGCACACCGAAAGCTAGAACCTAAGCATGCTTTCTAAGCAACCCAATAAACATTGTACTATCCACAGCTAAATGGCTAACTACTCATGATAACTATAATCAATAGATATAACAATATATTCACTATAAACCATTATCTAAGAGCTACTTGAGCTAGACAAGCATTGAAAATAAACCACCGACAGAACAGTATAGCACACACTAGATCATCGAAACAACCGAGCAGTACTAAGCCAACTGTACCACACTCACTATGGAGTAAACCAACAAACAAAGATGGAAGGAGTGATGCTACCACACGGGTTACAACTACTGGTTCATGACGCTAATATCCGACCCAGACAAACCAACACAGGAAACATCTCTCAATCTCATTGCCATGGACAAAAATGTTGGATCGATATGGCACTATAGATGTCCTAGAGGGGGGTGAATAGGACTTATTGAGCTATTAAAATTAATCTGAAAATAGATGACACTAAATAAAATTGTTAGTATTTAGTGTAGTGTGGGTGAAACAAGTAAGAACTTGGCGGAAATAATCACACAACTGCACAAGAGATTTTATCCTGGTTCGGCCCTTCCCACATGGAAGTCCTACATCCAGTCCCCAAGTAACCTCTTGGGATTTCACTAAACTACTATGAACACTTGGCCTTCTCTCAACCTGAGACGTATTACAAACCCACTTGCACCCAAGCAAGTCTTCCCTTTACCAAGGGGTACAAAGACTACCTACACAAGTAGGTCTTCCCTCATAAGAGGGGCACTGCAGGAAATAAACCTTCTGTGGGCTGTCTAACATAGAAATAAAAAACACTAGTTGTCTGCTCAGAAGAATGAGCAAACACAGTGAATCAGAAAGAGATACAAAAGGAAATTGGAGCTCTAACTCTTTCTAAATCTAAGTGGGTGGACTGTGAAAGGATCTATAGTTACAAACTGCCACCCAACAAGAAAAGACTTCTAAGGAACTAGAGAGCTGGGAAGTCGAAGAGTAGAAACAACATCTCTCTTTCTTCTTTTCAATAGAAGGCTTGTGGTGACTCTTGCGATTTCTAAATGGAGTTCAATGTCACTGGTTGGTTTGTTCGTCAGTGGGGGTCTTGTGTCTTGTTCAAACTTTAGCTTCTATATATGAGCTTCAAATATCTTCCTATTTGAAACTGATCGTTGGAAGCTAGCCGTTGAAAGATATCCATTTGAAATGAGACTATGAGCTTTCTAGGTTGTCCATTAGATCTTCAGCTCTTTAGAGTTCCAACGTCTTCAGGCTATGTAGGTAGCTTTATGGCTTGATAGACAACTTCATTAATGTTCTATAAACTCCATGCTCAAGACTGAAAGTTAAGCATGCTTCATAAATGCTCTGCAAGCCTAGAAGGACTAGACAGACAAAGATATCTCCATACTTCGGAGGTAGGTGAGATAAAAATATATAACGCATGAAGGAGTTCAGACAGATAGTTGTTCAGAACATTTAAAGATAGATAGACACTTGTAGGGGAATACAAGGACTTTCCTGAAAGTCATGGAGTTTGAAGGTGGTAGGTGAGCTCTAACAGATAGCCCATGCTGCTTATACCTACCATCACATTTGACTTCATAGCAATTGTCAAATGAAAAGAACTGAACTTCTGCAGCAAGCAAGAGATACATTGTATATTATTTCAGATCTTAACAAAGATATTTTATATGGTCATTTTGAATATAATTTTTCCTACCTAACATAATATTTAAAGATGACAGCAAAAAGAACATTCTTCTATAATACTTATAAGTGATTCATTGTGTAAAGGATCCCATAGAAATAATGAAAGCCAATGAAGTAAAGAAGATTAAGATTTCATGGATTCTGTGGAATGATAGATTAACACACGTATTATTTAAGTGCAAGTAACCAGAAAGTTGATATAGGATACTTTGGACTTTTAAAGGAGTCAGAGTCAAGGATAAGATACATATAGAACTTCGACTATATAGAAGTCGCAGTGAGACATGATCACAAACTTCGATTTTTGAGAGTTGGGGTGATAAGAGTTCAGCAATCGATGTCATACTTCGACTTTTACAAGTCAGGGTGCAGAGCAAACAAGCAATAGACTTTGACTTATAAAGAGTCGAAGTGAGGTACTTCAACTGTATGGAAGTCACAGTGAGATATTAGACTTGACTTCTGGAAGTCAAAGTAAAAAGTGTAGGATCGAAAATAGGATGGACCAGATCTAGAGGGGGGGGGGGGGGTTGAATAGATCAAGACCAAATACTGTGGAAGCTTAGCCAATTTTAAATGATGCTTTAAATCAGAGACAAATTAGAAATGCAATTCACAGATCTGATGTGTGATTGTGTGATTTGAGTGATTAGAGTGTGTGATCAAGTCAATCAATAGTGTAAGCGAAAATCCTATGCATACATCTAGCGCAAAGTGAAATCAAATCACAGATCAAACCACTGCACAGAAGATTTTAGGTGGTTCGGAAATCACACCAGTGATTCCTACATCTACCCCTCACACAGTGAGGCTCCACTACTCACTTGAGTACACCACACACTGGAGCTTGACAACTCCAACACACTGAGTTCAACAACTCACACACAACCTCTAGAGCACAACCACTCTAGAAACCTGAGCACACAGGCTCAACCACACACTGAGTGTACCACTCAACACAACTGAGCACAAAGGCTCACAAACAACCGGCTAGATCAAAAACAAGAAGATCCAGATCCTCTAGCAATGATCTGATCTATAAAGAGTTCATTCAAAGAGACTGGTGCAACAATTCTATGCACAATCTCAAGAATGACTCAAAGAACAATGGAGAGTTGATACAATTAAGTAGAGAACATTTTCTTCAGAAGAACTCCCTTGCAGAAGGCTGAATTGAGAAGATCCTTGATTGCTTGAAGTCCTGGGCGATGCTCTGCAACTGGTGCCTCTGGATTTTCCTTGAATTCTCCGCAATTGCTTGCTTCTACTTGATCCGCTCGTTGGGAAGTGATCTCACCTCTTCATCAGAGATCAATCTTCACCTTCTTGTGCTTTGCGAGGATGGAGATGGGTCACAGCAGCACCATGGAGAGCAGGACGGGAGAGACCTCTGTCTTGCCTCCGAAAAGGCTTTTCTAGAAGGCTCTTGAGGTGTTTACTTTTGGGGGGCGATTAGATAGATATATTATACCCAACATGGCCAAAAGAACCCTTGGGGTACGTGGGCACATGATCCAAGGTCGATCCAATTGATCCCTAGAAGGCCACGTGTCTAGGTGTAACTTAAGATGAAAAATCAGCTGGAGTGTGTCGACACAGTCATTGGGTGTATCGACACATGTCCCAATTCCACAAAAGGACATTCTGGGAGATGGCTCTAGTGTCGACACACACTGGCTGTGTCGACACAGTGTCCCAGTCTGGCAAACAGGTCTTCTGGAGACTGGGTCTAGTGTCGACACTGCCTGGGACTATGTCGACACAGTGACCCTGTCTTCATGAATTTGCTTCAGGGATTGATGCCAAGTGTCGACACCATCATGGGTGTGTCGAGACTACCATGACAAGAAATATGTCCCTGAAAATTAAACACATAAATCATTAGTACAATGTATTATCATGAATGTATGTGATATAATGTGTTTGGAAACATGCCTTTGAGCATTGTTATTACATGTGTAATGTATTTAACATGTTCCATCATTATGCATTAAAATCACAACATGTCATCATCAAAATCATGAGGGGAAATATATTAAAGTCACACTCAACCCAACAATCTCCCCCATTTTGATGATGGCAACATTAAGTCAACATGAAAGTTGAATTTAAAGAATTGTGATTTTAAGCCATTCATTCACGTAGTATCCAAGCACATACACATGAATGACAATGAACACATGTTTCAACATTTTCATTCACATTCATCAAAGGCCATTGAGCACATTTAGCAACATTTGACAATTTTCACACTCAAGAGACACAATGTTACTAATAACCATGACTTTTCATAAATGGCCAAAAACCATACAAAGTTTGATATTTACAAACATTCATCCATTCATAGACAATCATTCATTGACATTCATAAAAGGTATTCCTTCTCATTCAACAAAGATATTCATTACAAAGATATTCCTTCTCCCCCTTTGACATCATCAAAGATAAGATTTATCAAGAGGATGGAGGTGGAGGAGGAATAGAAGAAGGAGAGACTCTATGGTCTTCAATCTTGACTCCATTACAGCAAGGTTGGATCTCAACTGAGTTTGCATTGTAGAAAGTCTTGTGTGCAGCAATTCTTCCAACCTTTGACTGTTGTCATACATGTTTGACTGAATGCAGACAGATCAGCTGAAATGGGCTGAGAACCTGAAGAGGAGCTGGCAAATCCACCATGCTGTTGATACTTCTGAGCTCACTCTTGAGGGCAAACATCTCATGATCTATATGAGATGACAAATTCTTCATGCCTTCCATATCATCAACCATGTGTGCAAATGAGAGTTTGGTCTTCGAAATTTGAGTCACTGCCTCTTGACTGTTGAACAAATTCTTCTGTGAATTGGCTAAAATTCCTTCAAGGACCTTTTCAAGCTTGTCCTGATGCTCCTTTAGTTGAAGAGATGCATCACCCAAAGTACCAATTAGCCTGTTGAACCTTTGGGTGGCATGATCAGCTGCTTCCTTCTGCTTGATGAATTGACCATTCACTGAATTCTCCAACCTTTGAATTATGAGCTCAAAGTTCTCTGACATCTGATAGATGGAGGAGGTGATGATGGTGTCAAATTTGTCATTCAAGAAGGAGTATAGCTCTGGTGGAACAGAAGGTCCACCAGTGGAAGTAGAGGCTTGGGATTGGGGAATGAAAGTTGGAATTTCCACTTCAGGGATAAGTGGTGAAGGGGCATGAAATGGAGGTGTGTGAGGGACATCCTGAGAGATGGGTGCTCCAATCTCATTGGGAGGCTGTTCCTCTTGATCATGTTGAGGAGATTGAGCAACTTCAGGAGGAGTTCTACAACCTCAGGGGCAATAGGGGCTCAACAACAACAGGACCTCTTCTCACTTGATCCCCTTCAATTCTAAATCCCATGAACTTTTGTAAATGCTTCAAAAATAAATGTTGGACTTTGGGATTGATTGGGCTTGCTCATTTTCAAAAGACACGCCAAAGTGTTGAAAAACTGATGTAAGATGAGCAGCATAAGGTAGAGATCTGTGTAGATCTTTCCTTGTGGTTTTTGACATAATCTGATACATGATGACATGCAAATGATCTTATCTCTTTCTTCATGCAGTATATGATGAACCTTTGAATGTTAGTTAACTATCCCTTCCACCACCTTGAGGAGTGATTATAGTGGTGAGAATGTGGTGGATCAGTCGCAAGACAGGTGGGAATGTGTTGGTGTTAAACCTAGTGACATATGTTTGCTTTGAATCTGACTCATAAGTAGGGAGTCCAGTAAGCAGTGAGTATGCTTCATGCAGGTCAAACTCAAAATCATGATAGTCAGCACCTTCATCAGGAACTTTAAACAAGGTGCAGCCACTTCAGTAGACAAGTCAATCAAAACACCCTTGACTTCTGACTGGTAGCCTTAGGTGTGCACTCTAAGTTTAGATAGAACTCTTGAACTAGTCTTGGATAGATAGTTCTGAACTTAGATATAAAGGGCAACCATGATTGAAAATTGAAGAACTGAAACACTTCTGGGAAGGCAGTGGCTAGGTCAGCATCCACTAGGTCAACAGCCCTACGCTTGAGGATGGACTTCCCTTCACTAGCCAATTTGGAAGGGGTAGCCTCAGAGGGTGAGAGGATCCAGAGGAGGAGGAGGAGGATTCTTTAGAGGGTTCTGGAGAAGTGGACAAGATCTTCCTCCGAGGATGGCTAGACTTCCTCTGAGATGATCGACGGCTGGAGGAGGGCATCTTACCTCTTTTGGATGGTGTAGGAGATGGAGAAGAAACACCTGGCTGCTCTGCAGGGTCATGGCGGGTTTGCTTCTTCGCTCAGTGGGAGGCACTTCAACAGCAGTACTCAGGCAGTTGCGCCTGAGCCTGGTGCCTGACGAGGGGTGCTGACGAGGGTGGTTGGGAGGCATCGTCCAAGCAAGAGATGAGACAGAGATGGCGGAGATGATGAGAGGAGAATGGAGATAGAGATGGCGGGAAGAGGGAAGCAAGGAAGAATTTCCTGCCGTTTGGAGAGCAAATGGCGGCTATGGGTCGACCTGAGGAAGAAAAGGGGCTTTGGGTAAGATAACCAGGGTACAGGTATCTCTAAATTGGCGCCCATGAGAAAGACCCGCCTGGAACCGCCATGTGTCGACACAAGAGTGAACTGTGTCGACCTGGGCTTAGAATGTGTCGACACATAAGGAAGACTGTGTCAACCTGGCCTGAAGAAATATGAAGATAAGAGCATGAGGAAATTTGTAAATTATGGGAAATCTTTAAAATGATGAAATATGGATGGAAGCAACTGGACAAGGATTTTTAAGAGGCAAAAGAATTCATTTGTCATATTCTACAAAAATTCAACAATAACTCAAGTTTTGCATAACAACCTACAAGATATATCATTAAGTGACTTGAGCCATTAAAATGATAGTTTGAGTGATATAGGACATCCAACAGCCATGACAAACTACCATATTCTCCAAATCCAAAGAAATAAAAATGTCTTTTAGATTGAAATCAATTGTGATGAAGTTAAACAACTTTAAGCAAACTGATGGAAGACAAAAATGTTTATTTTAAGCAATTCTCCTTGGACACACATTTTTTTTTAATCAAACTATCAAATGTAGTAAATCTTGTTCACTCAAGAAACTAATGTTTTTACACACCATAGTCCCTGGTACTAAAGATTTGCTCATTATCAGTTTCAAGGGGCAAATGACAACCTTTTGACATGAAAATATACGTTTATCAGACGCCAATATTTCTAGTTACTCAGTCATCATCAAAATATATAGAGCATCTTTTGTTTTTATTTGATTTGTTGAACCCCTTTGAACAGAGATAGCAATAAATACCTCATGACATACATGGCACTTCATTCATTGTGAAGGTTTGTAGTTTCTCAGCATTTGTGCCATTGCTCTGTTGAGTAATAGATGTAAGGAGAATTTTATAAAATTGAGATCATTTATATCTCACATCAGTTGCAAAAGAGGTGTTTAAGTCAAAGCACACATTATCCTTCAGTCTTTGAAAGAAATTTAAATTTCTGTAGTGTTGAAGAGTATAGTTGAGAGTTGACTGTAAAAATGTAGTAGATCAATCAAAAAGTCATTTTGAGGTTCTAGACAAACTTAATGAGCACATCATGAGTGGAAGTTGATATAACTCAAGAGGAATCTTGAATTTTGTAAAAGATGAGTATTGAATTCATTAGCTCCCCTGAAATGATGATTCCAAAAAATTTTCATCAGGACAAAGATATGCAAGAATGGGAAAAATGAAATGTTTCTTTTTGAAGAACAAAAACTCCCCCTCAACAATTGCATATTTAATTCTTGATACTTGGCGGAGACACATACTCTCGCATAGTGAAAGTGTCCAGACAAGCAGAACTTGTCTTCTTCAAATCACCATTTGATATACAAGGATTTCAACACAATGTGAGTTGAAGAATTTATTGACAAAAAGAAATGGAAGTTGATTTGTGAGAGATGTGAACAGCATGAATCAAGGAAGCAATGGAGAATGATTGGAACAGTGACTCCTCCAGAAACATGCCTAAACACTCAACCCAATGAGAGATATCAAGAAGATGGACATTTGCATACACTAAGCTCTCTCCTCAAGGATGAAAATCCTGTCAGGAAGAGGTTTAGTGAAGATGTCAGCAATTTGTTTTTCAGTTTCAATAAAGAGGAGTTCAAAAGATTTCTTTGCTACCTCATCTCTCAAGAAATGATGCCTAATTTCAATATGTTTTGTTCTAGAATGCTGAATTGGGTTTTTAGACAGATTTATTGCACTTGTGTTATCACAAAGAATGGGAACACAACCTAATTCTTAGTTATAATCAAGAAGCTGATGTTTCACCCAAAGAATTTGAGTGCCACATCGACCAGCTGCAACATACTCACCTCTGCAGTTGATAGAGCAACTGAGTGTGCTTTTTGGAAGCCCAAGAGATTAGGCATCCACCTAAGTACAAACACAAGCCACTTGTGCTTTTTCTATCAAGTTTACACCCAGCATAATTAGCATCACAATAGGCAATCAAATCTAATTTACAACCAGCAGGATACCAAATACCAAGATCACATGTTCCAACAAGATATTTAAAGATTCTTTTAACAGCTAACATGTGACTTTCTTTAGGATTTGCTTGAAATTTAGCACACAAGCATACACTGAATTGTATATCAGGTCTAGAAGTGGTGAGATAGAGTAGAGATCCAATCATACCTCTGTATGTCTTTGGGTCTATGACTTACCAAGTGAATCTTCTTCTAGTTTCACATTAATTGCAATGGGTGTGCTTGAGTGCTTGAGGTTTTGGAAGTCAAACCTTTTCAGAAGTTTCTTGACATACTTGGTTTGATTATGAAGATTCCCTCACTGGTTTGGTTAACCTGCAATCCCAAGAAAAATTGTAAGTCTCCCATCAAGCTCATTTCAAATTCAGTTTTCATTTGATTTAAAATTCAGTGCACAGGCTTTTATTTGTGGATCCAAAAATTATGTCATCAACATAAATTTGGACTGCAATTATTTGTTTATTTACAGTTTTTGTGAACAATGTTTGATCAACATTACCTCTGGAGTATCCTTTTTCAAGCAGAAAAGAGCTCAAACGGTATACCAAGCTCTTGGAGCTTGCTTAAGACCATAAAGAGCCTTATGAAGCTTAAAAACATGATCAGGATGTTTTTCATTTTCAAAGCATGGAGGTTGTTCAACAAAAATATTTTCTTTTATGTATCCATTCAAAAATGCACTTTTGACATCCATTTGATAAACTTTAAACTTCAATGAGGATGCAAAAGCAAGAAATATTCTTACAGCTTCTAGTCTAGCTACAGGGGCATATGACTCTTCAAAATCAATTCCAAATTCTTGATTGTACCCTTTGGCAACTAGTCTAGCTTTATTCCTTATTACTTGACCATTTTCATTCAATTTATTTCTAAATACCCATCTAGTGCCAATGACTGATTGGTCACTAGGTCTAGGTACTAATTCCCACACTTGATTTCTTTCAAATTGATGAAGTTCATCATGCATTGCATTTATCCAGCCTGAACTCATTAGAGCTTCATCAATTGATTTGGGTTCAGTTTGGGAAATTAGTGCTAGTGGGTCTTCATGAATGGCATTCAAGAATGATGATCATGTTCTAACCCTATCATGCACATTGCCAACAACATTTTCTATTGGGTGATCTCTCAAAAATCTGTGTTCAGGAATTACCTGTTGAGGTGCATTTAAATTTGGAACAACATTACCTGATCCACTTGGAGTAGGTGAGTGATTGTTCAAATTTTCACCAAGGTCTTCATTCTCCTCAATAGTTGGTGAAGAATCAACAATGAAGTCAACCTCTTCATTATCTGGACAGTCCCTGCAAGATTTAGAATAGTGAGTTGAAAATGAATTTTCATCAAAAACTGCATGTGGAGATTCTTCAACAGTTTTATTTTTGAGAGAGTAGACTCTAGAAGCTCTTGAAATTTCAGAATAGCCAAGAAAAATGGCTTCATGACTTTTAGCATCGAATTTATCAAGGTTTTCTTTATTGTTGTTATGCACAAAACATTTACACCCAAAGACTTTGAAATAAGACAAGGTTGGCTTTTTGTTTTTCAACAATTCATAAGGGGTTTTTCTGATTTTTGGTCTGACCAATGCTCTATTGAGAATATGATATGCTGTATTTACAGCTTCAGCCCAGAAGGATTTGGGCAATTTGCTTTCCAAGAGGGATCTTGCCATTTCCACAAGTGTTCTATTCTTTCTTTCCACACCCCCATTTTGTTCTGGAGTTCTTGGTGAAGAAAACTTGTGAAATATGTGAAGTTTAGCACATAAATCAGAAAAATATTTGTTTTCAAATTCACCCCCATGATCATCAAAATATTTTTGATTTTTAAGGAAAACTAGTTAAGGCAGTGGTACAGAAATTTCTGAATTCAAGGCAAGCATCACTTTTGTGGGATAAAAAGAAAAACCATGTAAATCTAGTAAAATCATCAATAATGACGAAACCATATCTTTTGCCACTAAGACTTAGAATTCTTGTTGGGCCAAAGAGGTCCATATGAAGCAATTCTAGTGGTTTAGATGTGAGTACATCATGAAGGTTTTAAAAGATTTTCATGTTTGTTTTCCTTGGGCACAAATCCCACAAAGTTGATTCTCTACATTTGAAAAAGATTCAGGAAGACCTTTGACCAAGTTTAGCCTTAACATTTATTTATTGTTCTGAAACTTGCATGACCAAGTTTTTTGTGCCAAGTCCATGCAATTTCATTTTTATTTGCAACAAGACAAATGTTTTCAAAAAAGTTTTTATCAAGGTTGATCATGTAAACATTGTTTTCTCTTTTTCCAAAGAATTTTATTTCATCAGTTGAAGAGTCAATTATTCTGCAAAAATCTAATTCAAACACAACTTTGTGACCTTTGTCACATAGTTGGCTAATGCTCAGCAATTATAATTCAAACCATCAATTAATAAAACATTTTCAATTGAGTTTGAGGAAGATTGACCAACCTTTCCAGATCCAATGATTTTTCCTTTATTTTTACCTCCAATGTCACAGAACCTCCCTCCTTTTCGATCAGGAATGAAAATTTTACTTTATCTCCTGTCATGTGTCGTGAACACCCACTATCAAGAAACCACACATTTGAGTTGGATGCACGACCTTCCTGCAAAATCAATCAGTGAAGAGAAGATTTTGGTACCCAAACATTGTTGGGACCATCAGATTGTTTGAACATTGACAACAAATCTTTTCTAATCCAAATCTGATTTGTTTTTTGCTTTTGTTTTGTTTCAGTGGTGTTTTTTTTGCCTTTTTCAATTTATCCTTTCCTTTTGGAATAAAAACACCAGTGTTCTTTTCTCATTAGGATGGGAGTTATGCATTTGGACATGATTGTTCATTTGTGGAGGTCCAAACCAAGGATTTTGTTGGTACATACAAAGTTTGGATAAGAAATTGAGAGTGGTACCAAAAAGGATTGTGATACCATTGATTCCAAGAATTAATCAATCAACTTGATGTGTTGTCTTGGAAGTCCAAGGTTTATCATGAATGTTTTCTTTTTTATGTTTTTCTTATTTTTCAAGTTTTTATTTGATTTTTTGGTTGACTGGTTGGTGGTTTTTGAGGTTGTGCAGGTCGACCTGTCTTTTACTGGTGTCGACTCAACAGTCACAGATTTCATCTTTTTGTTGACTGGTGTCGACCTGTCAGGTGAGTGTGTCGACCTGTTTGGTTTCTTTTTGTTCTGGTTTTTCAAAGTTTTTTGTGTGTTGCTTGACACTTGCTTTTTTTGTTGTAGTCAGGCTAGGACTTTTAACAAATTTTATTAAGGGTGTTTTTTCCCTCATTTCACCAGATTTGTCTTTCTTGGATTTTTGTGTGGTAAATCCTAGTCCATGTGTTACAGATTTCATTCTTGTTCCTAACAAGGCATCAGTTGTCTTTTCTTTTGTGGTGATGTTTCAATGACTTGTTCTTTTTCTTTCAACTGGATTTTCTAAAGTTTTGATTTCATCAACATCTTGTTGTTTTTCTTTTTGTTGCAATTCCAATTTTTCAGACATTTTTTAAAGTCATTACTGGCCTTTTGGGATGCAAGTTTGAGCTCATCAATTTCATTTAGAAGACTTTCCTTTTCTTCATTAAGCTCAGCTACTTCATTTTCCAATTCAGAAATTCTTTTGTTTGTGGATTGGTTATGCAATATTTTTCTATTTTCTTCTTTAGATGCTTGTTTTCTTTTCTTGTTTCAGAATAGTTTCTCAACTAGTTCAGCATAAGCATCTTGCCAATCATCAATTGTATAATCCTCAAAAGATGTACTTACCTTTCCATCAGAACTGTTTGCCATAAAGCAAATTTCCTCACTTTCAGAGCTTGAGGACTTCTCTTCTTCATTCTCACTTGGATCTTCATCTGACCAAGTGGCAACCATTGCTTTAGGCTTCTTGAATTTGTTGATCTTCTTGTATTTTTCCTTCTTGTTCTCAGGACATTCTCCTTTATGTGTCCTGGTTTGTTGCACCTACAACAAATAACAACTTCATCAGTTTTTTTATTTCTATTTAATTGGCATTTGAAAAGGAAGTATTTCTTTTTCCCAGATGAGAATTTCTTTTTCCCATGAATTTTCCTTTTCTAATTTTAGAAATTTTCAGAATTGTCTAGTCATGAAGGCAAGCTCATCCTCATTGGACTCAGACTCATCAAAACTTGTTTTCTCTTGATTTTTATCCTTGTTACTTGATGAAGCTTTAAGTGCCACTGGTTTGGTCTTGATTATGTGCTCTTCATTTCTTTTCAAGTTTATTTCATAAGTCATTAAGGATCCTATGAGTTCATCCAAAGAGATTTTGATAAATCTTTAGAATCTTCAATAACTGTGGCCTTAGTGTGCCAAATAGATGAAGAGAGCGCAAGATTTGTCTTACCAAATCAGCATCAGTGTAGTCCTTACCAAGAGCCTTCAGTCCATTTACAATAATCATGAACCTAGCAAACATTTCAGAAATTGATTCATCAGATTTCATCATGATAATTCATATTCAGAAACAAGAATATTTGCTTTGGTTTCTTTAACTTGGGATGTTCCCTCATAAAGTAACTCAAGCTTATCCCACATCTCCTTAGCAGATTTGCACATAGAGATTCTTGAGTACTCTTTTGGGTGGACTGCACATTGAAACAAGTTCATGGCACTGTAGTTTAGGGTGGCCCTCCTAATTTGTTCCTTGTCTAGGTTTCCTCTTCTCCCTGGTTCTCATAAGGACCTACCTCACTACCTTCCAAATCTCATAGTTCTGGGCTCTAAGGAAGACTTGCATGCGATTCTTCCAATAGGAATAGTCAGTCCCATTGAAGAAGGGTGGCCTATTGATGGAATGGCCTTCAACATAAAACCTCGAGAATCCATTGATCAAACTGAAGTATAGTGAAAGAAACACTTAGCAAACAAGCAAGTGAAACACACAGAACAAACAGAAACACTCACTCAGATATAACCCGCTCTGATACCAATTGTAGGATCGAAAATAGGATGGACCAGATCTAGAAGGGGGGGGGGGGGGTTGAATAGATCTAGACCAAATACTGCGAAGCTTAGCCAATTTAAAAGATGCTTTAAATCAAGGCAAATTAGAAATGCAATTCAAAGATCTAATGTGTGATTGTGTGATTTGAGTGATTAGAGTGTGTGATCAAGTCAATCAGTAGTGTAAGCGAAAATCCTATGCATACATCTAGCGCAAAGTGAAATCAAATCATAGATCAAACCACTGCACAGAAGATTTTTAGGTCGTTCGGAAATCACACCAGTGATTCCTACATCCACCCCTCACATAGTGAGGCTCCACTACTCAACTTGAGTAACACAACACGGAGCTTGACAACTCCAACACACGTGAGTTCAACAACTCCACACAACCTCTAGAGCACAACCACTCTAGAAACCTGAGCACACAGGCTCAACCACAACTGAGTGTACCACTCAACACAACTGAGCACAAAGGCTCAAAAACAACCGGCTAGATCAAAAACAACAAGATCCAGATCCTCTAACAATGATCTGATCTATAAAGAGTTCATTCAAAGAGACTGGTGCAACAATTCTATGCACAATCTCAAGAATGACTCAGAAGAACAATGGAGAGTTGATACAATAAGTAGAGAACATGTTCTTCAGAAGAACTCCCTTGCAGAAGGCTGAATTGAGAAGATCCTTGATAGCTTGAAGTCCCTGGGCGATGCTCTGCAACGGTGCCTCTGGATCTTCCTTGAATTCTCCTCATTGCTTGCTTCTACTTGATCCGCTCCCTTGGGAAGTGATCTCACCTCTTCATCAGAGATCAATCATCACTTCTTGTGCTTTGCGAGGATGGAGATGGGTCACAGCAGCACCATGGAGAGCAAGAACGGGAGAGACCTCTGTCTTGCCACCAAAAAGGCTTTTCTGGAAGGCTTTTGAGGTGTTCTACTTTTGGGGGCCGATTAGATAGGTATTTATACCCCAACATGGCCAAAGACCCTTGGGGTACGTGGGCACATGATCCAAGGTCGATCCAATTGATCCCTAGAAGGCTACGTGTCCAGGTTTAACTTAAGATGAAAAATCAGCTGGAGTGTGTCGACACAGTCATTGGGTGTGTCGACACACTGTCCCAATTCCACAAAAGGATGTTCTGGGAGATGGCTCTAGTGTCGACACACTCACTGCTGTGTCGACACACTGTCCCAGTCTGGCAAATAGGTCTTCTGGAGACTGGGTCTAGTGTCGACATTGCTGGACTGTGTCGACACAATGAACCCTGTCTTCAGGGATTGATGCCCAGTGTCGACACCATCAGTGGGTGTGTCGACACTACCATGATAAGAAATATATGTCCCTGAAAATTAAACACATAAATCATTAGTACAATGTATTATCATGAATGTATGTGATATAATGTGTTGGAAACATGCCTTTTGAGCATTGTTATTACATGTGTAATGTTTTAACATGTTCCATTCATTATGCATTAAAATCATAACATGTCATCATCAAAATCATGAGGAGAAATATATTAAATTCACACTCAACCCAACAAAAAGGTTCGTCAATCGATATCAAACTTCGACTTTCAAGGAGTCAGAGTAAGGTCTGACTTCAACTGTTAAGGAGTCGGAGTAGGTTTAGCGGTAAGCAATTGATGTAAGGACTTCGCTTTTCGAGAGTCGGATTCAAGCTAGACTTCGACTTCTCCAAAGTCAGAGTACTATTTGTTTGTTTCAATTGATACAACACTTCGACTTTTCTAGAGTCGGAGTCCAAAGTTGGAGTTAGTATGGTATATACTATACGCTGTGGACTTAGAGAAATTTTATGTGATAGGGTTGATACTTACAGTATTGTACTGTCATATTTCTTTTTATACAAATAACTTGTGGTATATTCTAATAGTTTTGATTGTAGTAAAGTCTTGAAAGATTTTGTCATAGAAAAAACACAATGCTTAAAATGATTAACAAATTTTAATGGATAACTGCTCAACAAAAAGGTCCAACTACGGCTCCACCTCTACAAATACAGGAAACTATGGAGACCAACCAACACCACCTACAGACACAAGTTGTAGACACATGCTTGACACACTTCTAAGGATTGTGGGGCCCTTAGAGTGAGGCTGTGGCAACATGGGACTAGCTGGGGACCAGTACATCTACTGGTGTCCATCCCCAACCACGAGGGAGCTACAAGTGACCAAATAGAACAGCACTCACACACCACAAGTTTCTACCCCAACTCAGTCGTCTTTCCCTCAGCCGAACAAGCTACTCGACAAATGAGTAAGGGTGTCCAAGAAGATGACATAGACCTTTACGGTACACACAATATCGGGACAAACTCAGAGCAGAATGTGATTGGCTCATAGAAAACTTAAGGTACCGGACTAGAGAGGTATTTCGGAGTAAGTGTTAGATCACCAAACTTAGAAAACCACAACGATTTATAACAAATCACTATTGATTACTAGACCACACTTTCAAACCTTTCGTTCATAAACTGTAACAATCTTTAATCACTCATTATTGGTTAACCCATACCTTTAACTCATATATTCAAAATCTATAAGCCTTATACTCATAAACCATACTCTCTTACTTACATAACATAACTAACGCCTAGTAGGACTTAAATCTCAAGATCAAGCATGCTTTAAATGATTAATGTATTAAAAGGGCAGAGTAACTAATGATAGAGCGAGAGAGTCAAGTAATGTAAGAGATAGCATGTAGCAACCCGAAAAATTTAATACTTAAAAATTTGAAATAATAATTTCTTTAAATCGAAATAATAGAAAACATATGTGCCATTACCGTATGTGTAAAAACACATCTAAAAATTTTGTAATATTATAAATCAACCCCAGACATTATTCCTAAGTGTTCCACGAAGAATTCGTGCAACGAAAATCCAATTGGCCAAGCATACATCATAACGTGACTAATTATCCAAATAAGGAAACTAATCGGGAAACTATTAACACGGAAATATAACTGGCATAAATTAATGAACATGTCAGAGACCTCCGACATCGGGTATGATGACCCATTATCAAATTGGACCAATGGACCTCTCATAGTCCATGAATAAAATCAAGTAGAAAAATATAATAAAATCTATAACTCTATTATACCCTAATTAAAAGGGAATTCCATAAGATAAATCCCAATAAATAAAGGGCTTTGATAAATGGACCATATAAGATTTATTGGCCAAAATAAGGATTTATAAAAGATAATAATAGAAAAATACCCTAAATTCGACTAAAATATTACATAAATAGAAAAGGGGTATTTAATGCATAAAATAGGAAGTTTGAGTTAGAATTGGACTCCTAAACCTACCCTAATAGGTTGGCCACAAATTTAGCTCCCATCCTAACCTAAATAGGAAGTGGAAAGCTTGGTAGGAGGTTAGGAAAGGAGGAAATTTGGAATTAAATAGGAGTTAGAGTCCTATTAGGAAATAACAACCCACATGCATAAATACTCTCCAATCTTTCCATGGCCAGCCCTAACACATTGCTGGGGCTTGCTGGACCTGGAGGAGAGGCCAAGGAGGAGGAGAATTCATGGGGAGAACGCTTCATCAAGCTTCATCCCAAGTTATTCAAGTTCTAGCCCTATAGAGGAAATCGAGTCAAGGTAGGTATTCTCACAAGCTAAAATCATAAGATTCGTCTGTAGATTGATCCATGCATCAGGAACAAAACCCTCAAGTTTCATAATTTTCCATCGCACATATCTTTTGTTCTTGATTTTTGAAGTTATGTACTCATCTTGACCCCGAACCTTCATGTTTAATTCATATCTCCTTGAATACTCTATTTCATGCCTCGAAATTTTTATTGAAGATACTGATGCATGTTAGACATCTTTTGCCCCTAAAGCCCTAATTTCTAACCACCTTACTTCGCAAAATTAATCTTTTACTCCAACTGTGCACTGTTCCATGATCTCTATGAAGTAACTTGATTAAACCATGCCAAAACCTTGTATATTTTCTAATTCCAATTTTATAGGCTACTCTTACATGTCTAGATCTGTATAGAACTGGTTTCGAGATTTTTCATGCACTATACAATTTGTCCTTAATTTTTAAGCACCCTGTGTCAAACTATAGCAAGTTGGCCCGCAATCCGAGGCTCAGTCCTTTTCCCGCTCGAACTCAGGCTCAGAACTGAGAACGCGACGGCCCGATAGGTCGCGTTCTCAGGGCCATCGCGACACAGGTACTGTCGCAATCTGATCGCGGCAGGGAACCTTGTCGCGTTCTGGCCGCTGACCGAACAACCGTCGCGATCTCATATACCCTATCGCATTCTGGTGCCCGACCTGACAAGCCCGTCGCTACCCTTACAAGCCCCTGTCGCGTTCTGCCTGAACCCCGTCGCGACCCTTACAAGGGTGCATCGCGTTCTGGCTTTTTGCATGGAAACCACCTTTTTGCAAGATCTATTGTTATACAGTCACCCCCATGTCTTATAATTGTCATGTACACAGAAAAAAACGAAGTTGTAATTATTGAATATATTTTAATTAATTCTAGTTAATCACATGATCTATCTTTCCCATGATTTTCTCTTACACTTGCACTCACTTTGAACATCCTATATGGCTTAACTTGGCATGAAAAGTGTCACATGTACATATAGCAATTTATTCAATTATATATATTAATTACCCTATTTTAAATAGACTTGTCTACGTTTTCTCGCGATGTTTTGGGAATACCGTTATCGACGCTCCACTGTTCTAGAATTCCTCTAGAATGTCGAGCACCTATTTTTATATACACACTCTCTCTGACTTGGACGAACTCTCCGTCGGATATTCCTTCTGCCGGACTAGTGAGTCTTTGTTCAAGGCCTCCGTAAGTCTCCTCTATCCATGGGTTTCCACATGGTCGACGAGCTGGTTGTACCCTAACACCTATGATACACTCTAGGGATCAGTAAGATCTGTACGGCCTTAGATTGTTCTCTCTCTTATCTGAATCACGCCAAACCTCTAGACCTATGCTTAACATGGCCAGCGGAAGGTAGTGAATTCCCCTTACTGCCAACACCGTATGCGTGTGTTGTGCAACTGTTACTATCGCTCGTTACTCGACGTTTCATGTGCAATGACCATAAGATCTCATCTATATTCTACTTGCTCATCTATTCACGTTCACTCTACTATCTTGTCTCTCCATCCAGTACTCTCTTGGTACCCTTTGAGCTGTGTGGCTTCTACTGTTTTTTACTATTCATGACTGTCTAGCACTAAAAGGGTCTTGTGACTCTACTGACTTGAATGCATATTGTTCAGGGCACGAAGAGTGTCTGAGGGCTCCAATCTAGTCCTGGGGGCAGAGAGCCACCCGAAAATACCTGCAGGGGCTATAGACGGTGTTTTGCATTGCACCGGTTCTGACTGACTGTTCTGAATTAGCTAGACATCTGACTGTTACACTGTTACAGTTAATCTGTTGATTGACGTACTGCACTGTTACTATACTGCCACTGACTGTTACTGAACTGTTATTGAGCGACTACTGTCGTACTCTCTACTTGCTCTACTTGATACTCGCTCTCTTGAGTTATTGCGTTCTATCGTGACTTGATCACATTCAAAGTGCTATACTCTCTTGTTGTCTATTGACAATAAAAGGCTATATATCTCTCGGCTATCTACGGATAACCAAAGTGCCATTACTATTTCAATTGACGGAAGTTAATCAAAAGTGCTATACTAGTTTGATTGATGAGAATCAATCACGTGCAATTTACTCTTTACATGATCAACTACTATCTCTCTTCTTGCTATACATGTCGCTTGCTATCTTTGACAATGACATTACTGGCTATTGCGTGATTTGACTTTAATCATCGTGCTATAATTGATTCATCTGCTATTTGCACCATGCTACTGTGCTATTACTTCTAGACTTTACATGACTCGCTCTATCATTAGTTACTCTGCCATTAATGCGTTAATTACTTAAAGCCTGCTTGACTATTGAGATTTAAGTCCTACTGGGCGTTATCGCTCACCCTTCTTTATTTGTTAGTGTGTCTCAGGTAAGTCAGACAATGACGTTACACATATCAATGGCACGGGACCAGAGTGATGAGCATCCTGGAGTCAGTTGATGAAGTTGCCCTAGTACTATAGAGTCTAGTAGTTATTGGTTTAGATTTTTTTCAATGTAATGATGTCATTGAGCCCTATGTATTGGCTCCAAATTAGTGGTTGTAATAGTCTTAGTGGAATTTCAATGAAATGAAGAGTTAATTCCAATATTGTTCATTAGACGCTCTGATTACTCAACGGATTGTACATTTTTCTCTACTATGTACTTGGTTCACGTTTTCCTCCAATTTATTCCACTGCTAAATTGGAGGGCGTGACATAGCACGATAGCATATGATTGAAATAGCACAAGTTTCCAAATATAGTACAAGCATCGAGTATAGCACAAATAGTAGGATGACCATAGCACAAATAGCACAAAGTATAGCAAGAGCACAACGTGTATAGTATAGCACTTTGTTGTCAATAGATAATGAGAGAATATATAGCATAGCACTTTTTATTGTCATAGATAGTCGAGATAGATAGCACTCAAGTGTAGTGCCAAACACTCGAGTCATTTAATTCCCTCGGGCAAATAGATCTTTTGGCGCACATCCCAAGACTAGACCGGGCCCTTTATATGTTGCCAGACATTGGTTATATTGTTTATCTTTAGACAATCAGTCAATGGCCATAGAGAGTACCAAGAAATAGATGAGAGTACTAGATGAATAGATGAGATAGTATAGAGAGTGTGAATAGATGAGCGAGTCGAGTATAGATGAGAACTACAGGTCATTGCACATAAAACGCCAAGTAACAGGCGATGGTAATAGTTGCGCAACACGCGTAATTGCTGTTGGCAGTCAGGTGGAATTCACTACCCTTCCACTTGCCATGTTATGCACAGGTCCAGAGGTCCGACGTGATTCAAGATAAGAGCAAACTTCTAATAGCCATTTGGATCATGTTGATCCCTAAAGGGTATCATAGGTGTTAGGATACAACTAGCTCGTCAACCATATGGGAATCCATGGACAGAGGAGACTTACAGAGGTGTTGAACAAGGATTCACTAGTCTTCTAGAAGGAGTATCCGACGGAGAGTTCATCCAAGTCAAGAGAAAGTGTGTACATAGAAACAATGCTCGATGTTCTAGGAATTCTAGAACAGTGGAGCATCGGCAACGGTATTCCCAAAACATCGCGAGAAAACAAAGAGAAGTTCATTTAAAAATATGGAAATTAATTATATAATTGATATAAATTACTAGTCATAATATGAGATATTTTTATGCCAAGTTAATCCATATTGGATGGTTCAAGTGTGTGCATGTGTAAAAGAAATCATAGATAGAAAGAGGTCATGTGCATGTCTTTTAAATCACTCAATATATATTCAATTTATAACATGTGTATTACTGCGTACATGACTTGTTAACAAGGTATAGGCACTGTAGAAAGTTAGAGCATAACAAGTCAAGTGTTTTCATGCAAAAACCCCAGATCGCGACGTACCCCTGTAAGGGTCACGACAGGGTCAGATGAGAATGCGACAGGGTGTTACATAGAATGCGACGGGTCGGTCAGAGCAGGCCGCTAGTACGCGACGCCAGTGCCTATCACGTTCAGAATGCGACGGGTGGCTCTGTCACGATCAGCCCTAAGAACGCGGCCTATCGGGCTGTCGCGTTCTCAGGTCCTGCGCCTGAGTCCGAGCGGGAAAAGGACGTTCTTGGATTGCGGTCTAGGTTTCTATATTTTGATACAGGGTTGTTCAAATATTAAGAACAAATCGCACAGACGATGAAAATTCACGAAACCTTTAAACGACTCTAGACATGCAATAGTATTCATAGTGAATAGGAATTGCAAAGTGGACATAGTCTCGACATGATTCAATCAAGTTAACATGGAACTGTGTATAGTGGAGATGAATGAATTAATTCGAGCAGGAGGATGAATGAAAATTAGGGCTTTCAGAGGCAAAAGATTCCTGATGTCGATCAATATCACCAGTAAAACTTTCATAGCATGGTGTCAAGTATACATGGAGATATGAATTAAACATGTTGGTTGGGGGGTCATGGGGATTTCCGAACTTCAAAAATCAAAATCAAATGATTGGCTTAATGGAAAATTATGAAACAAAAGAGCTTTTGTTCCTGGTGGTTGGCACAAACTACAAATGAAATTAATTAGGTTTTGCTCGTGAGAATGCCTACCTGACTCGTTTGATCTTCTAGGGTTAGAACTTGAAGAACTTGGGTTGAAGCTTGGTCCAGCCTTCTTCCCATGAATTCCTCTGCTCCTTGGCCTCCTCTCCTCGTCTAGCAAACCCCAGCAACGTGTTAGGGCCGACCATGGAGGGTTTAGAGAGTATTAAGCTACTTGGGTTTCTATTCCTAATAGAACTCTAACTCCTATTTATTTCCGAGATTTCCTATTTCTATCCTCCTTCCAAGCTTTCCAACTCCTAATGGGTTAGGTTGGGATGCAATTCGTGGCCAACCTATTAGGGTAGGGTTAGGAGTCCAATCCAACTCAAATTACTTATTTTAATGTTTTAATACCCCTTTTCTATTTAGGTAATTTAAGTTACGAATTTAGGGTATTTTCTTATTATTCCTCTTTTAAAAATTCCTATTTTGGCCAAATAAATTTTAGAGGGTCCATTAACAAAGCCCACTACTTCTTTTCTTTTAATGAGTTTTAATTAATTCCCTTTTCTTTTATTTTCAATTGATTTAATTTTAATATTATTTAATTTATTTTTCGAAAAATTTAGGTTGCTCCATCCTCCCCCTCTTAAAAGAATTTGGTCCCCAAAATCATATGATCATAATGGAGAGAATGCCTTACTGAAAAGATTGGGGTAGTTCCGTCTAATGATTCCTTCAGGTTCCCATGTGGCTTCTTCCACTCCCCGATTATTCCATAGGACTCTAACCACATGGATGGGATGGTTCCCTGAGTTGTTGCACCTTCCATTCCAGTATCTTGAATGACTTCTCTTCGTATGTCATGTCCTTGTTCAACATGAACTTCTTATGGCGAATGATATGCATAGGATCATGCATATTTCCTAAGCATGGGACATGGAACACATTGTGTACGCATGCCAAGTTTGGTGGCAATGCCAATCGGTATACAACCTTACTAACCCTTTCGAGCACTTCAAAAGGACCGATGAATCGAGGACTGAGCTTCCCTTTTACACCAAATCTTTGGATGCCCCGAGTAGGTAACACCTTTAAGAGTACATGATCACCAACTTGAAATTCTAAATCTCGCTTCTCCTGTCAGCATAGCTCTTTTGTCTAGACTGAGCAATCTTGAGTCGGTCTCTAATCACCTGAATGTCCCTTGTTGTAGTTTGCACCATGTCTGGGCTAGCCATTGCTGTTCTCCAACCTCATTCCAGCATGCAGGAGATCTACAGTTTCTGCCATATAGTGCTTCGAATGGTGCCATTTTAATGCTCGCATGGTAACTGTTGTTATAGGCGAACTCTATTAGAGATAGGTGCTCATTCCAATAACCTTGGAAGTCTATAGTGCATGCTCTCAACATGTCTTCAACAATTTGTTGGTTCTCTGGTTGCCCATCAGTTTTTCGGTGAAATGCGTTACTAAACTTGAGCTTAGTACAAAGTGCACTTTGCAGTCCTTTCTAGAAGTGGGACGTAATATCTGATCCCAATCCGAGACAATGGATGATAGAACTCCGTGCAGTCTCACTATCTCCTTGACATATAAGGCAGCTAGTACCTCTACCGACCACTTACTCTTTATAGGGAGGAAGTGAGCGGATTTGGTTAATCGTCGACAATGACCCATATGGCGTCAGTCCACCACGAGTCTTGGGTAAACCCATGATGAAGTCCATGCCATGCTTTCCCATTTCCACTCCGGGATATCTAGTGGTCGAAGCACGCCAGCAGGTGCATGTGTTCCGCCTTTACTTGTTGACAAGTAAGGCAATGGGTAGCATGTTCGGATACCGCTCTCTTCATGTTCGGCCACCAAAACTTCTTTCCATGTCTGATACATTTTGGTACCTCCAGGATGAATAGTGTACTTCGTCTTGTGAGCTTCATCCATTAATTTCCTCTTCATTCTTCATTGTCGGGGACGCATGTCCTCCCTTGGAACATCAGCCTTCCATCCTCAGTCATAGCAAAATCAGGTCTTTCAGCTAAGGTTTCCTTGATGCGAACCAAGAATGGATCACTGTCTTATTGAGCTTTAATTTCTTCCAGCATGTCAGATTGAATCTTGATGTTGGCAACCAAGACTCGATCATCCCTATGTTCAATATTCAAGTCTAACCTTACGAATTTTCTAGTATTGCATCTCTCCAAGGACTAGCCTCGAAACAGATGCCATCAGCTTTCTACTAAGAGCATCAGCTACACATTTCCCTTGCGTGGATGGTATTGGATGTTGAAGTCGAAATCCTTTAGGTATTCTAACCATCTTCTCTGTCTCATGTTGAGTTCCTTCTAGGAGAATAAATACCTCAAACTCTTTGGTCTAAGTAGACATTGAATTGCTCTCCATACAAATAATGTCTCCAGATTTTTAAGGCAAAGACCACGAAGCCAACTCTAAATCATGCACAGGGTAGTTGACCTCATGCGTCTTTAGTTGTCTTGAAGAATAGGCAATGACCTTGTCCTTTTGCATCAATACACAACAGCCAAATTCCTGAGGAATCAGTATAGACAGAGAAACCTCTCCCTCTATTGGAAGAGCGAGAATAGGTGCTGAGGTAAGACAGTCTTTTAGAGTCTGAAAACTCTTCTCACACTCTTTACTCCGGGAGTAGGGATTCTCCTTTCGTGTCAGACGTGTGAGAGGAATGGCGATCTTTGAGAAGTCCTTTATGAACCACCTGTAGTAGCCAGCCAGTCCTAAGAAGCTTCTGATTTCCGTGACGTTGGTTGGTCTCTCCCAATTGAGTACAGCTTCGACTTTGGAGGGATCAACAGAGATGCCGTCTTTTGAGATGACATGGCCCAAGAAGGACACTTCTTCGAGCCAGAATTCGCACTTGCTCAGCTTTGCGTACACTTTGTTGTCTCGCAAGACTTGTAGTGCTACCTTCAGATGTTCTTCATGTTCTTTCTTGTATAAGGATATCGTCGATGAAGACGACTACGAACTTGTCAAGGTATGGCCGATATATGCTGTTCATGAGTTGCATAAAGGCTGCAAGAGCATGGTTAGACCAAAAGGCATAACGATGAATTCATAGTGTCCATACCTTCTCTTGAAAGACATTTTGAAGATATCATCATCCTTGATCCTCATTTGGTGATAGCCAAATCGAAGGTCGATCTTGGAGAAATATTGAGCTCCAGATATTTGGTCAAAAAGTTCATCGCCCGAGGCAATGGATACTTATTCTTGATGGTTAGCTGATTGAGTTGATGATAGTCGATGCATAGCCTCATCGATCCATCCTTATTCTTAATGAATAGCACCGGTGCTCCCCATGGGGAAGTACTTGGACTGATGAACCCCTTCTCTAATAGCTCCATCAGTTGCGCCTTCAATTCCTTTAGCTCGGTAGGTGACATCCGGTATGGTTGACGCGATACCGGGGCAGCTCCAGGGATCAACTCTATAGAAAAGTTGACATCACGTTCTGGGGGAATCCCTGGCAGGTCTTCAGGAAACACATCGGGGTAGTCCTGGAGTACGTGCATGTCTTCTATCTTAGAACCCTTCTTTTCAACTACTACGGCCGCAAGGAAAGCAATGAAACCTTTCCTTATCATATTGTGGGCCTTTATGGCAGAGATTAGAGACATCCGTCTCTTATGTCTAATCCCAGTGAATGACAGCTTTGGGAAATCACTAAAGGTAACTTTCCCTTTCTTACAGTCGACACTTGCCCCATAAGTGGACAACCAGTCGGCTCCCAAAATGACATCATAGCCTTCCATGGCATACACACCAGGTCGGCTTTTAGGTTATGGTCTTCGATCATTACATCGGAAGATGGAAAGTATTTGTTCAATTCTCCTTTCTCCTAGTGGTGTTGTGACAGAACTCACATCCCATGGATATAGGTTTAGCATTAAGGGTATGAGCAAAGTTTTGAGATATGAATGAATGAGTTGCTCCAGTATCAAATAAAACAAATGCCAATAAGGAGAAAACTTGTAGGGTACTTCTACCATGCCACCTTCCTCAGTGGCTCTTCATCATGCAGGGCTTGCAGTCTGCCTGTTTCTTAGGCACATTAGGGCACCTTTCATTTTCCTTTAGTAGCGGGCACTCGGGGATGCGGTGCTCGTGGCTCCCATAGCGTAGACATGCGCCAACTTTCCTCCAACATTCATCTGCTATGTCACTTGGCTTGTCACAGTGCTTGCAGTTGCTCTTCAATGGAGTGTAGGGGACAATAGCTTTGGGTTTCTTTCTTGGCTGGGTCCCTCTGGATGTTGAGAGACGCATCTTGCCATTGGTCGGCTTAGCAGGTGATAGACCAGATGTTATTTCCTTCTTCACGAACTTCCCTTTGATACGGTCAGTGAAGTCTAGCCTTTCTAGTAGTTGAGCTTTCTTTACCATCTCGGCATAGGTCTGGAGGTCGAGAGGGGCTAGTTGAGTGATGTATTGTGGCCTAAGGCCGTTGAGAAACTGCTTAGCCTTCATCCTTTCTGTATTCACCAGATGTTCAGCATATTGTGTGCCAGTCTTGAAAACTGGGCTTCATATTCGGCCACAGTCAAGCGCTCCTTTATTTAAGGCCCAAATTCTGCAGCCTTCTTCTCTGGACCACTCGAAGAGATACTTGGAGTTTTAAGGCTTCTTGAATTCGGCTAAGTAATGACCATTAGCTAAGTCGCTTCAACCGACTCCCACCAAGCGCGATGTCCTTCTCTATGTGGGTTGAGTGTATATTTCATAACATTTCCCTCCTATTTTGATGATGACAAGAGGTATTTTTTTAAAAGCAATTTAAACGAAACATGTCATAATATGTTACCTGAAATCATGTTCAAAAAGGCATGTTTTTAATCCACATTTATCATTTATATTCTTGATAAATCATTTAACTAATGATATATGTGTTGTATATTTCAGGAACAAACCTGTGTGTAAAAGTGTGTCGACACACCCCTCATGGTGTCGACACAAGGTCTCAGGTCCGAAGGCAGAAAACACATCTGTGCTGATTGTGTGTCGACACAGGCCAGTGAGTGTGTCGACACACTGGACTTCCCACCGAAGGCCAGTTCTCAGGTTTAATCAGGGTGTCGACACCAATTGGATTGTGTGTCGACACAGGATGGGCTTTCCAGAAGATCAAGCCTTCAGTTTGCAATCAGTGTGTCGACACCACCTGAAGAGTGTGTCGACACCATGGGTTTTCCAGAGACCATATTTCAGGCTTTGATCAGTGTGTCGACACTACCACCAGGGCAGGTCGACACACTCCAAGAAGATTCCAACTTACCTTTGCTGAATGCCACGTGTCTTCCTAGGGCGATCAGGAATCAACCTGGGATCGCGTGCCCTTGTACCCAAAAGGGTATACTTGGAATCTTTTGTGTATAAAAGCCCCTTTATGGCCAATCATCAGAGAGCCGACCCAACAAACTCTTGTGCCTCCTGAAAAGTTCCTGGCGGCCACAAGAGCTCGTGTCTCCCTCCTCTGCCTTCCTGGAGGTTCCAGAAGACCTCGTCTCACCAATTCAAGGTGTGAGAATTGGGGTTTGATCTTGAAGAAGCCTCTGAAGCATCCCAGGAAGCAGATCAAGTAGAAGCCATCGTTGGAGAAGAATTCAAGGAAGATCCAACCTCCCAGATTGCAGAGCATCGCCTTGGACTTCAAGTTTGCAAGCTTCTTCCCAATCCAAGCTTCTACAAGGGAGTACACTTGAAGAACGAAGTCATTCAATACATTTTACTGTACTTCTGTTCTTCTGAGATATCTCTTGAGATTATGCAAGTGCTTCTGCATAATTCTCATTAGTGTTCTCAAATTTCGACTAGATCTGTTGCTAGAAGATCTATGTCTTGAGTTGGTGTCTAGCAAGTAATTGTGTGAGCCTTGTGCTCAGGTTGTTGTGAGCCGTTGTGCTCAGTTTTGAGTTGTCGAACTCAAGTGTGGGTTGAGCAGTCTTGCTCAGTTGTTCTAGAGTAGTCTTGCTCTAGAAGTGGTGTGAGTTGTAAGCTCTCCAGTTTGGAGTTGTCAGGCTCCAGTGGGTGTGTTACCCAGTTGTGTTTAGTGAATCCTCACGGGTTGTGAGGGGTGGATGTAGGAATCACTTGGGTGATTTCCGAACCACCTAAAAATCCTGGTGCACTTGTCTATTTGTGGTTTGATTAATTCATCCGCTAGATGCTTGCATAGGATCGGTTTTACTCACTTAAACAACTTATTTCACATCTATTTTTACCAACTCACTCTAATCTTATCAGATCTGTGACTTTTCACTGATAAAATTGCCTCTGATTCTAAAGTGTTTTTAAAATTGTTTAAGCTTCCGCAAAAGTGGCTTAGATCTATTCATCCCCCCCCTTCTAGATCTTTTCCACACATTCACCTCGATCCTTCAATTGGTATCAGAGCGGGTTTACATCGATCTGATTTGATCTGAGCAGTTTTTGTTTCTGAGTGTGGGTGTTTGAGTGTTTGCTCGTTTGTTTGTTTGCTTGCTTAGTTCTTTCTCTGTGCAATTTCTTTAGAGTTGTTCATGTTGATTCAAAGGTTTCATAGCTGAGGGCCATTCCATAAATAGGCCACCATTCTTTAATGGAACGGACTATTCTTATTGGAAGAATAGAATGCAAGTATTTCTGAGGGCCCAGAACTATGAGATCTGGAAAGTAGTTGAGGTGGGTCCCTATGAGAACCAGGGAGAAGAAGATACCTGGACAAGGGAACAGATAAGGAAAGCCACATTGAATTATAGTGCCATGAACATGATTCAATGTGCTGTCCATCCCAAGGAGTATTCGAGAATCTCTATGTGCAAATCTGCCAAAGAGATGTGGGATAAACTCGAATTACTCTATGAGGGAACATCTCAGGTCAAGGAGACCAAGGCAAATATTTTAGTTTCAGAATATGAACTTTTTATGATGAAGTCTAACGAAAATATTTCTGAAATGTTTGCCAGGTTCATGGTGATAGTCAATGGACTGAAGGCCTTGGGTAAGGAATACACTGATGCAGACTTGGTAAGAAAAATCTTGCGTTCACTTTCTTCAGTTTGGCATACTAAGGCCACTGTCATTGAAGATTCAAAAGATTTGTCCAAAATCTCTTTGGATGAATTGATTGGATCCTTAATGACATATGAAATCAACTTAAAAAGAAATGAAGAACACATAATTAAGACCAAGCCTATGGCACTTAAGGCCTCTTCAAGCAATAAAGATAAAAGTCAGGAAAGACAAGCTCTGAAGAGTCTGAGTCAAATGAGGATGAGATTGCCCTCATGACCAGACAATTCAGGAAATTCTTGAAATATAGAAAAGGGAAAATGGCTGGGAAAAAGAAATTTTCCTCAGGTAAGAAAAACACTTCCTCTTCTAATTTCAACAAGAATCACAAAACTGACGAAAATATTGTCTGTTACAGGTGCAACAAACCAGGACACATGAAGGGAGAGTGTCCTGAGAACAAGAAGGATAAGCACAAGAAATTCCAGAAGTACAAGAAGCCAAAGGCCATGGTGGCCACTTGGTCTGACGAAGACTCAAGTGAGGAAGAAGAAGAGAAGAAATCCTCAAGCTCTGAAAGTGAGGAGGTTTGCTTCATGGCCAACACACAGATGAAAAGGTAAATACTTCCTTTGAAGACTATACTGTTGAAGATTGGCAGGATGTGTATGCAGAACTGGTTGAAAGATATTCTGAAATGAGAAAAGAAAACAAACACATCAAAAAGAAAATTGAAAATCTTTACCATAACCAATCTTCAAACAATAGAACTTGTGAACTGGAAACTGAAGTAACAGAATTGCTTGAAGAAAAAAAAATCTCCTGAACCTAATTGATGATCTAAAGCTTGCCTCTCAAAAGGCCTCCCAAGAATTCAAAAACTTAACAGAAAAGCTGGAAATTGAAAAACAAAAACAACAGAAAATTGAAGAAATTATAACTCTTAAAAACCAGCTAAAGAAAGGGAGGAGGTTATCCAAACCTTCACAAAAGGCCAAGATAACTAGAGGCATTGCTAGGATCCAACATGACAACCACATCTCATGGATTAGGATTCAACAAAAAGAAACCAACAAAAGATAAATCTGGTGAGAAAAAGGGAAAGCACCATTGATTAAATTTGTCAAGGGTCCTAATCTGGAAAACACAGAAATTCAACAAACAGCAAACAAAACCTTAAACAAAACACCAAACAAAGCAAAAACTCAAAAAAAAGAAGACTATCAGGTCGACACAGTCCCCTGACAGGTCGACACCAGTCCACAAGAAGAAGACTTCTGTGGCTGTTGTGTCGACACCAGTTCAGGAGAGGTCGACCTGCTCAACACCAAAAATCACAAACAACTCAACCAAAAATTCAAATAAAAATCTGAAAAATAAGAAAAAGGTAAAAGAAATGATTCATAAAAAACCTGGACCTCCAAGACAACAGTTCAAGATAATTGGACCAATCCTTGGAGCCAATGGTATGAAAATCCCTGTTGGTATCATCCTCAATTCTATTATCCAAATTTCTTGATGTACCAACAAAACCCATGGATTCCACCTCCTAATCTCAACTCCAATTTTCAAATGAAAAACTCCCCTCCTCCCAAAACAAAGATCTTGGTGCTTTCATTCCTAAAAGAAAGAACAAACAGAAAAAGGCTGAAAACACCAAAGTAACAAAACAAAAGTCAAAAACAATCAAATTTGGGTGAGAAAGGATTTGATATCTGTGCTCAATCATACTGATGGTCCCAACTCTGTTTGGGTACCAAAATCTTCTCTCCATTGATCTTTTTGCAGGAAAGTCGTGCACCCAAATCCAATGTATGGTTCCTTGACAGTGGGTGTTCACGACATATGACTGGAGATAGAGCAAATTTTCCTGTCTGATTGAAAAGGAGGGAGGGTCAGTTACTTTTGGAGGTAAAAATAAAGGAAAGATCTTAGGATCTGGAAAGGTTGGTCAAACTTCTTCAAACTCAGTAGATAATGTTTTATTAGTTGATGGTCTTGATTATAATTTGCTCAGTATCAGCCAACTATGTGACAAAGGTCACAAAGTTGTGTTTGAATCTGATTTTTGTAAGATAATTGATTCATCATGAACTGATAAAATCAAATCTTTGGAAAAAGAGAAAACAATGTCTACATGATCAACCTTAATAAAAACTTTTCTGAAAATCTTTGTTTTGTTGCAAATAAAGATGAAATTGCATGGACTTGGCACAAAAGACTTGGCCATGCAAGTTTCAGAACTTTGAATAAATTGTTAAGATTGAAACTGGTTAAGGGTCTTCCTGAATCTTTTTCTAATGTTGAAGGTCAAGTTTGTGGGATCTGTGCTAAAGGAAAACAAACTAGGAAATCTTTTAAAACCTTCAATGAGGTACTCACATCTAGGCCACTAGAACTTCTTCACATGGACCTTTTTGGACCAACAAGAGTTCTAAGCTTAAGTGGCAAGAGATATGGGTTTGTAATCATTGATGACTTTACTAGATTTACCTGGGTTATTTTTCTATCCCACAAAAGTGATACATGCCTTGAATTCAGGAATTTCTGTACCACAATCTTAACAACTTATTCACATAAAATCAAAAATATTTTAACTGATCATGGGGGTGAATTTGATAACACATCCTTTTCTGATCTATGTGCTGAATTTCAAATATTTCACAAGTTTTCTTCACCTAGAACTCCAGAACAAAATGGAGTTGTGGAAAGAAAGAATAGAACTCTTGTGGAAATGGCTAGATCCATGCTCTTAGGAAGTAATCTGCCCAAATCCTTCTGGGCTGAAGCTGTTAACACAGCCAATCACATCCTAAATAGAGCTTTGATCAGACCAAAGATCAGAAAAACCCCTATGAATTGTTGAAAAATAAAAAGCCAACTGTTTCATACTTTAAAACTTTTGGGTGCAAATGTTTTGTACACAATAATAACAAAGAAAACCTTGACAAGTTTGATGCTAAAAGTCAGGAAGCTATCTTCCTTGGCTACTCTGAAGTGTCAAGGGCTTTCAAAGTGTACATTCTAAAAACCAAACTGTTGAAGAATCTCCACATGTCATTTTTGATGAAAATTCCTTTTCAACTAATGATTTTAAATCTTGCAGGGAAAGACAAGACAATGAAGAGGATGACCTCATTGTGGATTCTTCACCAACCGTTGAGGAGATAGACAACATTGAAGAGAACCTGAACAACAACTCACCATCTTCAAGTGGTTCAGGTAACATTGCTCCTGAAGTGGGCACCTCTCAACAGGTAATTTCTGAACCTCGATTTCTGAGAGATCACCCATTAGACAGTGTAGTTGGCAATTTAAATGATAGAGTTAGGACCAGATCTTCCTTTTTACAAAATGTTGAAGAAGACCCACTAGCTCTAATTTCCCAAATTGAACCCAGTCAATTGATGAAGCCTTATTCAGTTCTGATTGGATTAATGCTATGCATGATGAACTTCATCAATTTGAAAGAAATCAAGTATGGGAATTAGTACCTAGACCTAGTGACCAGACAGTGATTGGCACTAGATGGGTTTTCAGAAATAAAATGAATGAAACTGGTCAAGTAATAAGAAACAAAGCTAGGCTAGTTGCAAAGGGGTATAACCAAGAGTTTGGTATTGACTTTGAAGAATCATATGCCCCTGTAGCTAGACTAGAAGCTGTAAGAATTTTCCTTGCCTTTGCATCCTCCATGAAATTCAAAGTCTTTCAAATGGATGTCAAAAGCGCATTCTTAAATGGATACATAAAGGAAAATGTTTTTGTTGAACAACCTCCTGGATTTGAAAATGAAAAATATCCTAACCATGTTTTCAAGCTTAATAAGGCACTCTATGGTCTTAAGCAAGCTCCAAGAGCTTGGTATGACCGTTTGAGTACCTTTTTGCTTGAAAAAGGATATTCTAGAGGTAATGTTGATCAGACATTGTTCACAAAAACAGTAAAAAATCAAATAATTGTTGTCCAAATTTATGTTGATGACATAATATTTGGATCAACCAATAAAGGCCTTTGCACAGAATTTTCAAATCAAATGAAGAATGAATTTGAAATGAGCTTAATGGGAGATTTAACATTCTTTTTGGGATTGCAGGTGAACCAAACAACTGAAGGAATCTTCATCAGTCAAACCAAATACGTCAAGGAGCTATTAAAGAGGTTTGACTTTCAGAACCTTAAACACTCAAGCACACCAATTGCAATTAATGCTAAACTAGAAGAAGATTCATCTGGTAAGTCAGTAGATCCAAAGACCTACAGAGGTATGATTGGCTCTCTGCTCTATCTTACAACTTCTAGACCTGATATTCAGTTTTGTGTGTGTTTATGTGCTAGATTCCAATCTAATCCTAAAGAAAGTCACATGCTTGCTGTTAAACGAATTTTCAAATATCTTGTTGGAACATGTGACTTAGGTATTTGGTATCCTGCTGGTTGCAAGTTAGATCTGTTTGCCTATTGTGATGCTGATTATGCTGGTGCAAATTAGATAGAAAAAGCACAAGTGGCTTGTGTCTATTTCTAGGTGGGTGCCTTATCTCTTGGGCTTCTAAGAAGCAACATTCAGTTGCTCTGTCAACTGCAGAGGCTGAGTATGTTGCTGCTGGTAGATGTGGAACTCAGATTCTCTGGGTGAAACATCAACTTCTTGATTACAACCAAGATTTAGGGTGTGTACCCATCCTATGTGATAACACTAGTGCCATAATTTATCTAAAAACCCCATTCAGCACTCCAGAACAAAACACATTGAAATTAGGCATCATTTCTTGAGAGATGAGGTTGCAAAGAATCATTTGAACTCCACTTCATTGAAACTGATAAACAAATTGCAGACATATTCACTAAACCCCTTCCTGAAAACAGATTTTCATCTTTAAGGAGAGAACTTGGTCTTTGTAAATGTCCACCTTCTTGATCTCTCTTAAGGTTTGGGTTGAGTGCTATGCATTGTCTAAGGGGGAGTTCTTTGCATTTCATAACTCTTTGCTTCCTTGAATTACATTGTTCATATCTCTCTCTCTCTTTCAAGTCTAATTCCCTTTTTACAATAAATTCTCCAACTCTTATTGTGTTGACACTTCTTGGTATCAAATGGTGTTTGGAGAAGGACAAGTTAGGCTTGTCTGAAACCATCATTATGCGTGAGTATATAACTCCGCCAAGTACTAAGAAGTTGATATGCAATAGTTGAGGGGGAGCTTTTATTGTTCAAAGAGAATACTCTTTCTGATTTCAAAAACTTGCTAGTTTTCACTTCCATTTCTTTTTGGTAATGAATTCTTCAACTCTTATTGTATTGAAATTTCTTGGTATATCAAATGGTGTTTGGAGAAGGACAAGTCAGGCTTGTCTGGAACCCTTTCACTATGCGTGAGTACATAACTCTGCCAAGTACTAAGAAATGAATATGCAATTGTTGAGGGGGAGTCTTTGTTGTCCAAGAAGAAAATATCCTGATTTTAAAACATGCATATCTTTATTTTGATGAAAAATGGTTGAAATCATCATCTCAGGGGGAGCTAGAAAATTCACAAGTCATCACTTTGCAAAATTTACAACTTTTCTAGCATTTCATCAATTCCTTGCATGATGTCCTCATTCTAAAGTCTAGAGTCTCAAAATGAACCTTTGAGTGATCTATTATATTTTTTACTAATCAACTTTCAACTATATGTCTCAACCTACAGAAATTCAGATTTCTTCCTAGACTAAACAACATCTTGTGCCTTGAACTTAAAACATTTTCTTGTTTGCAACTGATGAATGGATGTATTTGATTTCTATCTCACAAATTCTCCAAAATCATTAAGAATCCAACAGAGCAATGGCACTTGTGCTGAGAAACTGCACACCTTCACAATGAATGAAGTGCCATGCATGTCATGAGGCACTATTGCTAACTCTGTTCAAAGGGGAACAAAATAAACATAAATTCAAAACAAAAGCAAATGTGCTATGATTTTTTTTATGATGACTGAGTAACTGGAAATATTGGCGTCTACAAAACGTATATTTTCATGTCAAAAGGTCATCATTTACCCCTTTGAGACTTGATAATGACTAAATCTTAAGTATCCAGGGACTATGGTGTGTAAAAAGCACTAGTACTTGAGTGAAAGAGATTTATATCATTTGATAGTTTGCTAAAAGAACAAAAAATGTGAGTATTATTGGAGATTTGTCTAGAAAGACTCACTTTCATCCCTCATCAAGTTGTTCTTTGAGATTGTGTTTTATTTTCAACACAATAGTATTTGGTCTAGATGATATTTTTATTTCTTCAAAGTTGAGAAATATGGTAGCTTATAGTTGATTGTTAGATATTATATATCCCTCAAACTTTCATCTTGTTGATTCAAGTCTTGGAATGATAATATCCTGTTAGAAATTGTGTGAAAACCTGAATTGTGATGAATTTTTGCAAAATATAACAAATGAATTTTTTAAGCCTCTTAAAAATCCTTGAAATGATAATTCCTCTCATTATTTATCATTCTAAAGATGTCCCAAATTTCTCCAAAATTTCCTCTCAAAATAAAAAAATTCAAAATTTTCTTCTAAGGCCGTGTCGACACACAGTGTGTATCGTGTCGACACACTTTCGGTAAGGTCGACACAACCTTCCTCCTGTGTCGACACTACCCCTTGCCAGATTTCTTTTCAACCCGTTAGGGTTCACCTTAAACCCTTGTTGTTCCTGCGGGGCAGTGTACCACTGCACCTCTTTTTGGGCGTCAGGTCGACCCGACGGCCTCATTCCCATTGTTTTCCGGCAAGAAATCCTCCCAAATTCTCTCTCAATCGCATCAATCCTTCAATCATCTCTCCAATCTTCCATCCATTCCGAATTCCACTCCTCTTGCACCATGGTCAGGAAGTTGGGTCCCCGCCGTGGCGCAAGGTCAAGGGCCTCTTCAAGGCTAATTCCTCCTCCTCCTCCTCCATCTTCTACCTAATGTATATTTGTTTTGATGATGTCAAAGGGAGAAGAATGAATGAATTGAATGTAATATTTGATGTAATGGTCTTTTGAATGAAATGAAATGTTTGCTTGGCTTCAATGAAAAGTATTGTGATTGTGAATGCAAATCTTGTCTTTGTGTTTGAATACTTGTCAAGTTGCTTGACTTGTGTGCACAAAAGTTCTCATTTCAAGTAACATTGTATCTCACAAACACATCATCAATTGTTACTGAAGAATATCAAAAGGTCCTTGACAAGTATGAACAAAAGAAAACAAAAATTTAAACAATCAAAAATTGCTTAAAATCACACTTCATCAAAACCACATTGAAATATGGATTTAATGTTGCCATCATCAAAAAGGGGGAGATTGTTGGGTTGAGTGTATATTTCATAACATTTCCCTCCTATTTTGATGATGACAAGAGGTATTTTTTTAAAAGCAATTTAAACGAAATGTCATAAATATGTTACCTGAAATCATGTTCAAAAAGGCATGTTTTTAATCCACATTTATCATTTATATTCTTGATAAATCATTTAACTAATGATATATGTGTTGTATATTTCAGGAACAAACCTGTGTGTAAAAGTGTGTCGACACACCCCTCATGGTGTCGACACAAGGTCTCAGGTCCGAAGGCAGAAAACACATCTGTGCTGATTGTGTGTCGACACAGGCCAGTGAGTGTGTCGACACACTGGACTTCCCACCGAAGGCCAGTTCTCAGGTTTAATCAGGGTGTCGACACCAATTGGATTGTGTGTCGACACAGGATGGGCTTCCAGAAGATCAAGCCTTCAGTTTGCAATCAGTGTGTCGACACCACCTGAAGAGTGTGTCGACACCATGGGTTTTCCAGAGACCATATTTCAGGCTTTGATCAGTGTGTCGACACTACCACCAGGGCAGGTCGACACACTCCAAGAAGATTCCAACTTACCTTTGCTGAATGCCACGTGTCTTCCTAGGGCGATCAGGAATCAACCTGGGATCGCGTGCCCTTGTACCCAAAAGGGTATACTTGGAATCTTTTGTGTATAAAAGCCCCGTTTATGGCCAATCATCAGATAGAGCCGACCCAACAAACTCTTGTGCCTCCTGAAAAGTTCCTGGCGGCCACAAGAGCTCGTGTCTCCCTCCTCTGCCTTCCTGGAGGTTCCAGAAGACCTCGTCTCACCAATTCAAGGTGTGAGAATTGGGGTTTGATCTTTGAAGAAGCCTCTGAAGCATCCCAGGAAAAGATCAAGCAGAAGCCATCGTTGGAGAAGAATTCAAGGAAGATCCAACCTCCCAGATGCAGAGCATCGCCTTGGACTTCAAGTTTGCAAGCTTCTTCCCAATCCAAGCTTCTACAAGGGAGTACACTTGAAGAACGAAGTCATTCAATACATTTTACTGTACTTCTGTTCTTCTGAGATATCTCTTGAGATTATGCAAGTGCTTCTGCATAATTCTCATTAGTGTTCTCAAATTTCGACTAGATCTGTTGCTAGAAGATCTATGTCTTGAGTTGGTGTCTAGCAAGTATTGTGTGAGCCTTGTGCTCAGGTTGTTGTGAGCCGTTGTGCTCAGTTTTGAGTTGTCGAACTCAAGTGTGGGTTGAGCAGTCTTGCTCAGTTGTTCTAGAGTAGTCTTGCTCTAGAAGTGGTGTGAGTTGTAAGCTCTCCAGTGTTGGAGTTGTCAGGCTCCAGTGGGTGTGTTACCCAGTTGTGTTTAGTGAATCCTCACGAGTTGTGAGGGGTGGATGTAGGAATCACTTGGGTGATTTCCGAACCACCTAAAAATCCTGGTGCACTTGTCTATTTGTGGTTTGATTAATTCATCCGCTAGATGCTTGCATAGGATCGGTTTTACTCACTTAAACAACTTATTTCACATCTATTTTTACCAACTCACTCTAATCTTATCAGATCAGTGACTTTTCACTGATAAAATTGCCTCTGATTCTAAAGTGTTTTTAAAATATTTAAGCTTCCGCAAAAGTGGCTTAGATCTATTCATCCCCCCCCTTCTAGATCTTTTCCACACATTCACCTCGATCCTTCACTCTAATTGTAACGTAGCCATAGCAGCTTATCTCTTGCTGCACCTTGCATGACATGGAAAATTCTTTCTGTCTCCTTCAGCCATGCTCGGCCTCATTTGATCCGTGTAACCACGAAACCTAGGCGGGTTCAATCTCCTAAAGTTACGATGTAGTTCACCTGCACCGCCATGGTTTCCTCCACCTTGTGCCGCTTGGAGAAGCCACGAGTAAGTTCTTGGATGGTTTGTTGCAGCCCTCATCTGAGCATGTTCAGCAGTCATCTTAGTTGCTTAAGTTCCTACACAAATAATTTGTTGTTAGGATATTATGTGGAGTTTAATTTGTGAGTGTGTGAGTTCATTTTAGCTAGTTACCCATGGTTCTAACCACATCTCACATAGGTAGGATAACTAACTCTAGTCGAGGCTGGTCAACCTAGATCATCCTATACTTAAGAATAACCTAGGCTCTGATACCACAAAACAGTCACGCCTCGACGTGGAATATCGAAACGCGAGACAGTTGCAAGTAAACGGGTATAGAGCGAGTACTAAACATCAAATCATTGGACAAGAATAAATACTAAAGCAATTCCATCTCATTAATAATTTCCAAAGTGCGGTTACAACCACTATATCAGAGCCATTCTATAGGGCCCAATTACATTGAATAAAAGTAAAAGACTAAACTCAAATTCTAACAACTACTAGGATGCTAGGGTACGCTTGACTTCACTCTTGGTCATTCCCATCCTCTTGAGTGTAAGTCTCTTCCTCGGTCTCACTTGAGAACACATAACCAAAAACGCAGGGTGAGCGATAACGCCCAGTAGGACTTAAATCTTAGGATCAAGCATGCTTTAAATGATTAATGTATTAAAAGGGCAGAGTAACTAATGATAGAGAGAGAGAGTCAAGTAATGTAAGAGATAGCATGATAGCATGTGATTGAAATAGAATGAGTTTCCAAATATAGTACAAGCGTCGAGTATAGCACAAATAGCAGGATGGCCATAGCACAAATAGCACAAAGTATAGCAAGAGCACAACGTGTATAGTATAGCACTTTGTTGTCAATAGACAACAAGATAATATATAGCATAGCACTTTTGATTGTCATTTAGATAGTCGAGATAGATAGCACTCAAGTGTAATGCCAAATACTCTAGTCATTTAACTCCCGCTGGCAAATAGCACTTTTGGGCGCACATTCTAGGACCAGACCGGGCCCTTTATATATTGCTAGGTATTGGTTATATTGTTTATCTTTATACAATCAGTCAATGGCCAATAGAGAGTACCAAGAAATAGATGAGAGTACTTGATGAATAGACGAGATAGTAGAGAGAGTGTGAATAGATGAACGAGTCGAGTATAGATGAGAACTACAGGTCATTGCACATAAAACGTCGACTAACGGGCGATGGTAATAGTTGCGCAACACGCGTGATTGGTGTTGGCAGTCAGGTGGAATTCACTACCCTTCCACTGGCCATGTTATGCACAGGTCCAGAGTTCTGGCGTGATTCAAGATAAACGCGAACTTCAAATAGCCGTTTGGATCATGTTGATCCCTAAAGGGTATTATAGGTGTTAGGGTACAACCAGCTCGTCGACCATGTGGGAATCCATGGACAGAGGAGACATACGGAGGCCTTGACAAGGATTCACTAGTCCGCAGAAGGAGTATCCGACGAAGAGTTCATCCAAGTCAAGAGAAAGTGTGTACATAGGAACAAGTGCTCGACGTTCTAGAGGAATTCTATTACAGTGGAGCGTCGGCAACAGTATTCCCAAAACATTGCAAGAAAATGAAGACAAGTTCATTTACAAATATGGCAATTTCATTATATAATTGATATAAATTACCAGGCGTATTATGAGATATTTTCATGCCAAGTTAAGCCATATTGGATGGTTCAAGTGTGTGCATGTGTAAAAGAAATCATAGATAGAAAGAGGTCATGTGCATGTCTTTTAAATCACTCAATATATATTCAATTTATAATAGGTGTATTTACTGCGTATATGACTGTTAAGAAGGGTATAGGCACTGTAGAAAGTTAGAGCATAACAAGTCAAGGGTTTTTATGCAAAAACCCCAGATCACGACGTGCCCCTGTAAGGGTTGCGACAGGGTCAGATGAGAACTCGAAACGGTGTTACACAGAACGCGATGGGTCGGTCAGAGCAGGTCGCCAGAATGTGACGCCAGTGCCTGTCGCGTTCAGAACGCGACAGTGGCTCTGTCGCGATTAGCCCTGAGAACGCGGCCTATCGAGCCATCGCGTTCTCAGGTCCTGCGCCTGAGTCCGGGCAGGAAAAGGACATGTTCTTAGATTGCGGTCCAGGTTTCTATATTTTGACACAAGGTTGTTCAAATATTATCAACAAATCACATAGACGATGAAAATTCATGAAACTAGTTTTAAACAACTCTAGACATGCAATAGTATTCACAATAAATAGGAATTGCAAAGTGGACATGGTCTCGGCATGATTCAATCAAGTTAACATGGAGCTGTGTACAGTGGGGATGAATGAATTAATTTGAGCAGAAGAATGGATGAAAATTAGGGCTTTCAGAGGCAAAACATTCCTGATGTCGATCAGTGTCACCAGTAAACATTTCATAGCATGGTGTCAAGTATACATGGAGATATGAATTAAGCATGTTGGTTCGGGGTCATGGGGATTTCCGAACTTCAAAAATCAAAATCAAATTATTAGCTTGATGGAAAATTATGAAACGAAAGGGGTTTTGTTCTTGGTGGTTGGAACAAACTACAGACGAAATTAATTAGGTTTTGCTCGTGAAAATGCCTACCTTTGACTCGTTTGATATTCTAGAGTTAGAACTTGAAGAACTTGGGTTGAAGCTTGGTCCAGCCTTCTCCCCATGAATTCCTCTGCTCCTTGGCCTCCCCTCCTCATCCAGCAAACCCCAGCAACATGTTAGGGCGGCCATGGAGGGTTTAGAGAGTATTTAAGCTACTTGAGTTTCTATTTCCTAATAGAACTCTAACTCCTTTTTAATTCCATGATTTCCTATTTCTATCCTCCTTCCAAGCTTTCCACTACTAATTGGGTTAGGTTGGGATGCAAGTTCATGGCCAACCTATTAGGGTAGGGTTAGGAGTCCAATTCCAACTCAAATTACTTATTTTAATGTTTTAATAACCCTTTTCTATTTAGGTAATATTTAAGTTACGAATTTAGGGTATTTTCCTATTATTCCTCTTTTAAAAATTCCTATTTTGGACCAATAAATTTTAGAGGGTCCATTTAATAAAGCCCACTACTTCTTTTCTTTTAATGAGTTTTAATTAATTCCATTTTCTTTGATTTCCAATTGATTTAATTTTTAATATTATTAGTTTTTATTTTTCGAAAAATTCATGTTGCTACATTTATCCTGGTTCAGATCTCCTCTCAACATGAATCTTACTTCCAGTCCACAAGCAACTCTGGGATTTTCCACTAAACACCAAGAACACCTTGGTCTTCCCTTCAATAAGGGGTATACAACACTTGCTTCTAAGCATGTCTTTCCTTTACAAAGGGGAAACATACCTCCTACCCTAGTAGGCCCTACCTTCTTCAATAGGGGAAGCACACAGGGAACAAACCCCCTACCGATTTTCAAGATATGTAGATTATTCAATAGATGTTGCTTAGACGATGAGCAAACATGGACAAAAAGAGAACTAAAAGAATGCGAGCAAGAATCACTCTTCTCTTCCTGATGTAAGTGGACTGGCTAAATGATCTGATGAAGATTGTCCACACAAAGAAGAAGACTTGAGGACTTGAAGGCTTGAACACGCAGTTGAAGAAGTATAGCCTTTTTGTCTTCTCTGTCTCTATATGTGTATATCAATCTCTCTATCCACATTCCTTATTTATCTTCAAGAGCTTCGAATTCTATATAGGGCCTTCAGAGTCTTCTTCGACTATCCATTTGAATAAGAATGTTTAGACTGAAGGAAGTTCTTCTTGAGTGTAACGATTTCAATGATGGCCCGGTTAGTAAGCCCCGGGGGGGGGGGGGGGGGGGTGAATGGGTTTCTTAAGGATTTCTGAAACTTTAAAAAAATAGATCTAAAACGTAATGGTTAGTGTTAGATAATAGCAGAATTGGACACAAACAATCACATAGAAATAACATAGGGATTTATCCTACTTGATATGAGATGCACCTCAGTCCTATGTTCAGTCCCCAAGAACACTTGGGGATTTCACTAACTAAGGGTACAGTCCCCCGTAAGGATGCTTGCACACCAGCTTGCTGGTCTACTCTTCACACCTAAAGAAGAACAACCCCCAAATACCTTTGGTCCTCCCTTTTACCAAGGGGAACAACAACACCTCAAAACACTTGGGGTCTTCCCTTCTATAAGTGGTAGCAACGCTTGCACAACAAGTCCTCTCTTCACGGAAAAGGAAAAACTTGAATCTCAGTGAGATTACAAAGGTCCCTAGACCAAGCCCAAGATAAACAATAGGAGGCTTGATCAGAGACAAACAACACCCTCTCTAGAATGATATAGCAAGAACACAACAGAGAGAGAGAGAGAGAGAGAGGAGGGAGAAAGCTTGAAGATGATGGCTTTGACGATTGACTTTCCTTTTTTGTTAAGGAATGGATGCTTCGCATTGGTGTGCTCTCTAAATTCATCTCATCTTGTGACTGCATCAACTCCTCCCTTTATAGACTCTTAGAGGATGTATCCAGTAATATGCTCCTTAAGTCTTCAACATTGGCTTCATGTAGGTTTCCAAGACTATGTCTAACAGTTGCTTCAAGGAGTATTGGATACTACAGCTAATAAATGCTAGGAAGAAGATAGTGAGAAGAAAGATATCTCATGTCCGTCAACTCATACCTCTTCTACCTACCACCTTGATTTTCTGCTGACAGTCTAGTATACTAGATACGAGTTTTTTGTCTAGCAGCAACATACATAAGGTAATAATGGAATTTTAAAATATAGCCTATATTAAACAAGTATGGGCTACTGTATTCAATTCTCGAGGTTAACAAATATGAAGATTTTTTATTTCAACTCAGGTTTTTCAAAATGCACCAAAATAAAGATATGAAAACACAGTTGTGTTTGTAAAGCTTTAGTCAATCAATGAAACTTTAATCGAATAGATAAAGCTATTATTTGTCACCATGGATTCAAATAAAAGAGAAATAATTACTAATTTAACAGATATTCTATTTATGAATAGTTGGTCCCAAATTCTAAGTCATTTGTTCATAAGTCAAAGGAATATGTAATATTTATTCACCAATCGAAGCAGTAATAACACTAATCGAATAAATGGTCAAGTATAAGATAGACTCTCATAGGGAAGTTGTAGCACCCTGAAAATTAGTAATAAGTTGGAAGAGCAACTAGGGTCTTACTAAAGCCTTGTCTAGTAAACAATATAATATTAACCCCAATAAGTTGATTATCAGACCTTGTTCAGCAATCGGTGTGAGTACACACCAATCGATATGGAACTATGTGCATAACATCAATCAGTAGAAATATAACAACAATCGATGTTGGACAGTAATTGATGTTTAAAGGAGCAATCGATATTGGTCAGCAATCTATGTTTAATGACAATCGATGATGGTCAGCAATCGATGTTTAAGGACAATCGATGTTGGCTAGTAATCGATGTTTAAAGGAGCAATCGATGTTGGTCAGCAATTGATGTTTAACGACAATCGATGTTAGACAATAATTGATGTTTAAAGGAGCAATTGATGTTGGTCAATTGATGTTCAATGACAATCGATGTTGGTCAGCATCGATGTTTAATGACCAATTGATGTTGATCAGCAGTCGATGTTTATTACAATTGATATTGGTCCCCAATCGATATGGATTATAAAGGTAATCGATATAGCAATTCGACTTGTAGCACCCCGGAAAATTTAGTACTTACAAATTCGAGATAATAATTTCTATAATATCGAAATAATAAAAACATACGTACCATTATCGTATGTACAAGAACACATCGGAAAATTCCGTAAAAATTATAAACCAATCACAAACATTATTCCTAAGTGTTCCACAAAGAAATTAGTGCAACAAAAAATCTGATTGGCCAAGTGTATGTCACAATGTGACTAATTATTCAAATTAGGAAACTAAGTCGGAGAACCGTTAACACGGAAATATAACGTGATCACAAATTAGATGAACATGTTGGAGAGACTTCCAACATCATGTATTGTTGACCCATTATCGGAATTGGACCAATGGACCTCTCATAACCCATGAATAAATTCAAGTAAGAAAATATAATAAAATCTGAGACTCTCTATTTCCCTAATTAAAAGGGAAAATTCCCCTAAGTTAAATTCCATTAAGTGATGGGCATGGTTAAATGGATCATATAAAGGTGATTGGGTCAAATTGGGATTTGTAGAAGGTGGGATAAAAAGAAAATACCCTAAATTTGTGTCTTTATTATTTCCTAAAATGAAAAGAGTTATTAAATCATTAAAATAGTGAATATGTGTTAGAATTGGATTCCTAACCCTACCCTAATTAGTTGGCCACGGAATTGCAACCCATCCTAACCCAAATATGAGATGGAAAGCTTGGAAGGTTGACAGAAATAATGAAATCTCATAATTAAAGGGGAATTAGAGTCCTATTAGGAAATAGAAATAAGGGAAGCTTAATACTCTGTAAACCCTCCACGGCCAGCCCTAACTCGTTGCTGGGGCTGCTGGACGTGGAGAGGAGGCCAAGGAGAGGAGGAACTCGTGGGGAGAAGGCTTGACCAAGCTTCAACCCGTGTTCTTCAAGTTCTAAACCCTAGAAGGCAAAACAACTCGAAGGTCATCATTCTCACAGGCTAAACTCGATTAATTTCGTCTGTAGATAGTTCCAAACATCACGAACAAAAGCCTCTTGTTTCACTATTTTCATCAAGCCAATCTTTGTTCTTAATTTTTGAATTCCTGCAACCATCATGACCCGAAACCTCATATTTATTCTAGATCTCCATGTATACTCACCCAATGTCATGAAATTTTAACTGGAGATAATGATGGTTGTAGACATCGTTTGCCCCTGAAAGCCATAATTTTCATCCATCATACTGCACGAATTAAATCTTGTATCTTCACTGTACCCTATTCTGTGTTACTCATACTTGATCATGTTCAAAACCTATCAAGACCATGTTTGTATTCAAATTCCTATTTATTGTACATACTCTCGCATGTCTAGATCAGTTTGCAAGTGGTTTCGCAATTTTTTATTGACGGTGCATTTACTTCTTAATTTGTGAACGACCCTGTGTCAAAATATAGAAACTTGGACCGCAATCCAATGCAAGGTCCCTTTTCCTGCTCGGACTCAGGCGCAGGACCTGAGAACGCGACGGCCCGATAGGCCGCATTCTCAGGGCTGATAGCGACAGAGCCACCCGTCGCGTTCTGAACGTGACAGGTCCTGCCGTCGCGACCTAGCAACCTGTTCTGACCGACCCGTCGTGACAGTTACCTGACGCTGTCGCGTTCTGACTGTCCCCCGTCGCGATCCTTACAGGGGTATGTCGTGTTCTATAATTTTGCATGAAAACCCATGTTTTTTGGTGTTTTATCCTTCTACAGTGACCATACTCTTTGTTAACAGTTCTTAACGTAGTAAATAAAGCTGTTATAAAATAAGAACATGTATTGAGTGATTTAAAAGACACACACATGATCTCTTTCCATCTATGATTTCCTTATCACATGCACTTACTTGTAACCATCCAATAAGACTTGAATTGGCATGCAAATAATTCATAATATATCTGGTAATTTATTTCAATAATGTATTTAAATTGCCCTATTTTAAATAAACTTGTCTATGTTTCTCGCAATGTTTTGGGAATACCGTTACTGACGCTCCACTGTTCTAGAATTCCTCTAGAACGTCGAGCACTTGTTTTTATATACACACTTTCCTCTTGACTTGGACAAACTCTCCGTCGTATATTCCTTCTACTGGACTAGGGAATCCTTGTTCAAGGCCTCCTTAAGTCTCCTCTGCCCATGGATTCCCACATGGTCGACGAGCTGGTTGTACCCTAACACCTATGACACCCTCTAGGGATCAGATAAGATCCAAACGGCCTTAGATGCTCTCATTCTTATCTTAAATCACGCCGGACCTTTGGACCTGTGCATAACATGGCTAGTGGAAGGGTAGAGAATTCACCTGACTGCCAACACCATCTGTGCATGTTGTGCAACTGTTACTATCGCCGTTTCTCGACGTTTCATGTGCATTGACCCTTAGTTCTCATCTTAAATAACGTCGGCATTACATCCAAGTGCCATACTATCAAGTTAATCTATGACAATCAAAATAAAGTGCTATATTCTCTCATTGTCTGTTGACAAACAAGAGCTATACTCTCTCTCGGCTATCTACGGATACCAAAAGGCAATACTATTTCGATTGACGAAAGTTAATCAAGTGCTATACTATTTCAATTGATGAGAATCAATCAAAGTGCAATTTACTCTCTATATGGCCAACTACACTCTCTCTCTCCTTGTTATACATGTTACTTGCTATTGCTTGACAATGACATTACTTGCTATCATGTGTTATTTTTCTATCGTGACTTGATCATATTCACTGGCTTACTTGAATCATGTGCTATTTGAACCATGTTACTTGTGCTATCATTTTCTGGAATTTACATGACTCGCTCTATCATTAGTTACTCTGTTCTTTAAAGCATTAATCAATTAAAGTGTGCTTGGTTCACGAGATTTAAGTCTACTGAGCGTTATCGCTCATCCTTCGTTTTTTGTTATTATGTCTCAGGTAGTCGGATGATGACGTTACACGCACCAATGGGACTGGGCCAGAGTGATGAGCGACCTGGAGTCAATTATTGAAGTTACCTTATTACCATGGAGTCTAGTAGTTATTACTTTAGATTTTTTTCAATGTAATGATGTCACTGAGCCCTATGCGTTGGCTCAGAATTAGTGGATGTAATAGTCTTAGTGAATTTATAATGAAATAAAGAGTTTATTCCAATTATTGTCACTTAGATGCTCTGAATTACTTAACTGTGGTGCAATTTACACTACTATGCACTTTGCTCACGTCTCTCTGATTTATTCCGCTACTAAATTGGCAGGGTGTGACACAACTGGCCAAGATATAGCGTCGTCAGTCGAAGTGAAACTTTGTATGAAATCTACTGATCACAACCATATCGGGCATGATGAAGTGGACTTCGTATATGACGAAGTTAGACTTCGGATATGACGAAGTTAGCTTTGACTGACCATGACAAAATCGTGCATGACGAAGTGGAACTTCGTATATGACGAAGTTAGCTTCGACTGACCATGATAGAATCGTGCGTGACGAAGTGGAACTCATATATGACGAAGTGGACTTTGTATATGACGAAGTAGACTTCAGATATGACGAAGTTAGCTTCGACTGACCATGACCAAATCAGGCATGACGAAGTTACCGATCAGTGCAAAATAGGAAAAAAAGAAACGATAGTGCAAGATATTCTTAAATATTATAGATAAACATGAGTATTGTTATCATTAAAATAAAGGAATAAATTGTAGGAGTGGTTCAACATAAATGATAGATCCAATAGGGTTATTAGACCGATAGGTGGGGGAAAACATAAGGAAAAACCATGTTAAATCTATACCCGATAATAAAAGGGTTAGTTGACATAAATATGGAAAGTATGAACCATAAATTGTGACCGAATTCGAATCCAATAGGGGATTCCGAATCTACTCCCTTAAACTTACCAAATAGGAAGATACTTGTTATGGAAAACAACCTATGGAAGTTCAAACATGGTAGGACTTTTACCAGGAGTTTAGGAAAACTACAACTTAGAAATTGTACATCGTTAGACTTCCATATTACCCAAATTGTGCCCCATCAAGATAAGGGGTTTCCTAAAGGCTTCCTACTCTAATTGGGATGGGAATCCTCCAAATTTCTAGTTACAATAAAACTTTACAACCCTAAATCTATAAATACTCGTTAAAAACCCTTGGGGATGAGTTACCAACTTGCTGGGGGACGTGTAGAGGCTAGCTAGAGCACCAGAGGAGGAGGAGATCACCCCCAACTGGAGCTTTCTTCGCTAAACAACGTTCTAGTTCATCATGTAGAAGACCCCTCTTAGGAAAGTTCAAAGGTAGGTAATCTTGGGCACCTTAACATAGAGATATCATCTAAAAGTTCATCAAGTCTAGTCTCATATGCCTCTAATTTCTTGATTTTACCATTCATGTAAAGAGTATCAAGTGTTTTTGAATTTTGAGCATACTCTGAACCGGTGTTTCCTTGTATCTCAGTGATTGGGTCAAACGAACGTCATAGATCTATTTCCTTTCATTTCCAGCAATCTCTTTCATTTATAGTTCCATCCCAAGAACCCTAGATTTAGAGATGGATCAAGCAAGTAAGTCTGTGTCCTTTTCATAGTCTTGCCAGTATGATGATCAATCTACGTTTGTTTTAAAAGCCATCAACCACATGTTAAAACATTAATTACATAATATGATTCTAACGTTCTATATGAAAGTCAGTGATCATACATCCTTAGATTTTGCCTCTTCATCCTTATGTTCCAATGCAAAGTTTTAAACGTTTCAATAAAAGCTGTGAGAGTACATGCTAGGTTTCGACGTGAGTCTACTCATTTTTTTACCATGATCCTTACTATGTCCTGACTCCCTGATTAGATAAGTTTTCCGGTTATTACATGTACTATCATTTTCCTGCGAACATAATAAGAAAGTCTTCATACTCTATGGGTTTTCCAATAGAAGCCTAACTGATTGTACCTTGGAGTTCCCTGGAGTTAGAGGACTCTTTATTCCATATACATTCTATTCTTTATGCTCAAAGTCATTAAAGTTTATGAAACTAACATAAATAATAATAGGTCGTGTACTGTCTAGAATGAATCTCTCGACTATTGTTATGATGAAATCATGTTCACTTGAATCGACTGTTCTTGAGATCCTTATGAACATGATATTGAAATATATATTCCTTGAAAACCTGTTATTGGCCAGGATTGACTGTAAGTATCTACATTTGAAAATAGTGAGATGTGTATTGGGCATGATGAGTGTCCAAGGGCTCCAGTCTAACCCCAATGACAGAGAGTCATAATATACTATTAACCCATGGGGTATCATGATTATGACGTTGCATCTGTGCTGGGAGTACTTGCGTGTTGAATGCTAGATACAAAAACCACATACACGTGCTTATAGTGTGCATTCCAAGGTGGCATAGATCCTTAGTGTGTATTGTAGCATCGTGCTTAATTACCGTTACATGTTAAAAATTCTTGCTCGTGCATGCTTGCTTGCGTGATATGGCCATCATGCGTTCTTGTAAACGATTTATATCCTGCTGTGCTTGTACATACTATTCTAGTCTTATTTCATGCTTGTTACATCATTCGAGATCTTGTTCAATCACTCTTGTTCACGTATCATGTTTAATTGGATTTATCGTTCATGCATATCTTGATATTGTGCCTACCTAGTTCTTAATGTTAATCACTTATATTACTACCCACACATTGAGGTGTAAATCCTATTGGGCTAGTTCGTCATTAATTGCTTCTTACATTTTAGGTGGCAGAGACCAAGAAGAGGAGGGCCAAGCATTGATGGAATGCATCTGAGTGATGAGCGTATTCCATCCATAGGATCTGCCGTTAGTTTGCTTTGGGAATAAGTTCAATGAAGTCGGATGCGAGGAAGTACAGACTCATGTAATTTTTATTTCTTAAGTCACTATGAGTGTGATGTTAATGGTGTGGTGTTTGACATAATAAGATTGGTCTATTGGTTTAGTTGTGTTCATTATGTGGGCCCTATTATGTTGTATAGATACACATTAAAGCTCGCGAGCTATAGGCTTATTTGCCGATTGCTCACATCTCAGAACATGGATTCCATCCAATATTTCCACTGCGTAAGTTCTCGGGACGTGATAGTTTGGTGGTATCAGAGACTAAGAATAAAAAAAGATTTTTAGTCCAAGGTCTAGGGCATAGCCAAACAATTTACGTCATGAACAATTCCTATAAGTCTCCCAGTAAGTATAGGTAGAGCATAGGAACCAATAGGAATTTTTAAGTCCTAGGTTTAAATGATACCCAAAAATTTACGTCATGGACGATATATATAGTGCCTGGTGAGATTGGGTAGAGACTAGGAATAAGCTAATTTAAAGACTAAATACCCATACCCATAAGTAAATAGTGTCCTAAGACCTTGACGGGTTGATGTCCTTTTCACAAGAACCTCATCATTCCTTAGCAATGGCTCGTAACTAGTGGCAAGTGATGAGCAGGAGATACTGGTAGGACTTACTCAAGCCCTGCAGAATGTAGTACAAGTGGGAGCTCAAGCTGGAGCTCAGAATGGAGCAGGAGACCTGCACCACAATTTCTGTAGTTTGCACCCCTCTCGCTTCTCTGGATCTTCTGACATAGAGAAGGCATAAAATTTGCTGGACGAAATGGAAAGAAATTTCCAAGTAATGCAATGCACTGAAAGGGAGAAGGTATTGTTGGCTACTTTCCAACTAAGCAAGGATGCTAAAGCATGGTGGAAGGCCACATCAGCCCATCTACCTAATGATGCTGAACTAGAATGGGAAGGGATATACTGGAGAAAATACTTCTCTGAGAGGCTCCAAGAAAGGAAAGCTGCAGAGTTTGCCGCACTAAAGTAGGAGGGTATGTCTGTGGCTAAGTATGAAGCCCAGTTCACTCGTTTGGCACAATATGTCCCACATTTGGTAGGTACATAAAAGCTAAAGGTTAACCGATTTATGGATGGGCTCAGGCCCATATTTATTGAAAATCTGGGACCATATAAAATACATACATATGCGGAAATGGTTCAGAGAGCTCAACTGGTAGAAGATACAATGGAAAAATGGAAAGCCTCAAAGGGAAATAAGTAGCAAGGCCAGCTTATATAAAGAAGGAAGCACCCCATATTGTGCGACTATTCACCCAAGAAACAACGGTAATAAGAGATCAAATGAGGGAAACGACGTCGGCAATAATAAGAAGATCAAGGTAGAAGAGCAACTAGCCATGGAGAATTGCAAATTTTATTATAAAGTCTAGACACCAAACGGATGAGTGCTAGAAGAAGGCCGGAGCCTGCCTGCATTGTGGAAGTCACGATCACCCTATACCCAACTGCCCCATGCTAAAGACCAAGCTAGAAGGAACCAAGGTGTGTAAAATGTCAAGGGGCGTGAATGCGGTGATCCGAGCGGAAGTCTTGAGGGAGGAGGTATGGTGAAAGATGCTATCCTTGTTTAACCTTTAGATTGATCTTATGATGCCTATCTTATTGGTATATTCCCAAGTGGAGGAGATGATTAAGGGAAAAGTCGGGAAAAAATAATCTAGTAGTCTTGCCATAGTCATCTCGTGAATAAGATGGAAGCAATATAACTGTAGCAGTGGGCAGAAGTGGAATGAATTAAATGAATAGTATTAGTGGCCCATAGGTGAAGATGAAATGGCATCTATGAGCAAGGATGTTGATACAAGCTAGAGAGTAGGAAGGATCAAATCTGAAATGACATTGAGAACCCCAATTACCAAGATTCACCTGATGATCTGTGTGAATTTGGGGACCAAATTCTCTTAGTGGGGGAGGGTGTAGCACCCTGAAAATTAGTAATAAGTTGAAAGAGCAAACTAGGGTCTTACTAAAGCCTTCTCTATTAAACAATATAATATTAACCACAATAAGTTGACTATTAGACCTTGTTCAACAATCGGTGTGAGTACACACCAATCGATATGCAACTATGCGGATAACATCAAACGGTAGAAATATAACAACAATCGATGTTTAAGGATAATCGATGTTGGATAGTAATCGATGTTTAATGATAATTGATGATGGTCAGCAATCGATGTTTAAGGACAATCGATGTTGGTCAGCAATCAATGTTTAAAGGAGCAATCGATGTTGGTCAGCAATCGATGTTTAAGGACAATCGATGTTGGATAGTAATCGATGTTTAAAAGAGCAATCGATGTTGCTCAGCAATCGATGTTTAATGACAATCGATGTTGGTCAACAATCGATATGGATTATAAGGGCAATCGATATAGAAATTTGAATGGGCAAGATACAACGTCGTCAGTCGAAGTGGAACTTTGTATATGACGAAGTTAAGTTTTGACTGATCATGGCCACATTGTGCATGATGAAGTGCAACTTTGTATATGACAAAGTTATACTTTGGATATGATGAAGATAGCTTTGACTGACCATGACCAAATCATGGATGATGAAGTGGAACATCGTATATGACGAAGTGGACTTCGTACATGACAAAGTTAGGCTTCGGATATGACGAAGTTAGCTTCGACTGACCATGACCGAATCATGTATGACAAAGTGAAACTTCGTATATAGTGAACTGGACTTTGTATATGACGAAGTTCAACTTCGGATATGACGAAGTTAGCTTCGACTGACCATGACCAAATCAGGCATGACGAAGTTACCGATCACTGCAAAACTAGGAAAAAATAGAAATGATAGTACAAGAATATTCTTAAATATTATAACATAAACCATGAGTATTGTTATCATTAAAATAAAGGAATAAATTATAGGAGTGGTTCAATATAAATGATAGATCCAATAGGGTTATTGGACCTATAGGTGGGGGGAACATAAGGAAAAATCATGTTAAATATAACCCGATAATAAAATGGGTTAGTTAAGATAAATATGGAAAGTATGGACCATAATTTGTAACTGAACTTGAATCCAACAGGTGATTCTGAATCTACTCCCTTAAACTAACCAAATAGGAATAGACTTGTTATGGAAATAACTCCTATGGAAGTTCTGAACATGGTAGGACTTTTACCAAGAGTTTAGGAAAACTTCAAACTTGGAAACTGCACCATCGTTAGACTTCCATATTAACAAACATTCGTGCCCCATCAAGACGAGGGGTTTCCTAAAGGCTTCCTACTCCATTGGGATGGGAATCCTCCAACTGGAAGGGATCAAGCTAACACCGCAACCCCACTTTCCTAGTTACAATAGGACTCCTCCTACATCTATAAATACGTCATAAAACTCTTGGGGATGAGCTACCAACTTGCTACGTGACGTGTGTGAGATCCCGATTATGACTAATGGGTTGAACCACATTTCTTGCTACCTTAGTGGGCCCCTAATTGGTCACTCACCTTGAGCCCATCATTTGCCTTGATTTGAGCCCATTAATCCATTAAAATACTTGAAATCCGAAATCAACATTTGAGAGTCCCTAGAGGGATATGACTCTATTTTATCATGTGGTTAGAGAAAATAATCCAAGATAATTCGGTTTCCTTGTCGCGACGCATCGTGGCGCCGCGACTATAGTCGCGACGGGTTGGGCCGCCGCGACAGCCCATGCATTATCCATGCACGTGGGCAATGCTGTCGCGTCCCCCCGCACCGTCGCGTTTCTAGTCGCGACCCTACGATCTGACGCGACAATGCCCGAGATCTCTGGCCTCCGTAACCACACCCTATTTATCCTCCCATGCACTTTGACTTGGTCTATGGGGGTTATCCCGACCCCTTGGATGGATCCTTGGCCCTAGGGACTCTCCTAAGCTCCCCTAAGGACTCTACACCCGATTTTGGTAGAGCTTTATCCCCCTTTTTAATTTCCAAATCTTTTTGAGGAGATAATACCTAATTTTCTCACTCCAAGCTCTATATAAGGAAGGCCCCTCCTCATGGACGAAGAGAGCCTAATGATTACCCCGAAGGGCTGCCGAAATTTCATCTGAACTAGACTTAGCCACGCAGCCACTCATTCCCTTCATTCCCTTCGCATTCCACTCCTCACAACTCACTCATTTCACCATCATGGAGCAAGGAACGTGAAGAGGGCGACTCCAGCAATCTCCTGACCTCTTTGCGCATCATCGGAGCTGCATCCACGCCAGGAAGTCGCCCTAATGGGGCTCATTCCCTTTCCTCTTCCTCTTTTCTATTTCTACATGCATTTTTATGTTCTTTTAAATAGAGCATATCCACCATCCACCCACGTTTTCCCACACCCAGGGGTTTAAAACCACCCCAGGTGCGTTCCCACCATGATCTCCCATCTCATTTCGTCTTTTAGAATAGATACTACACTTTACATGTTCTAATAGGGTCTTTCTTTGTGTCTTCTTTTAATTGATAGGCAAGCAAGCAAAGTCTACGAGAAGCTCTGGTGCTCTGGCCGCTGGAGGACTAGAAGAAGGTCACAACATCAATTCTCCCGCATTCAGAGAACGCGACGTCCTGGGGTGACGCGACATAGACGCGTCGATTTCCACTGACGCGATAATAGAGACGCGGCGGCCATGGCGGCCGCGACATCAGGTCAGTTTCCTGTTCTCTTCCTTTTTCCTGGTTTAAGTTAGCCATTATCTTTCCATACCATTAGGCAACTTATCTAGGTGGCGATCACATCCTTTTTTCCCATACTATCATATTTGATATTCATGTCCGTGTCGAGGGGAAGCCAATCCCTGTGATTACACCTGTTGGCGATCACGGTGGGACCTTCAGTGCTACCCTCGTAGATCTAACTTGCTTTCTTGCCATATTTTCTTTCTTTTTTTGTCCTTTTGGTGCCCTATTAGTCTTCTTTTGTTCTTTGTTTCCTGCTTTTTTGCCCCCGGTTCGTGTCGCGACGCATCGCGGTGACGCGATAAGGTCGCGTCGCTAGACAACGACGCGATAGCAGGTCAGTTTTTCTTCTTATACCTGCCTTACCCTGCTTCTATAAGATCATGCATCCTTGTTCCATGTATATGTGCCGTGTATTGTCGTGTTTTTGGATGTTAGAATTTGTTAGGGTTCAGTTTTCCTTTTAGTTCTTATTTGTAAGTTTTCGGGTCGAGTCGCGGCGTAGCGTATGGACCGACATGGTCGCGCCGCGGTGAGCGTCGCGTCAAAAGGTACGCTCTGTTTGTTAATGCTTCCATCCATGAATCGATTTTTGAGTGCTTCTGATCCATGCTGTATTGATTTAGGTTTTTGTGCTTTTACCTTCTGGTAGGGTAGTCTGTTTGAGTTGGGTTGGTGACCCACTGTGTCTTCGGGCCTCTGTCATTATCGCGGCCGCTCGCGTTGTCGCGATAGGGTCGCGGCGTACCCGGTCACCGCGACTCGGCCAGACCCATCTGGTCGCCCTGTTTGTTTTTCATCTATCACTTGTGCATACATTTCGGGCATTTAGGCCCATTGCATACGCTGCTAAACCCATTTGATCAGGTTCCCCCTTGGTTGAGTGAGTCCTCTCACCTACGAGCACTCGTAGGCTGACTCGGGCCCGCCTTCCGAGGACCTCCGTAAGTCCCCGTGGCCGTACGCACGTTGCGGTTCGCCGGGCTGGTTGTACCAGTTGCACCTTTAGTTTGAGCCATCCTCGTGAGTGAGTGTGCACCATCCTTAGTCATACCGGAGCACTTGAGTTCATTCCTATCAGGGACCGCATGACCGAGTGACATCCCTTTAATCAATTCACTTAAAAGGTCAAGTTCGAATCTTAAGAAATTTGCGTTGTAAGCATGATAACTTGAGTGCTTTGCTCCCCCTTCTCCTCTCTGTCTTTCTTGTCGTGATAGAGTTTAGGTGTGCCCCCCAAATTGGTTGGAGGGTGTATGCGTCATTGTTTAGGGAGATCGAGTCAGTCCCTCCGATCCTCGTGCTTTATCATAATCCCCTCTTCGACATGGACCAATTTCGAGTCCTTGCCGATATGCCCTACCCTTGGGTTGCTCGAGGAAGTGGCCCAACCTTCCATGGCCACTCTCCCGGGGCATATCCAGCCTCCCTCCATTACTGGGATCCAATCCCGTCCTCCTCCTCCGGGGGATGATGACCCTCACTCTCAATTCAGCCAGCTCCTTCCTCACCTCACTCCGGACCAAGTCCGAGAGTTCATAGCTGCTGCCAAGGGGAAACAACCTTTATCTCCCCGGGGTCAAAATCCAGCCCGACCGGCGGTGGAGTCCTCCGTCCGCGTCGCTTCAGCCCCTCACTTTCCTTCGTCTGGGGCAGACCCTACACCTCTCCGTCCTCGGGCCATTCATTTTTCAGAACCAAGCTACCTCCCCCACGAGATGTTCGGCCTCGGTCTCCTCCCACTACATATTATACGGCCGAACCAGCTCCGCTTCCTCGCGAGAGGTCTCACTCCTTCGAGCAGCCACGCTCCCTTGTCCCTACGCATCAGATCCAATCTCCTTCCGATTTCTTGGCGGAATGGACAAGTATGAAGAAGGAGCTTCATGACCTCCGGAGGCAAATTGATCCTCGAAGGTAGCTGACATTGCCCTCCCATCCTTCCATACCTCTGGGTGCCTCCCCAGTCTGAGCTCCCTGTATATCGTCGATACTCTGGGGTAGGGGACCCCTATGTTCATCTGAAGGACTTCGTCTATGAATCGGCGCCGCACAAGTATGACCGCCATCTCATGGCATATTTGTTTAGAAAATCATTAGATGGTCCAGCCTTAGAGTGGTTCTATTCTTTGCCTCCCGAGGAAGCCGAGGACTTCCAAATCGTCCAAGAGAGGTTTCTGCAGCAGTTTCAGGATCGGGTGGGACCCGAATACTCTTTTGTGGATTTGGTAGCTGAGAAGATGAAACCAGAAGAGGATTTCTCCACCTATGCTGACCGGTGGCGCTCTTTGGCCGCCAAGGTCCGTTGCCCAATGCCTGAGGAGGAGAAAGTAAAGTTGTTGATCTCCAATGCCACACCC
>CM024756.1:35986292-36063536 GCA_014218235.1 Colocasia esculenta
TTAAAAATAGAAGGATCCACATAGTCCAGGACTACCCAGATGTATTCCCTGAAGACATACCGGAGTCCCCCCTGAACGTGACGTCAACTTCTCCATTGAGTTGACTCCTGGAGCTGCACCGGTATCGCGTCACCGTACCGGATGTCGCCTGCCGAATTGAAGAACTAAAAGCACAACTGATGGAGCTGCTAGAGAAGGGGTTCATCAGACCAAGTACCTCCCCTTGGGGAGCACCTGTGCTATTCGTCAAAAAGAAGGATGGGTCGATGAGACTATGCATCGACTATCGTCAACTCAACCAATTGACCATCAAGAACAAGTACCCATTGCCTAGGGTTGATGAACTATTCGACCAGATATCTGGAGCCTAGTACTTCTCCAACATCGACCCTCGATCTGGCTATCATCAAATGAGGATCAAGGATGACGATATCTTCAAAACGGCCTTCAGGAGCAGGTATGGACATTACGAATTGTTGTTATGCCTTTTGGTCTAACCAATGCTCCTGCAGCCTTTATGCAACTCATGAACAGCATATATCGGCAAAACCTTGACAAATTTGTGGTTGTCTTCATCGACGATATCCTCATATATTCAAAGACCAAGGAAGATCATGAAGAACACTTGAGGACCGCACTGCAAGTCTTACGAGACAACAAACTATATGCAAAATTAAGCAAGTGCGAGTTCTGTCGAAGAAGTGTCTTTCTTGGGCCATGTCATATCAAAGGACGGCATCTCTGTTGATCCTTCCAAAGTCGAAGCTGTACTCAACTGGGAGAGACCAACCAATGTCACAGAAATAAAGCTTCCTAGGACTGGCTGGCTACTACAGACGGTTCATCAAGGACTTCTCAAGATCGCTGTTCCTCTCACGCGTCTGACACGAAGGAGAATCCATACTCCTGGAGTAAAGAGTGTGAGAAGAGTTTCCAAACTCTCAAAGACTGCCTTACCTCAGCACCTGTTCTCTGCTCTGCCAATAGAGGGAGAAGGTTTCTCTGTCTACACCGATGCCTCAGAATCGGGCTAGGATGTGTACTCATGCAAAAGGAGAGGTCATCGCCTATTCTTCAAGACAACTGAAGACACATGAAGGCAACTACCCTGTACATGATCTCGAGCTGGCTGCTGTGGTCTTCGCCTTGAAGATTTGGAGACACTATCTATATGGCGAGCAATTCACTGTCTACTCAACCATAAAGTCTGAAGTATTATTCTCCTCAGAAAGAACTCAATATGAGGCAGAGAAGATGGTTAGAATATCTAAAGGACTTCGATTTCACATCCAGTACCATCCAGGTAAGGGAAACGCCGTGGCTGATGCTCTTAGTAGAAAGCCAATGGCATCTATCTCAAGTCTAGTCCTTGGCGAGATGCAATTACTTGAACAATTCGCGAGGCTAGACTTAACTATTGAACATAGGGATGATCATTTTTTGATTGCCAATCTCAAGATCCAATCCACTCTGCTGGAAATCAAGATGCAACAGGACAACGATCCATTCTTGGTTCGTGTCAAGGAAACCTTAGCGACAGACTGGATTTTGCCATCACTGAAGATGGAAGGTTAGTATTCCAAGGGAGAACTTGTGTCCCAGACAACGAAGCCCTAAAAAGGAAACTAATGGATGAAGCTCATCAAACTAAGTACACTATTCATCCAGGAGGTACCAAAATGTATCAAGACATGAAAAGAAATTTTGGTGGCCGAATATGAAGAGGAAGTAGCCGAGCATGTAGCTCATTGCCTCACATGTCAGCAAGTAAAGCGAACATACCTGCGCCCTGCCGGTGTACTCAGACCGCTAGATATCCCAGAATGGAATGGGAAAGCATTGGCATGGACTTCATCATGGGTTTATGTAGAACTCGTGTGGACTTGACGCCATATGGGTCATCGTTGACCGTTGACCAAATCTGCGCACTTCTTACCCATAAAGAGTACATGGTCTGTGGAGGTGCTAGCTGCATTATATGTCAAAGAGATCGTGCGGTTGCACGGTATTCCGTCATCCATTATCTCAGATCGAGATCCAAGGTTCACCTCTCATTTTTGGAAGGGTTGCAAACTCCCTTGGTACGAAGCTTAATTTTAGTACTGCCTTTCACCCCGCAACTGATGGCAAACTAAGAGGACAAATCAAATTGTAGAAGACATGTTAAGAGCCTGCATTATAGATTTCAAAGGTCATTGGAATGAACACTTACCCTTGATTGAGTTTGCCTATAACAACAGTTACCAGCGAGTATTAAAATGGCACCATTTGAAGCACTTTATGGCAGAATTGTAGATCTCCTGTGTCTGGAATGAAGTGGGAGAACAACAATGGTTAGGACCTGACATGGTACAAAGTACAACCCGGGATATACAGATGATACGAGATCGACTCAAGATTGCTCAGTCTAGACAGAAGAGCTATGCCGATAAGAGAAGACGGATCTGGAATTTCAAATAGGAATCATGTGCTATTAAAGGTATCTCCTACCCGTGGTATTCAAGATTCGGAGTAAAAGGAAAACTTAGTCTAAGATTCATTGGTCCTTTCGAAGTACTTGAAAGGATTGGTGAAGTTGCTTACAGACTGGCCTTGCCACCAAATTGGCAAGTGTGCACAATGTCTTCCATGACTCCATGCTTAGAAAGTATGTGTACGATCCTACACATGTCATTCGCCATGATGATCTGGTGTTAAAACAAGGACATGACGTATGAAGAGAAGCCGATCAAGATATTGGACCGGAAGGTACAACAACTCAGAAATCGTCCCATTCATGTGGTGAAGGTCTTATGGAATAACCGCGGAGTGGAAGAAGCCACATGGAACCAGAAGGAATTATTAGACGCAACTACCCTGATCTATTTGGTAAGTCATTCTCTCCTGTCAGGTCATATGAATTGGGGACAAAATTCTTTTAAGAGGGGGAGGATGTAGCAACCTGAATTTTTGAGAAAAAAAATAATTTAATAATAAATTAAAAACTCAGAAAAAGGGATAATCAATAAAAGAGCATTTAATAAAACCCATTAAATGAAAAGAGTAATGGCTTTGCTTAATGGATCCTCTAAAATTTATTGGGTCAAAATATGAATCTACAATAGTAAAATAGTGGGAAAATACCCTAAATCCATAACTTAAGTATTACTAAATAGCAAAGAGACATTTAATGCATTAAATAAGTAATTTGAGATGGAATTGGATTCCTAAACCTACCCATATGGTTTAGCACGAATTTGGATCTCTTCCTAGCCTAAATAGATATTGGAAAGCAAGGAAGGAAGTTGGAGTTAGGAAATCTCGTAATTAAGAGAAATTAGAGTAGAAATAGGAATAAGAACTTGTGTTTAAATAATACACCTCCTAAACCCTCTTGGCCGACCCTAGTTCGTTGCAAAGGTTGTTGGACGTGGAGAAGAGGCCAAGGAGGAGAGGATCTCGTGGGAAGAAGGAGTTCTTGGAGCTTCTTCCTCGTTCTTCAAGTTTTAGCCCTAGAAGAGAAATCGAGTCAAGGTAGGCATTCTCACAAGCATAAACCATGAAACTTTTTCTGTAGATGTCTCATCTATCAGGAACGAAACCCTCAAGTTTCATAATTTTCCATCGAGCATATCTTTAGTTCTTGATTTTTCATGTTCTGCAACTTACATGACCCTGAACCCTCTTCTTAACTCTTGATCTCCTTGTATACTCAATCCCATGCTGCGAAATTTTATTGTAGAAACTGATGCATGTTAGGGATCTTTTGACCCTGAAAGCCCTAATTTTTGTTGAGCATGTTGCTCGAATTAAATCAATCTTGCTCTCTATATCATGTTCTGTGTTACTCGTTCTTGTTCATTCTCAAACCCTATTCAAACCATGCTCTCTTTCAAATTCCTATTTACTGGAAGTACTCTTGCATGTCTAGTTTCATTTGACACTAATTTCGTGATTTTTCATCATGTATATATTAGTTATGATTTTCTAAACGACCCTATATCAATTTGATTCAAGTTGTCCCGCAATCCAAAGCCTGGTCTGATTCCTGTCAGATCCAGGCACAGACCACCAGATTGCGATGGGCCGATATGTCGCCTTCTGGAGGTTGATTGCGACAGTCTACCCGTCGCATTCAGAAAGTGACAGGTAAGCCGTCGCTATCCCTGTGTCTGTCTTATCGCGACCCTTTCCCGCCTCTGTCGCATTCACAAGGCCGTCGCGACAGTACCCATGTCGCGATCTGCCTACCCCTGTCGCAATCCTCATTGGCCCATGTCGCATACACAGGTTTTTGATGAAAACCCTTAAAATTTATTTCTGTCGCTTTCTAAATAATTCTTACGCCTTTTTACGGTTATACCCCCAGTAAAAACCCTGCTTTAAAATGGAGCTATATTCAATGTTTTAAAATAAATATTCACGACTTCTTTTCTATCTATGATTTCTCTTACACATGCACACACATGAACCATCCATATATGGCTGAAATCTGGCATAAAATATCTCATAATGTATCTGGTAATTTATTGCAATGAAGTATATTAATTGCCCTATTTTAAAGGACTTGTATTCGTTTCTTGCGTTGTTTATATACCGATATCGACGCTCCACTGTTCTAGAATTCCTCTAGAACGTCGAGCACCTATTTTATAAAGACACTTTACTTGGCTTGTGGTGAACTCTCCGTCGGATATTCCTTTCGCCGAACTAGTGAACCCTTGCACAAGGCCTCCGCAAGTCTCCTCTGATCATGGATTCTCACATGGTCGACGAGCCGTTGTACCCTAACGCCTATGATACCTTTAGGCATCGATATGATCCAACGGCTATTAGAAGATTCGCTCTTACCATAATCACGTCGGACCTCTGGACTTGTGCATAACATGGCCAGCGGAAGATCGTGAATTCCACCTGACTGCCAATACGACGTGCGCATGTTGTGCAATTGTTACTATCGCCTGTTATACTCGACGTGTTACGTGCAATGTCCATTAGCTCTCATCTGTACTCTACTCGCTCGTCTATTCACGTTCACTCTACTATCTCGTCTATTCATCTAGTGCTCTCATCTACTTCTTGGTACTCTATATTGGCCATTGACTAATTGTCTAAAGATAAACAATATAACCAATGCCTGACAATATATAAGGGGCCCGATCTGGTCCTGGGATGTGTGCCCGAAAGTGCTAGTGCCCATGGGAGTTAAATGATCAGAGTGTTTTGGCATTACACTCAAGTGCTATCTATCTCGACTATCTATATGACAATCAAAACACAAAACGTGCTATACTCTCTCAATGTCTAGAATGACAAACAAGTGCTATACTCGTTGTGCTATTACTATACTTGTGCTAGTTGTGCTATGGCCATCCTGCTATTGTAGCGTGCTATACTCGATACTTGTGCTATTTTTGGAAACTGTACTCGATCTCGTGCTATTGTGTTATCTCTTGCTATATTTTGACTCCCTTGTACCTGCTATCTTTAGACACTTTGCCATTAAATGCGTTAATTATTTAAAGCCTACTTGAGCCTGAGATTTAAGTCCTACTGGGCGTTATCGCTCACCCTACGTTATTTGATGTTGTGTTCTCAGGTGAGACCGAGGATGACACATACACTCACGAGGAAGGGAATGACCAAGAGTGAAGCCAGGAGTACCCTCGAGTCATTATGTTATCTTAGAGTTGTAGTTAGTTATTTCCTTTTCTTTGAAATGTAATTGGGCCCTATAGAATGGCTTTGATATTAGTGGTTGTAACTAGACATTTGAAAAGTTATTAATGAGAAAGATTTGCTTTAGTATTATTCAATGTGCAATGGTTTGATGTGTAGTACACGCTCTATACCTTTTTCTTGCAACTGCCTTCGCGCTTCGTTATTCCGCGTCGGGGCGTGACACACGTTTGATTACAAATAAATCGTTCCCATAACGATTCCTTAAGTCATCACATCGATTTCTTAAGACTTCGTAACGATTCGCTCATCGCAACGATTCCTTAAGTCATCACATCGATTCCTTAAGACTTCGTAACGATTTGCTCATCGCAACGATTCCTTAAGTTATCGCATCGATTTCTTAAGACTTCGTACGATTCGCTCATCGCAACGATTCCTTAAGTCATCGCATCGATTTCTTAAGACTTCGTAACGATTTGCTCATCGCAACGATTCCCTAAGTCATCACATCGATCGTTTTTAGAGCTCATAACGATTTGCTTCGCACACGATTTCTTTAGAGCTCATAACGATTTGCTTCACGCATCGATTTCTTTAGAGCTCATAACGATTTGCTTCGCGCATGCCATTTCTTTAGAGCTCATAACGATTTGTTTCGCACATCAACTTCTTTTAGAGCTCATAATGATTTGCTTCGCGCATCAACTTCTTTTAGAGCTCATAACGATTTGCTTCAATGCAACGATTTCCTAATTGTTCATAACGATTTCTTCACTGAACACAACAATTTGCTTCATGCAAAGATTCCTAAGTGTTCATAACGATTTCTTCACTGAACACAACGATTTGCTCTCCATAACGATTTCTTTAGTAAACATAACGATTTGGTTATGTCTTACAGTGATTTAGCTAAATTGACTGATCATAACGATTTCATAAGTCATGATTGTATCGACTTCTTATGTACAACGATTTGCTATTGGTCAAAGCATTGAATAGTCAAAGTCGTCACGCATATCCTTCTGACATCTCTGCATTTAATGTAGACTAAACGTATCTCTGCATGCATGCAGACGATAACATCCATTATCGTGCTTTCTCTGCGCGTATCTTTTAGAACAACCATTTGACATTACTATTTCTGTGATTATTTGTTCTAATGTTGACTGACATCAGAAGACAACTTAGCTATCTATCGTTTAAGCTTGAAATATGAGCAGATATCTGATGACAGTCCATCTTACAACGTTGGACAAAATAGAAGCCAAAGAATAACACTGAAGATTTACGTGCACAAATGGATAAAAGACTGTTGACTAACAGCTTCAAAAAGGCCATTCAGTCTAACGTCTACCAAAGCTAGAGACAACGGACTTCTCAACGTTCAAATTTCAAATAAGAGATATATATAAGCAAGAGTGAAACTCCAGAGAAGACAACCTTTTGAAAAACCAGCTTCCAAGCAACTGCATTGAAGTTCTCTGCGAGTTCTCTAGAAAAGAGCCAAGCCTCATTTTCCATTAGTCTTAGCTTTTAGCTCTCTGTGCTGTAATAGAAATCTTGAGAGAGAGCCTGTGTAGTTCTGAGAGAGACCATTGTTTAGATCTCCTTCTCTCAGGGCTATTTTCTTCAGATCGTGGCTAGTTAAAGCATGATCTAGGGGCGTGTTTTATTGCTTACTTTTGCTGAGTTGATCCCTTCTGTTGTGAAGGAAGACCTGGTGGGGCATCCAGGGTGTTGTAGTTCCCTTCGTGTGAAGGAAGACCAGCTAAGCTGGGTGTTGTAGTGTGCATAGGGGGACTATACCCTAGTTAGTAAATCCTGAGTTATTGCTCAGGGACTGGACGTAGGACTCCAAGGAGAGGAGGTCCGAACTAGGATAAACTCTGTGTGTTGTGTGATTGATTTCCTGTGTGTGTTTGCTGTTTATTCTAACTTTCTCTAACCTTCATCGAAGAACGTCTTTGTGTGAACGTTTTAAGTACATGTATTAATCAAATAATTTTTAAAAGAACCATTGACCCCCCCCTCTGGCTCGTCAACTGGGCACCAGTGGTATCAGAGCGAGTCTCTTCGACAAAGAAGAAGATCCAACGATCTGAAGAGTAAAGATCCATGGAAGCCTAAGGTAACATTGAAGGTCAGTCTGTCAACCAACCCCCTCACTTCGATGGTGAAGATTCTGCTTATTGGAAGACCAGAATGGAGTACTTTCTGCAAGGCCCGATTATTAGATATGGTCCATAGTAGAAGAAGGTGATCTCCTGGTCACAAATGAGAAGGCTCAGTGGACAGATGACGACAGAAAAAAGATCTCCTTGAATTGTAAAGCAAAGAGTATTATGTGCTGTGCCCTGAGTAAGAAAGAATTCAACAGAGTTTCAGCCTGCAAATCCGCAATGGAGATGTGGGAAAAGCTCAGAATCACCTATGAAGCACAGAAAAGGTGAAGGAGACAAGAATTGACATTCTTGTTACACAATATGAGAGATTTCAGATGCAATCAGGTGAGTCCATAACTCAAATGTTCAGTCGATTCACTGATATTACAAATGGTTGGCTGGACTAGGGAAAACTTATGAGATTGGAGGCATGGTAGGAAAATTCTCAGATCCTTACCATCCTCATGGACCCCAAAGGTAACAGCTATTGAGGAACTAATGATCTGAAAAAGATGTCTGTGGAAAAGCTCATTGGGTCTCTTATGGCCCATGAGATCAATATGGAGAGACTAGGAGAGTCCTCAAGTAGAAAGAAGCAGTCCAATACCCTGAAAGCTGAAGAGAACTTGTCAGAAGTAAGATCAGATGAAATGAAATGTTGCCTGAAAATGAAAGCAATGCTATCAAGAAGATTGCAACAAATTTTGACCAAGAAAAGAAGTTCCAATCCAGCAGAAGACACTTCAAGAAACATAAGGATTTCAAGAAGTCAGAAGGATAGATCAGAAGAAGACTGATCCAATATGTTATGAGTGTAAGAAGCCTGGACACATCAAGGCAGAATGTCCAAAGCTTAAAAATATGGACACAAGAAAAGGACAACTTCAGACGATTCAAGAAATACAAGAAGAAGGCAATGGCAGCCGCTTGGGAAACAGCAGCGACTCAGTCTGTGAGTCAAGCTCGAGCAGTGATGAAGAAGAGCCAACATGACTTTCATGGAAAATACAGATGATAAGGTAACATCTGACTCCTCTTTTGATTCCTGCAATGATTCTGATTCGGATAATTTATAGGAAGCATTCAATGAACTATATGATAAATATAGAGATGTATCTAAATTATTGAAAGCCAGTAAGAAACATTACTTACTTAGAAACACAAACTCAGATCTAAAATCAGAAATGAACAGCTAGAAAAACAGTTAACTGAACTTAAAAGAAGAAATGAGTTATTATGTGAAGATCTAAAAGATAAGAATGAACAAATAATTAAATTGGAAAAACAAGCAAGCTCAGATGAACTGAAAATAGATAAACTCATTAACAGAAGAAAATAAAAAGTTATCTAGCACATTGGAAAAATTCACAATGGTAAAACTCCCTCATATTAAAAGGTGCTAGAAGATCAGGTAAGAAGAAAAATGGATTAGGATATACACCCCCAGATAATGAAGAAACCATAGTTTATCCTAAAACATATCCAACACCAAAATTTGTACCTGAACAAAACATTGCATACAAAGCAGATTTCAAATATATAGAAAAAGTAACTAAATTATCCTGTTGTAGTCACTGCAACAAGTTAGGCACATATCATAACAACATGCCCAACAAGACATAAGAATGGATAATCAAAAGCGAAATCAATGATACTAACCAATTAGGACCCAAAAGAACTTGGGTACCTAAAGCTTATGTTTTCATTACCGGGAGGCCTTAGAGCATCAAAATGGTAACTGGACAGTAGGTGCTCAAGGCATATGTCAGGGAACAGGAAAAATTTCTCTCAACTAAAAGCCGAAGAAGAACAGTTACTTATGGAGACAATGGAAAAGGCACACAGTTATTGGTACTGGATCAGTTGGCAGTAAAGGAAAACCCATAATGAAGATGTTCTTTGTGTAAAGGGTTTGAAGCATCACCTCATAAGCATCAGCCAACTTTGTGACAAGGGTCAACAAATAATGTTTCAAGAATCCAAGTTATTATCATGAAGGTGTGTTAGTTATGGGTGTCATCAAGCCAATCATAACTTGTACAATCTTGTTCTTTGATATAATAATAGGCTTTATATTCGTTATGTGTAATTTGTTTATCGTTTCATTATGAAGTCCATGAATATGCGCAATGGATATTAATTATGATGAGATCATAACAATGAGATTGATATCATTTAAACGTATATTCTTAATTGTTCCATAGTCGGAGGATATCCGAGAAGGACATCGGATATCCGGTTAGGCTAGTACAGGTTGCACCTGCTCATATGATGAGGGTGGCTGGTCTCATAGTCACTTTGTGGGGACACTAAGGTGAATCTGTAGGTGCTCATTAGAGAATGAGTTCACTGAACTGATCCGTTATGAATCGCTGGATGGTAATGTTACCTAACTGTCACCAGCTAGATTCATTATCACAGTGGCGTGATTGGTCCTTAGACCTGAGACACCAAGGACACCTTGTTGGTGGACTTCTGGGTTTTTGACCTTGACTTATAGATCTCTAGCCATGAGGTCTTAATCAGTTAAGTGTTCGGATCTAGTGGAATACCTTCGAAGGTGATTGTGTGGTCAATATGGGATCGCTCGCTCTCGTAATAGGAGAGTGAATGCTCTACGGAAGATGCCTGATAGTCCCTGGCCAGGGCAAGACTACTTATTAGAAAAGGAGTTTTCTGATATAGTTATGCGGCACCCAACCGAGTGAGGTGCAATTTAGGGTTTGACAGTTGACCATACCCTAAGTGCACTCGGGAGCATTGTACAAGCGAAGGATTATAGTCACGTGGTAACTGATGATACAAAAGGTTCCTTGAATGGGTTGCTGAACCCCAATGCTTTCCAGGATCAAGTGGTGTTGCTTGGCACCCAACTTGATTGGAAGCCCGGTCAATTATTGTGAGACGATAATTGATTGTGTAATTAATTAATATGAGATGTTAATTAATTACCATAAGTCAATAAAGAGTTATTGAGCGTAATGGGCTGAAAACTGGACTAGCAGTTGGGCCTAGAGGGTCATATGCATAGAGTTCCGAACAGACTGGGCAAGGTGTTCTTTATAGACAATGACTGGGTTTTTATGAAAAACCACGGTGTCTATAAATATACGTTGAGAGTTAAACCCTGGGCCAAGCTCCAGGCTTAACCCTGGCGCGCCCCCCTCCTCTCTCTCTCCCAGGGTGCCCCCCACCCTCTCTCTCCTCTCTCGCACATGGTGGAGCTGAGATCCAGAAGACGCGTGGAGAACGAGGAGATCCGTCTGCGTCCGGAGCTCGCGTGGATATGTCTAGAGGCCGGACACTTGAACGGCTTGAAGCACGGCGCCTCCTGCGCCACCTCCTCCCCGGATTCGGTAGTTACGCAACCCCGCAAAGGTAAAGATGAGATCTGCCTGTGCGTGGTTTACCGTTTTGTGTTCGATCCGACCGCCGACAACGATATCTATATGTGGAAATCGCGTTTCCGCTGCGCCCCGATCGTTTCCTTACAGTGGTATCAGAGCCAGGTTGCTAGCCCGGTCGGTATCGGCATCGTATGATCGTCATTTCATGCGTTTTTCGTCGGTTCGCGTTATGCATGAATCGCCAATTTTACTTCGCTCTTGGGTCGCACATGAGATGTGCACTTTGTGTTTGGTACATGGAAATCGTTCCTAGTACCAAGGGCTTCCAGAAGAACCTCTTGTGGCGTTGTTTGGCCCTCTGTAGAGGCCACACAACCCCTTGCAATATGCCGCCGCCATGCTTCTTGGACAGTCCAAGAAAGGGGCGTTTTCTGCATTTTTGGAGTTTTTTGGGGTTTTCTGGGTTGGTAGGGGCGTAGGGCGGCGGCTTCCGGCACCGCCGGTGCCGTCCGCGGCCGCCGGAGGCGACGCGGAGGGCGGCAGGCCGCGCCCCACCGGCGCTGCGCCGGTGGGGGGGCGGCGGCTAGGGTTTCCCAGCCGCCGCAGGCCCTATCGGGCGGCGGGGGTGACCCCGCGCGGGTTCCCCACGGGCCGCGCCGGTCCGCCCGCGGGTAAGTCGCGGGCGGACCTCCGCGGGTCCCGGGCGACCGGATCCGGCCCGCACCGGATCCGAATCCGGTCCGCCCCCCTTCCCCCCCTTTTTCCATTTTTAAAAGGTTTTAAATTGTTTAAAAATCAGAAAAAATGTTTTAAAACCCCAGAAAAATATGAAAAATTGTTTTTAAGAGTTTTAAAAATGTTTTAACTCTCAGTAAATTTTTTTCATATTTGACCCATTGCTTAATTAGTTTAAGGAAAATCTAAAATTGTTTTAGTTATTTCCTACCATCTAATTAAAGCATGTTAATTAATTAAGAATGTGATTCTTGTGAAATTAATTAACTGTAATTTTGGCGGATTCATGCAGTAACGGTGAATGAAGGTTATCTTAAGTTGTTTAGATGTTATCCATGTTAGCTAAATTGTTTAGTTAAATGGTTTTCAAAATAAATTATTATATTTTTAAATAAAATATATTTCAGAAGTAATTATGTGATAATTGCTTGTTGATGCATGTGATGTGTGTGATGGATGGTCTGGACTTAGATATCATGTGATGATTGTTATGTTATGGCAAATGATGTAATTTATGAGGACTGCGTACCTCCCTCTCTTCCTCATGAATCGGGTTGGACATTCTATCTCCCTCTTATTATGTTTCCCTTGACTTGTTCAAGTTTTCTTATTATATCTGATGTACATTTATGGGCCTGAGTCCTCCCTCTCTCCTCCATTGAATCCGGTTGTACATTCTATCTCCCTCTTATTATGTACTCCCCTTGACTTGTTCAAGGTTTCTTATTATTATCTGATGTACATTTATGGGCCTGCGTGCCCAATTTAAATATTACTTGTAATTGTAAGAAGCGGATTGGCGGAGATGGAGGAGAGTACCATGCAGGACCTTCATGGAGATAGAGTTACATCAAGCAAATGCATTCGATGCGGGGCTGCCATTTATTCACCGTGTTTGTGGATTACCAACTGGCTCTGGTAATGCCACTCTAGGTTAAAGTCCATGATCCTCCATCATATTTCTTCATGTATATGATATGTGTGGAATGTGCTATGGTATATATAATTAATATATGATATTCCAAATTCTATATATCAATAGCACACAGATATAGAGACCAAGATAAAATATATCAAAATCCCTCCTCGTTAAATTTTAAGCCGTATGTAATCATTGAGAATGAATTACGTGGCCCTCCATCATTATAGTTTTAGGATTGCCATTAGATCGGGCAAGTTTGTTGTGCTATCCACAAGGCTTGCCAAATCTGATGACAGACTAAAACTATGGCATAGTGATGTCTTAACAATAGAGGATCGGTGTAGCTTTGTTGTGCTATCCACAAGGGCTACATCCAAATCTATGCTCGTTACGTAATGATGGTACTGCTTAGACTGGATTTAATGACTTGTTGTGCTATCCACAAGGTCATTAAAATTCAGGGGCCAAAATAAGATCGGATATTGCAAGAGTTGCAAGTGTCAAGGTTGACCGCTTTCAGATCATAGTATGGTTGTTGTGCTATCCACAAGATCATGCTATGAGTCTGTGAGATTCCGATCCCCACTAGAGACCGTCGGTGTCTCCCATTCTGTATATCTGAGGGTTATACAGTCTGCCGAAAAATAGTGAGAGTTAATCTTGATTAAAGTCCTAATCTAGATTTAATTATTATTATGAACATCTGCTAATTGTGTTTACATTTCCTTTATAGGCAAAAATGTCGTCAGGTAACCCACTCCGTGGCATACTGGATGCCAACAGATTGACAGGCCCAACTACTCGGATTGGCTCAGAAACCTGAAGATTGTCCTCAGCTGAGCGCATTGCCTATGTCCTAAGGGTGAGATCCCAGTTGAACCACCCCTTGATGCACCTGAAGGGAAACGCTTGATTTGCGAAGTGGAAGGAGGATTCCACTCTGGCCCAATGCTACATGCTTGCCTCAATGAGCAATGAGTTGCAAAGGCAGCATGAGAACATGGATGCTAGATCCATCATGCAGCACTTGCAATAGCTCTTTGAAGAGCAGAGCAGGGTGGAGAGATATGAGATATCCAAGGCCCTGTTCAGAGCTTGTATGGCAGAGGGGTCTTCAGTACAGACTCATGTGCTGAAGATGATAGAGTGGATTGAGAGGCTCGAGGGGCTTGGTTTTCTCTTGACAAGGAACTAAGCACGGACCTCATTCTCCAGTACTTCCAGATTCATATTCCCATTCATTGTGAACTTCACAATGAACAAGATTGAGGTGAGTTTAGCTGAGATGCTCAACATGCTGAAGACTGCTGAGGGCAACCTTAAGAGGAAAAGCCCACTGTTCTCATGGTTGGAAAGTCCAACAAGAAGAGGAGAGCAGGGAAGCCTTTAGGAAAGGCAATGCAAAGAAGTCTAAGCAGAAACAAAAGAAGGACATAAGCAAAGGAGAAGAAAAGGGTGAGTGCTTCCACTGCAAGGAAAAGGGGCACTGGAAAAGAAATTGCAAGGACTATCTTGCAATGAAGGCTCAGGAGAAGCAGAAGCTTGGCGAGCTTCAGGTATCTATATGATAGATCTTCACTTGTCTATTAGAGATTCTACATCTTGGGTTTTAGACACTGGATGTGCTTCTCATATCTGCAATGATATGCAGTGCTGACAAGTAGAAGGAAGCTGAGCAAGGGCGAGGTGAACTTGAGGCTTGGAAACGGCACAAGTGTTGGTGCACACACTGTGGGGACAGTGAAGCTCAAGTTACCTTCTGGAGATTTGCTTTTATTAGATGATTGCTACTATGTGCCTAGTATCATTAAGAACATTATTTCTGTTTCTTGTTTAGACAGAATTGGATACATGTTTACCATTGAGAATAATAGTTGTTCAGTTTATTTGAGAAATAAACTAGTTGCTTTAGCAAGTTTGTGAATGGTTTGTATCTGCTTGATGTCTCTTATGAAAATCTCCATGTTGATGTTTCTCCTAAGAGAAGTAAGAATAGTGTGAACACTGCCTACTTATGGCATTGTAGGCTTGGTCACATTGGCGAGAATAGGCTTCAAAGTTGCATAAGAATGGATACTTAGATCCATTTGATTATGAATCATATGCAACTTGTGAATCATGTTTAATGGGTAAGTTGACCAAATCTCCATTTAGTGGACATGGACATAGGGCCAAGGACATATTGGAACTAATACATTCGGATGTATGGGTCCAATGTCTACCCAAGCCAAGGGTGGCTACTCATACTTCATTACATTCACGGATGACTACTCAAGGTTCGGATTTGTTTACTTAATGAAGTACAAATCTGAAGCCTTTGGGAATTCCAAGAATTTAAGAATGAAGTTGAGAAACAAACTGGAAAAGTATTAAAATCCTACGGTCAGATCGAGGAGGAGAATACTTGAGTACAGAGTTCACACAATTCTTAAAGGATAATGGTATCCTTTCTCAATGGACTCCTCCCTATACACCACAGATGAATGGTGTATCGGAAAGGAGGAATCGCACCTTTTTGGACATGGTACGATCCATGATGAGCCGTTCGCAGTTACCAGTTCCCTATGGGGATATGCGCTAGAGTCAGCGGCATATCTGCTGAACAGGGTTCCCAGTAAATCTGTGTCTTCTACTCCATATGAGATATGGAATGGTAGAAAGCCTGATTTTAAACATGTTAAAATCTGGGGCTGTCCTGCCCATGTAAAGAAACACGACCCAGATAAACTGGACTCCAGAACTTTAGTGCAGGTTTGTTGGATACCCAAAAGAAACATTTGGGTACTACTTTTACCATCCTAGTGAACAAAGAGTGTTTGCTGCCAGGAGAGCCGTCTTCTTGGAAGAGGAGTACCTTACCCAAGAGGACAGTGGGAGTAAGGTAGACCTAGAAGAGGTTCTAGATCCAAACTGTGCAAAGTCCACCAGGTGAACATCGGTTCCGAAACCTGTTCAGGAATATACACACATTCAGCGTAGGTCTGGTAGAGTACCTAGACAGCCTGAAAGATATGTTGGACATATTAGTGAAGGCATGTCTTATGATGAGGATGATGATCCAAAGACCTACCAAGAGGCTGTTGATTGTCCTCAGTCAGGGAAATGGCGAGATGCCATGAATTCTGAGATGCAGTCCATGTACACCAACCAAGTTTGGAACTTGGTAGACTTGCCCGAAGGTATTGTACCTATTGGGTGCAAGTGGATCTTTAAGAGAAAGATCGGTGCAGATGGACAGATCGACACTTATAAGGCAAGGTTGGTGGCAAGGGGTATCATCAAAGGCAAGGAATTGACTATGACGAAACTTTCTCACCAGTTGCCATGATAAAGTCGATCAGAATTCTTCTTGCCATTACTGCATACTTTGATTACGAGATCTGGCAGATGGATGTAAAAATCGCTTTCCTTAATGGTAATATTGAGGAGGAAGTGTATATGATACAACCTGAGGGTTTTACATCCAAAGAGTGTCCAGACAAAGTATGCAAGCTTCAAAGATCCATCTATGGATTGAAGCAAGCTTCTCGTAGTTGGAACATATGGTTTGATGAGGCTATCAAATCTTATGACTTCATTAAGAATGAAGATGAACCATGTGTGTATAAGAAAATCAGTGGGAGTGCTATCACTTTTCTCGTACTTTACGTTGATGACATCTTACTCATTGGGAATGATGTAGGGATGTTATCATCAGTAAAGGTTTGGTTGTCAAAGAACTTCTCCATGAAGGATTTGGGAGAAGCATCCTACGTATTAGGAATACGTATCTATAGAGATAGATCTAAGAGGATGCTTGGCTTGACCCAATCCATGTACATAGATACCATTGTCAAAAGGTTTGGCATGGAAAATTCCAAGAGAGGTCTCATACCAATGAGACATGGATTAATCTCTCTAAGGAGCAGTCTCCTAAGACTCCTGAAGAGAGGGCAGCCATGGATAGAGTCCCCTATGCTTTGGCTATAGGGTCTATCATGTATGTCATGCTATGTACAAGGTCTGATGTGGCATTTGCTCTAAGTGTTACGAGCAGATAACAGGAAATCCAGTGAAACACACTGGATGGCAGTGAAATGTATCCTTAAGTACTTGAGAAGGACTAAGGATATATTTCTGGTTTATGGAGGAGGACTTGAAACTTCGGGCATACACTGACTCAAGTTTCCAGTCAGATCCAGATGATAGCAAGTCTACATCTGGGTTTATGTTCTCTTTGAACGGGGGTGCAGTGAGCTGGAAGAGTTCCAAGCAAGAAACCACTGTAGACTCGGCGACAGAAGCTGAGTACATTACTGCAGCTGAAGCCGCCAAGGGGGCAGTGTGGATATAGAAGTTCATCACTGACCTTGGTGTGGTGCCAGGTGACTCTGATCCAATCCCATTGCTGTGTGACAACAATGGGGCCATTGTGCAAGCGAAAGAGCCACGGTCTCATCAGAAGTAGAAGCACATTCTGAGGCGATTTCACCTGATCAGGGAGATAATCACTAGAGGAGATGTACTGGTGGAAAGTGTTCCTTCAGTCGACAACATTGCAGATCCACTAACGAAGCCTTAACTCAAATTGTGTTTGAGCGCCACCTAGAGTCTATGGGTTTAAGACATAAAGGTGATTGACTTTAGTCCAAGTGGGAGATTGTTAGTTATGGGTGTCCTCAAGCCAATCATAACTTGTACAATCTTGTTCTTTGATAATAATAATAAGGCTTTTATATTCGTTATGTGTAATTTGTTTATCGTTTCATTATGAAGTCCATGAATATGCGCAATGGATATTAATTATGATGATCATAACAATGAGATTGATATCCTTTAAACGTATATTCTTAATTGTTCCTAGTCGGAGGATATCCGAGAAGGACATCGGATATCCGGTTAGGCTAGTACAGGTTGCACCTGCTCATATGATGAGGGTGGCTGGTCTCATAGTCACTTGTGTGGGGACACTAAGGTGAATCTGTAGGTGCTCATTAGAGAATGAGTTCACTGAACTGATCCGTTATGAATCACTGGATGGTAATGTTACCTAACTGTCAACCAGCTAGATTCATTGTCACAGTGGCGTGATTGGTCCTTAGACCTGAGACACCAAGGACACCTTGTTGGTGGACTTCTGGGTTTTGACCTTGACTTATAGATCTCAAGCCATGAGGTCTTAATCAGTTAAGTGTTCGGATCTAGCGGAATACCTTCGAAGGTGATTGTGTGGTCAGTATGGGATCGCTCGCTCTCGGTAATAGGAGAGTGAATGCTCTACGAAGGATGCCTGATAGTCCAGGCCAGGGCAAGACTACTTGTCAGAAAAGGAGTTTTCTGATATAGTTATACGGCACCCAAATCGAGTGAGTGTGCAATTTAGGGTTTGACAGTTGACCATACCCTAAGTGCACTCGGGAGCATTGTACAAGCGAAGGATTATAGTCACGTGGTAATTGATGATACAAAAGGTTCCTTGAATGGGTTGCCGAACCCAATGCTTTCTAGGATCAAGTGGTGTTGCTTGGCACCCAACTTGATTGGAAGCCCGGTCAATTATCGTGAGACGATAATTGATTGTGTAATTAATTAATATGAGATGTTAATTAATTACCATAAGTCAATAAAGAGTTATTGAGCTTAATGGGCTAAAAACTGGACTAGCAGTTGGGCCTAGAGGGTCACCGCATAAGAGTTCCGAACAGACTGGGCAAGGTGTTCTTTATAGACAATGACTGGGTTTTTATGAAAAACCGCGGTGTCTATAAATATATGCTGAGAGTTAAACCATGGGCCAAGCTCCAGGCTTAACCCTGGCCACCCCCCTCCTCTCTCTCCCAGGGCGCCCCCTGTTGGTTCTTCATATATCATGTTTTTGATGATCACATTTAACCCCTTGAACATTGATTTAATGCAAAATTGATGTGCTAACTAACATGAAAAACACCATGAAAGTGATTGAGTTAAACATTGCTAAATCATACAATGTACATCACTAACAATGTATTTGCATGTAGGTGTACAAGCATGAAAGATGGAACTTTGAAGAGGCATTGAAAAGATGAGCAAAAGGCACAAAAATCTGTCAAAGAGGTGCATCTGTCGACAGATGCAACTGCCTGTCGACAGATACACACAACAACCCAAGACAGAACTCAGGTTTGCATCTCTGAGTGTATCTGTCGACAGATGCAATGTACCTGTCGACAGATACACACAGACAACCCAGGACAGAGCTCAGGTTTTCAATTCCTGAGTGCATCTGTCGACAGATGCAAACTGCCTGTCGACAGATACACTCAGAAACTCATTTTCCTGAAACCCAGTTCTCAGCCTGAGTCTGCCTGTCGACAGATGCAAGTGCACCTGTCGACAGCCGACGGAAACTTCAGATTTTGGGTTTCCAAATCCGGCCCCACTTGGGTGTTTCCTTCCTCCACGACCCCCACCTTTACCTAACACTATATAAGCATCCTTTTGGAGCCAATTTCGCAGAGAGCAGCCTCCCATCCAAGAGCCTCCAAGGGACCAAGAAGAAAAGCCCCAAATTGCTGCTCTGCTTCAACTTTCCGCCCAGATCGACGTGGAATCACCATCTATGCGGAGCTGAAGCCGGATCGTCATCAATTCAACCTTCTACATCGATCAATCTACATCCAATCGAAGTTTGAAGAGTGTTTGGACGATCCACGAGAAGAATTCCAACCGGATTTGTTCCCTAATTCCAATTCTTCTCCATTTCATAATTTCCATTCCATCGTGTGTGTGTGTGGTTGTGCTTCGAGCATCCCTTGTGCTTGATTCACGTACTTGTGGTTGTTCTGATCGTGGTTCATCAGACAACGTGTGTGTGGTTGAGTTGTAGTGTTGAACTCGCTCATAAGCAGTCGTTTCTGCGTGTGTGTGTGGACGGTGGATGTAGGATACACGAGTTGTGTACTCCGAACCACCTTAAATCATCGTGTTCTGTGGTTTGTTCGCGTTTTGCGATAGATGATTGGTAGGCACGGTGTTCATACGCACGTTTGATTTTCTGTTCTCACTTAAATCAACTCAAGTGGTCTCACACTTAATTGAATTTGAATCAAATTTCATTAAGATCGCTGTAGCATCTAAAAGAAGCCATCGATAGTTTAAAATTGCCGTAATCTATTCATCCCCCCCCTTCTAGATTACCGTATTGTGTACTTCCGCATACTCTCTTCAATTGGTATCAGAGCGGGTTTCTCCGATTTACAGCTTTTCGTAATTTGATCTAGCGATCAGGAGATTTTCGATCTTATGGATTCTAGCAAAGGGTATATGGCCGAGGGACATTCAGTAACCAAGCCACCCTATTTTGATGGCACTGACTATTCCTATTGGAAAAATCGTATGCAGGTATTTTTGAGAGCTCAAAACTACGAGCTGTGGAAGATAGTCAGCAAAGGACCATATGTATTGCCCGAGGACGAAGACACCTGGACGAAAGACCAATAGCCAAGGGAACTCTCAACTGGAGTGCACTAAACATGATGCAATGTGCGGTGCATCCAAAGGAGTTCTCAAGAGTCTCCACATGCTCAACAGCAAAAGAGATGTGGGACAAGCTTGAACTTATCTACGAAGGTACGTCCGAGGTAAGGGAAACTAAAGTTAGCATGTTAGTGTCTGAATATGAAATGTTCAAGATGAAAACTGATGAAACCATATCAGACATGTTTGCAAGATTCATGCTAATAGTTAACGGGCTAAAAGGTCTTAAGAAGGAATACTCTGAAAGTGACTTAGTGAGAAAGATCCTTCGATCTCTTACTTCATCTTGGAATACTAAGGCCACTGTCATTGAGGATTCCAAAGACCTTTCCAAAATGAAATTGGATGAACTAATTGGCTCTCTAATGACATATGAAATCAACATCAAAAGAAAAGAATTAGAAGAAAATCCTAGAAAGTCAATTGCTTTAAAAGCATCCAATAAAACATCAACAAGCTCCAAGAAATCTATTCAACAAGATAGTGATGAGCAAGAAACATCTAGTGAGAGTGATGATGGTGAAATGGCAATGCTCACTAGACAATTCAAGAAATTTTTGAAGTTCAAGAGGAGAGAAACAGGTAACTCCAAATCCTTTCCTAAGAAAAATTTTTCACAGAAATATGAGTCAAACAAAAAATCTGACATTGTTTGTTATGAATGCAAGAAACAGGGGCATATGAGAGGAGAATGCCCGGAACTCAAGAAGAAGCTGAAGAAAGACAATTCACCTCCAAAAAGGCCAAAGCAATGTTGGCCACCTGGAGTGATGAAGATGAAGATGAAGATGCACAAGAAACATCCGATGATGAAGAAGTGAAATGCTTGATGGCCAGGAGTGATGACTCCAGCGAGGTAAATTTCTCATTTGATGATTTCACTGCAAGTGAATGGGAGGAAGCATACACTACTTTATTTGAAAAATTTCGTGAATATAGATCTGAAAATAGAGCATTAAAAAAGAAATGCAACTCCCTTGTGCATGATAAGAACATGATGAACGAATTGCATTCCTGACAAAAGAATTAGAAATGATGAAAGTTGATGAAAAGACTCATAATGAAGAAATGGATTGCTTGAAAATGAAATTGCAAGAAACACAAAAAGAAAAAGACTGTTTAAGACATTCTATTGAATTCCTTCAAGAAGAACAATTGGAAACCAAGAAAAAGTTGGAACAAACTGAAAAGGAATTGAAAGAAAAATCTGAGGACTTAATGAAATTTGTAAAGGGAAGCAAAATCTAGTCCAAAGGAAAGCCATTTAATTGCAGTCAAGAGAATTTTCCGATATCTCTCCGGAACATGCAATTTGGGTTTTTGGTACCCAGCAGGCAGTAGCTTGATTTGATTTCATATTCTGATGCTGACTATGCTGGATGTAAAATCGATAGAAAAAGCACTAGTGGATATTGCCAATTCCTTGGTGGTTGCATGGTTTCGTGGGCATCCAAGAAACAACACTCGGTTGCACTCTCCACTGCAGAAGCAGAATATGTCGCTGCAGGAAGTTGTGCAGCTCAAGTGTTGTGGATCAAAAGTCAGTTAGCTGACTATAATGTTCAAATTGGATGCACACCTATCCTATGTGACAACACAAGTGCTATCAATCTTTCAAAAAACCCTGTCCAACACTCACGGACTAAACACATAGAAATCCGTCATCATTTCTTGAGAGATGAAGTTGCCAATAAAACCTTGGAACTCATTTTCATTCCCACAGAAAAACAATTGGCTGATATTTTCACCAAACCCTTGTCTGAAGATAGATTCACATCTTTAAGAAGAGAATTGGGTTTGTGTAAAATGCAATGAAACTGACTATCCATTTTGGAATACATGCTCTTTATGTGTGAATGACTATGTGGTATATCAAATGGTGAACTGTGGAAGAACAAGTTCGGCTTGTTTGGAAACTATCATCATGCGTGAGAAAACATTCTCCGCCAAGTATCCATAGTCCCATTACATATAAAGGTCCTGTACTTCACATAGGATTTTTAGTTTCCTTACATTTTATCATGTTAACTCCATGAGACAATGTTTTTTCTGTGACCATGTGCTTGTGTATGACCTTCCTTTCATGAACATGTTTGTCTTGTATCAAGTGCTTGTGTGAATCCTTGCTTAGATGTTGTGTCAACACGTGCACACACTATGGGGGAGTGAGTTAAGGATAGATGAGTATCTTATTGAGGAAACTCCTCATACATCTACTTGTTGAATTCTCACTTCCTTGAACTCAAAAGTGCAATCAATCTGAAAACAGAAAAAATCCACTCTGTTCCTATCTGTCGACAGACACATTCCATCTGTCGACAGATTCAATCAGTCTTGTTCTGGCAGAAACTTCAATCCTCAGTCTGTGTGCATCTGTCGACAGACAGACTTCTTCTGTCGACAGATACACCCATTCTTCTTATTTTTCAAATCCTTCTTCATACTTTTCAAGAAAAGTGTTCCTTAATTGATTTAAAGGTAAACCTTGGTTTGTTTGTGTGCAATATAACCCTTCATATCCACTTCATGTCGAAGTCATGAACCAAGTCTAAATGTTGTTTGATGCATGACCTGATTAAGGTCTTTTTAGATCATTTTGAACATAATGAGCAAACCAAATGATTTTTAAACATCTCCTTTGAATAACTCCCTTGTCGTTAAACATGAATCTAAAATGATTTGAAAAATCAGAAAACTCTTGAATTTAATGTTCCACATTACAACTTGCCTAAAGAAATCTCATGTACTTGACAAAAAGCAAAAATAAAAAAAAAAAAAAAAAGGAGAAAAGCTACCTATTTCTTCAGTTCAATCAACAAATTGTTTTCATTTGTGGGATGGAGGTAGAGCAATGATGAAATTCACTAAGTAACGGGGACATGGGCATCACAAATGTCAGTCTTCGCGTCAAAAGGTTGTTTCATTATCTCTATACAATGGCTTGATGGACACTCACATTGAGTAACTGGGGGTATTGGCATCACAAATGTCTACCTTCACATGAAAAAGTGAAAGTGCTCCTCATTGCCACTCTTTTCCATCTTCGTTGCTTAAATCTTCCAAGATCATACCAGAAATAGAGTGAAGCCTCCGAAATTTTTTGTCAAGTCCAATGTGTTTCTTCGGTAAGACATTCTTGTGGGCATTAATTCAATTGTCATCTGACTATCATCTCTATTTAAATGCATGTTTGTCTTCAACGGCCTTAATCAAAAGAGTTATTTAATTTTCACTGGCTTTTGTGAAATGTGTTCCTCATGATCTAATTAAAGATCTTATCATTTTTAATTCAAATCTTTTTAGATTTGTGTCATGTCTTCATCTTAATGGATATGGATTTTTGTCTTGCACATACACCCATTTTGCCTTAAAACAACAAATGAACACTTGTCCCTTTGAAAATTTTGACAAAAATCAAGTTTTCACCAAAAAGGAGCTATCTGTCGACAGATAGACTGGCATCTGTCGACAGACGACGGCCCAGATCCGTTTTTTTGAAAACCCTCGCGCCGGTTCACCTCCTTTTTGTGGGGCCTTCCTTTAAAACCCTCCAAGTCCATTCTAAGGCCACCCACGACCCTTTTCACCCCTCCTCTCTTGTTCCCTCCTCCTCCTCTCCAAACCCCCTCTCTTTCCCCCTTCAGGGCTCCGTCTCCGACGATCCTGCTCCTCGTCTGGGATCCCTCCACTCTGCCTTCACACCATTCTCATCCTTCCTCCTGCGATGGCACCCAAATCGAAGCTTCTCGCTCGCCGTCGTCGCGCTCCGACGGACGCCGGAGAAAGCTCCAGGGGTCCTTCTGAACGCCGCAGCAAGCATCGTGAGGATCGGTTACCGGAACTCATCGTTCCTCAAGGTCTCCGTCTTATCCGACCCAACGGCACCTTCAAGAAGATTGTCCAATCCCGGTATGTGGACTTCGAGTCCTTAGCACCGATGTTCCCCTCACTCCTACCTTATTTTGACACTCAAGGGTGGACATCCTCTTATACTCCCACTTGCAATACTCTCCAACTGCCGTATCGAGTTCTACAATAACTTAGGGCTTTCCGATCAGGGAGATATCTACTCTTCGGTGAAAGGCACTCGTTTTCGCCTCACCGCAAATCTTCTCTCCACAGCCCTTGAAATTCCAAACTCAGGAGTTGAAATCTTCAACTACAATCCCTCTGCTTCTGAGTACTATGAGCTTCTCACGTTGGAACCTTATGACACTACCAAGGAGATTGCTCGTCTCAACGCCAACTCCTTTCCTCCCTTGATCCGGATGATCCATCACATCTTCACTACCTTGATCGTCCCGAAGGATGGAAGTCGAGAGTTAGTCACCGAGGTCCACAAATCCTTGTTCATCTTTTTCCTCAAGTGTCAAGAAATCAATCTTCCTGAACTCATGATAAGCCTCATCCGTCGGTGTTTCTCTAACACCAAAAGATCAATGCCATATGCTTGCCCCATCACTTCTCTTCTTATTTTCCTTGGCATTCCTATCCCTCCAAGTGAGCTCATCTCACTAAAATCCCGAAGTGCTTTTGACCTCACCGCCGCCAACCGCATGGGCTACAAGATTGTAGATGGCGTCGTCACGAGGACTCTCAAGGGACAGGAACCACAAGGAGCTGACGTGTCAACTGGTGAAGAAGACAATGAAGGCGATGAAGCAAATGAAGGCAGTGATGAAGAACCTGAAGATGAGCAAATGCCTGACCAAGCTCAAGAGTTTGATGATGTACCTGTGCCTCCACAACAATCCGTTCATGATTACTTGGCACAAATCCATCAAGAAATGATCTCAGGATTTGCTCAGATGACTTCAAGATTTGATCAAGTGGATGCTCGCCTCAACACTCTGGATGACCGGCTTGACCACCTCTACTCCGAGAGAGATGGATCCCATCACCCTCCTTCTGCTGGACATGACAATGAATAGAGGGTCTCAGGGTCATTAGAGGTCACTAAGAGTCTTAGATGAGAATTAGTCTCACTTGTCTTATCATCTTTTGCTTGTTCATGTTACTTCCCTTTCTTTTTATTGAGTCATGCAATGATTATCAAATGTACTGTGAAATTTCAATGATCAATCAATGAAAACTCAGTTCATGTTTATTTGTGCTTGACTTGACCTTTTGCATGTTGTCAAAAAGGGGGAGAACATCAATATATGCATCAATTGAATGTTTTTGTCATCATCAAAAAGGGGGAGATTGTTGGGTTCTTCATATATCATGTTTTTGATGATCACATTAACACCCTTGAACATTGATTTAATGCAAAATTGATGTGCTAACTAACATGAAAAACACCATGAAAGTGATTGAGTTAAACATTGCTAAATCATACAATGTACATCACTAACAATGTATTTGCATGTAGGTGTACAAGCATGAAAGATGGAACTTTGAAGAGGCATTGAAAAGATGAGCAAAAGGCACAAAAATCTGTCAAAGAGGTGCATCTGTCGACAGATGCAAACTGCCTGTCGACAGATACACACAGACATTCCAAGACAGAACTCAGGTTTGCATCTCTGAGTGTATCTGTCGACAGATGCAATGTACCTGTCGACAGATACACACAGACAACCCAGGACAGAGCTCAGGTTTTCAATTCCTGAGTGCATCTGTCGACAGATGCAAACTGCCTGTCGACAGATACACTCAGAAACTCATTTTCCTGAAAACCAGTTCTCAGCCTGAGTCTGCCTGTCGACAGATGCAAGTGCACCTGTCGACAGCCGACGGAAACTTCAGATTTTGGGTTTCCAAATCCGGCCCCACTTGGGTGTTTCCTTCCTCCACGACCCCCACCTTTACCTAACACTATATAAGCATCCTTTGGAGCCAATTTCGCAGAGAGCAGCCTCCCATCCAAGAGCCTCCAAGGGACCAAGAGGAAAAGCCCAAATTGCTGCTCTGCTTCAACTTTCCGCCCAGATCGACGTGGAATCACCATCTATGCGGAGCTGAAGCCGGATCGTCATCAATTCAACCTTCTACATCGATCAATCTACATCCAATCGAAGTTTGAAGAGTGTTTGGACGATCCACGAGAAGAATTCCAACCGGATTTGTTCCCTAATTCCCAATTCTTCTCCATTTCATAATTTCCATCCATCGTGTGTGTGTGTGGTTGTGTTTCGAGCATCCCTTGTGCTTGATTCACGTTTGTGGTTGTTCTGATCGTGGTTCATCAGACAACGTGTGTGTGGTTGAGTTGTAGTGTTGAACTCGCTCATAAGCAGTCGTTTCTGCGTGTGTGTGTGGACGGTGGATGTAGGATACACGAGTTGTGTACTCCGAACCACCTTAAATCATCGTGTTCTGTGGTTGTTCGCGTTTTGCGATAGATGATTGGTAGGCACGGTGTTCATACGCACGTTTGATTTTCTGTTCTCACTTAATCAACTCAAGCGGTCTCACACTTAATTGAATTTGAATCAAATTTCATTAAGATCGCTGTAGCATCTAAAAGAAGCCATCGATAGTTTAAAATTGCCGTAATCTATTCACCCCCCCCTTCTAGATTACCGTATTGTGTACTTCCGCATAACTCTTCACCCCACCCTCTCTCTCCTCTCTCGCACATGGTGGAGCTGAGATCCGGGAGACGCGTGGAGACGAGGAGATCCGGTGCGTCTGGAGCCGCGTGGGATACGTCTAGAGGCCGGACACTTGAAAGGCTTAAGCACCGACGCCTCCTGCGCCACCTCCTCCGGATTCGGGAGTTACACAACCGCAAGGTAAAGATGAGATTGCCGTGGGTGGTTTACCGTTTTGTGTTCGATCCGACCGCCGGCAACGATATCTATCTGTGGAATCGCGTTTCCGCTGCTCCACGATCGTTTCCTACAGGATGGAGCAGTTATTTTGAAGCAAATAGAGAAAAGAATCTGTATGTTCTGTCTTGAAGAACTGAAAGAACAAGATGTCGTTTGGCAGCAAATAGAGATCAATCAACTGATTTATGGCACAGAAGATTAGGACATTGCAGCTTAGATAGTATGAGGAAATTATTAAAGAAAAGCTTAGTGGAAGGTCTACCAAAGGTTAGCACAAAAATGGAAGGTATTTTTAGACCATGTGCAATGGAAAGCACACTAAGAGCTCCTTCAAGTCATAGACCGTGGTAACCACCTCAAAACCCTTAGAACTCATTCATATGGATTTGTTTGGGCCAATGAGGACCACTAGTCTTGGAGGAAAGAATTTTGGGTTTGTCATAGTTGATGACTACTCCAGATTTCTTAGAACATAAAGATGACACATTTGAAAACTTTGTCAGTTTCAGCAAGAAGGTTAAGAAAGATAAGAAATTCAGCATTGTTAGTATTCGATCAGATCATGGAGGTGAATTTCAGAATGAGAAGTTTGTAAAATTCTGTGAAAATGAAGGAATTGAGCACAATTTCTCAGCTCCAAGGACACCACAGCAAAATGGAGTTGCTGAGAGGAAGAACAGAACCTTATTGGACATGGTGAGAACCATGCTGTCAGAATATGACTTGCCAAGGTATTTCTGGGCTGAAGCAGTGAACACGGCAAGTTACATCATCAACAGAGTTATGATCAGGCCATCCTGAAGAAGACAACGTACGAATTATTCAAGGAAAGAAGCCAAAGATCAGTCACTTCAGAACATTGGATGTCCTTGCTTCATCCACAATAACGGAAAAAGAGATACTGGTAAGTTAGATGCCAAGTTAGATGAAGGCATCTTCATGGGGTACACCTCTAAACCTAAAGGCTATAGAATATTTAACAAGCGCTCATTATTAATTGAACAGTCTGTTCATATCATTTTTGATGAAACTAACCCTTCCTTGAGAAAGGAAGAAGATAGTGGCATTGATGATGCAGATGAATTGTCTAAGAAATTAAAGGATACCTCAATTGAAGACAAGGATGATCCACCTCTGGAAGACCTGCAACAAAAGGACATTACACATGATAATCTACCAAAGGAGTGAAGATACAAGAAAGATCACCCACCTAAGAATATTATTGGTGATCCATCTATAGGAACGAGAGGCAATGTAATACCCTGTGATTACCTAGCATTTGTTTCTCAGATTGAGCCTAGGACAGTCAATGAAGCTCTAACTGATGAATCTTGGATTATAGCCATGCAAGATGAACTAAACCAGTTCAAGAGAAACCAAGTATGGTCACTTGTTCCCTGACCATCAGACCATCAAATTATTGGCACCAAGTGGGTGTTCAGAAACAAATTGGATGAGACTGGTGTGATCCTAAGAAACAAGTCCAGACTGGTAGCTCAAGGCTATTCCCAGAGGAAGGCATAGATTTCGATGAAACCTATGCACCTGTAGGTAGACTTGAGGCTATTAGAATCTTACTTGCATATGCATCGGCGTTAGATTTAAAACTATTTCAAATGGATGTTAAGTCTGCTTTTTTAAATGGTTTTATCAAGGAGGAAGTTTATGTGGAACAACCTCTAGGTTTTGATGATACAGAATTTCCGAATCATGTTTTTAAACTTCATAAGGCATTGTATGGTTTAAAGCAAGCACCTAGAGCTTGGTATGAAAGGCTTAGTTCTTTTCTTTTAAACCATGGTTTCAGTAGAGGTTAAGTTGATAGCACCCTTTTTATAAAGTCAAAGGTCAAACATATCTTACTTGTTCAGATTTATGTAGATGACATAATTTTTGGTTCCACTGAAGAATCTCTTTGCAAGTATTTTGAGAAGGTCATGCAGGTGAATTCGAAATGAGCATGATGGAGAGCTCAACTACTTCCTTGGATTACAAATCAAACAAGGAAAGGAAGGCACTTACATCTGCCAAGCAAAGTATACAAAGGAACTCCTGAAGAAATTTGGTTTTGAGAACGCAAAGCCACTGTCAACACCCATGAGTACAACAACGAGGATGGACAGTGACAGGGATGGTAAGAAAGTAGATCAAAAGATCTACAGAGGTATGATAGGTTCATTACTTTATCTAACAACTAGCAGACATGATATTTTATTCAGTGTATGTATGTGTGCTAGATATCAGGCAGATCCTAGAGAATCACATCTAATCTCAGTAAAAAGAATTTTTAGATACTTATCTAGAACTCATGACTTAGGTCTTTGTATCCAAAAGCATGTGAAATTAACTTGGTAGGATACTCTGATGCTGACTACGCTGGATGCAAGGTAGATAGAAAAAGCACCAGTAGATGTTTTCAATTCCTTGCAGGATTTTGATATCATGGTCCTCCAAGAAGCAAAATTCAGTGGCACTATCAATTGCTAAAGCTGAGTATGTTGCTGCCGGGAGCTGCTGTACACAACTCTTGTGGATCAAGCAACAACTTGAGGACTATAGGCTTCACTTCAAAACAATTCCTCTGCTGTGTGACAACACAAGTGCTATAAATCTCACCAAAAACCCAGTACAACATTCAAGGACCAAGCACATTGAGGTTAAATACCATTTCATTCGAGATCATGTAGCTAATGGTAATTTAGATATCTTTTATTGATACAATGGTCAGTTAGCAAATATCTTCATAAGCCTTACCCGAAGAGAGATTCACATCTCTTAGAAGGGAATTAGACATGTGTAATTTGTGAAAAGATCTCTGTTTATACTGATATATAAATTTTCAGAATTTAAGGTATCTTTCTCTCCATGGCGTTAAGCAAAAGATATACTCAACTATTTCTTTTTTGGTCTCTCTTGAAAAAGTCCTTTTGAAAAGTCAAACTTGTTTGTCGTTTCCTCCCACCTTTTGGCACCTCACTTTTCGATAAAGTATTCATTTATTTACTCCAAAATCGATGTCATAACGATTCATATCCTACCTTTTACCTTTTCCCTCTTTCGTCTGGTTGCCTGAGCCGATGCCCTAACGATTCTGACATCGACTCTCTGCAAATTTGAAGCCTTTCACTTCTTCCCGCGAAGAATTTGTTGAGGGCTTTCACTTATGCCACCATCTCATCCCTCGTAAAACTTTTCCACCCAAATCCATGGCTGCACCAGCTGTTTCTGGCAGTCTTGGGGGCTACAACACTGAGTTTCTATCGGCCGAGCAGTAGGAGAGGTTCACATTTGTGAAGACCAAGCTGTGTGGCACTAAGGTAGTGGATGTTGCAGATCTTGAGAAGAATCGGATGCACAGTATAGTGGATGCTATGGACAGGATGAAGTGGACTGGAATCGCAACCCTTTCAGAGGTAAGCTACCCGGATCTTGTAAAGGCATTTTATGTCTGTCTGAAGTCAGAGGCAGATGGGTCCTTAACATCTTCTGTCAAGGTACCCAAATCAGAATAGATTATGATTTGTTGAAGTCCTTGTTTGTGTTTCCACATCTTGGCACAGTGGGATCGACATAGAGGATACCCTAGTTAGGGACTTTGGATTGTTGGTCCCGAATATAAGTTAAAAGATGGGAAACTAGATATAAACCAATTGAATGCCTTCAATCGTCTTCTGCACTTCATAGTCTGTCAGATATTAGTCCCTAGAAGTGCACTTTCTCTCACCTGCACCAAGGCAGACTCAGATGTGATGTATTGGGCCATTCAAAACAAAGAGATAAATTGTGAGACCCCGGATTTTTATTCTCTTTATAATATACGTATGTATATGAATGGCGTGTTGAGTATTGCTTACTGTGTGCTTAGTGTGCGTAGTTCATTGTGCCTACTATAAATTTTATCCTTTCCTTGAACATGAGCATGTGCGTATATCGTATTTTTTATATATAGATACGGGTATATGGTAATTAATGTGGAACTGAACAACTAGACAATTAGAGTGTATTATGAATACCAAGAATCTCTGACTTAGGATACTTGAGTAACACTATGCACGTGCTATCTAAATATTGAAGAATATCCTATACTACCTATTTTATGGAACTTTGTATGGAAGTGTATGAGTAATATGTGTAAGTACGTATGTATGTTATCTTATATGTGTAACAATTGTATACTTAATTCTACATGCTTAACACCTTGGTGTATTTGCGTATGCATATGTATATTTGGTTGTAAACGTTGTTATTGCATGGTTTAGTTAATGTGTACATTGTACTTCGTGCATTTCATGTACGTAAAGAGTTCAAGCATAGTAGGTGTAATTAGTGGTCATATTGGGATTCTATACTCCTCATGATAACATGCATATATCTTTATGATGATTATGTGAGAATAGTCAATTGGATGAATTATGCATATAGTGTATATTAAGAAATCCTATACATGTAATACTTAAGCAATGTTAGGTAAAGTTGTGTAAGTTAATCAAATTACCGGTGCACATATTGTACCCATCTGTTTCAATCATAATGTACATAAATAGGCTACACCAGTGTGCGTATACTATATATATGTCAAATCAAGTGTGTGCATGCGAGGAGACTATTTTATCGAATGGATTATTCCTAGCTAGCATAAATCATATCACCTCCTAATGATTTGCGAAGCCCTCATAATTCTCGTCATTAATTTGCCGTGTGTTGAGTCATACTTATGTAAAATATCATGTACGTACAGGTAGGTGTCTACATACATTTTATCTTAGTATATTTATGTATGCTTGTGTATGTATATAGATATTTATGTACATATTAATTAATAATTAATGTGCATATGGTTATATTAATGTAAATAATTTGTGTAATGAATGGTGATAGTATGTATACCCTACTATATACATAATGCATGTATACATGCATTACATGCATAGTTTCTGCATAAATTAGGGTTCTGGCCAAAGGCCACCTTGGCGTCAACCTCTGGCCGCCGAGGTGAGTCAACGTCCAGATCTGGACGCCAAGCCTGACTCAGGCGTCCAGAGATGTGGACGTCAACCTCTCTGACCTGCATGCGCAGCAGAGCTGCTGTCTTCTGAAACAAGACATGGCCACCCATTGGGGGATGTCCCCCAACGGATCTAAGCTGTCTAATCGGCATGGTGAGTGGGTGAGGGGCTCTCCTACATCCTGAACCCGAATTGGCCTCTCCCCCTTCTCATTTTCACCCTTGCAAGAGGAGAGGAGAAGAAAGAAAAACCCTAGAGCATTCTGTGAGAAAACCGCATTTTAGAACCCTCAAATCCGACCCCTTGGAGCTGTATCTGGAGATCTACTGCAACAAGGAGGAGGCCGAAGCAAAGGAGAAGGCTTTCCCCCTCATCCCCGGCGTGGAGATCACCCAGGAACCCGGAGGAAGGCGATCTTGAAGGCACTTCTGCAACTTCTTCTTGGAACTGCCCAAGGAGGTCTTCTTCGAGCCACAAATCCCTTGGAGGAATTTTAGGGAGGCAAGTGAGCTATCCATGGTGTTCCCTTATGAGTCTAGGATGTTCTATGATTTTTATGGAATTTTCCTCGAGTCCTAGACCCTCCAATTCACCCAAGATTGGGAGCTCGGTCTGTGTTTTTCTGCACAGACCTGGTTTGACGGCAAGGTCCCTGGACGCCGATATCATGAGCTTGGCGTCCATCGATCCTGCCGCTGACTCTGAGTCAGCGGCCAGAGACCGCCGTCTAGTTCTTCTGGACAGAACAGTGAGCTGTTCTGTCCCTCTTATACATTAAATTCGGTATGTTTTATGCGATGAGGATATATTGTACACCTATACTCTATGTATATTGTGCATTGTGGTTGTGGATGAATGTGGGTTGTGTTGGTAAATGTGGGATAATGATATCTTGTAAATATGTGAGCATGACTTGTAGACAATCTTGTAAAATTCATGATTTATGATTAGGGTTTGTGTGAATGCCTTGGTTTCAGTTTGATCATGAAGAATAGTGGGTCAGCATATGTGTTTGCAAAATTAGTAGTTTATCCATGCTTGAGAAATTGTAAATAAGTTCGGTTCGGTAAAATAAAAACATGCAAAAATGGTTTGTGGTAATTGATTTATAGATGTATGAATTAGGGTGATGTTGTGTTCTAAAATCATGCATATATTAGTAGTCTCTGTGCAAAACAGTAAGTGGATAAATTGCAAAATGTGTTAGACCTATGTTAGCTTAAGTTGTGAATAATATGCTAATTAGGTGTTTGATTTTCTGTAAATCCTATTTAGCTCCGAAAAATCTGAAAAATTGAGGGTATGATTTTGAACCCGAAACAGCATGTGGTTAAAATTTCAGGTCAATTGGAACAGTAAATAAAAAGTTATGTGTTTTCATGTGAAATGTGATAATTCGTGCATATAATTGTAATGTGGTTTGTTATGGTCTAAAACCAACATGATTAGTGTGGTACTGTATGTTAAACTCTTGAAATTCTGTAGTACCATGTTAAGGAAAAACAGAAATGTTCATGTGAGTGAGAAAGTGATTGAAATGAGAAGAGTATGTGTAAAACCATGTGTAAGACGGTAATGTGTAAAAGTGTAAAAGTTGTGCCTATGTGACACTGCTACCTAGAGGCATCGGGAGCCGTATATAGAAAAGTCCCTATAGAAGGCTCCATGTGATATAAGTTTGTCCCAAAGGCATTGGGAAAACACCGGAGGTGGACAAGTACCACTGGATAGGGTGGAGAGGGCTTCTCCCAGTCTGCGCAGTTACCAAGATTCACCGCTGTATTGCCTAGGTGGTGAGTATGTGTATGAGTTGTGTAAGTGTTGTGTCATGTGTTGTGTTATGAGTTGTGTTGAGAGCTGTGCTAAGGAATGAGCACGAGCTATGAGATATTGTTAGTGTCCTCTACTGGTGGTTAGGACTATGTGTCATGGCAAATTGTTTAAGTAATGAAAAATGAGTAAAATGTGAAATATGTGAATATGGCACGTGGTAAGTGCCCAAGATGCACATGGTAAGTGCAATCGATGTGATATGTGATAAGTGAAAGTGAAAGAGAAAATGATGTGGAAATGAGTAAATTGTATAAGTGTGAACATGTGTACGTGTCAAATGTGTAAAAGTGACAACGTGAATGAGTAAGTATGAAATCATGTGAAACCGATAATGTGAGAATGTGTTATTGGAAACCATGTGAAATCAGTAAACTCATGTTCATTATCATGCTTATGTGTGCATAAATGCCTAGAATCCATGTTAGGATAATTAGTGAAAATGAGTGCAAGATAGCTTGATTACTTGTTCACATGATGTGTTTTGTATTATTGTAGCTCTCATGTGTAGATTTATAGTCATTGAATCATATGAAATCAGCAATCTAAAGCATGTGAAAAGGTTCGTGTATGCGTTTAAAACTATGTGAAATCCATGCTAGTTGTGTTCCCTTTCATGTGTGTAAATTGTTCATGTTGATAGCTTTCATGTTTTATCTCTTTAAAAGACTAAAGTTCCTGAGCAAATGGAATAGAGATCATGTGATAGGTGAATTTCATTTTACAAATCTGAAAGCATGAGTTATGTATAAAATTGTAGAACTTTCATGATAGGTAGAAAACTTGAATTGACTAGCATGCTATGTGTTGTTAATTGTAAAAGTGCATGTAGAAACCACTAAGACTTGTATGTGTATATCATGAGTAGTGTCGCTTGCTGAGTCTTTGGACTCACTCTTGCTTCGGCGTACAGGTTGACAGGTATCGTGCTCTAGAAGGTAGCGTAGCGAGGATCATCATTAGAAGACTATTTTGTGGAGCTGTTACCAGTTGTACTTTTCTTTTGCACAAAAAGGATTATTGTATGGACAATATTTTGGACATTGTAACTCTCTTTATTTTGTATTAATGTGGACATTGTCTTTCTATCTTGCTATTTAGATTATGGAATGTGTGTTGGTGACGGATTAAGAGTTGAGTTGTTTACTTTATTCCGCTGTACTCTATTGCTATCCAGGTACATATCAACCTATCGACCAGTGTTGGGTAAATGTCCCACTGTGACGACGCCCTTATACCGATGGGGATTGGTATAATCGTACCGGTATGAAGAGGGTCGTTACATAAATATGGCCGAAGTTATGATAGAGAGGATGATGTTTGCTCGTGATCAGATTTGGGTTACTAAGAGCAAGCTGAACGTATCACTGCCCTCGCCCATTTGCTCACCAAGGTTTTCAGTCATTTTGGCGTGAATTTGTCTGGGGCAGTAGTTGAGAGATGGGCCAAGCCATTAGGTCCAGAAATCTGAGGAAAAAGTGGTTTCTCAGTAGTCAATGGAGTATGGACCAAGACATCTGTGGCTGAGGGTGAAGACATAATCGGCGAAGCCCAAGATGCTCAACAAGAGGCATCATCAGATTTAGTAGAACCAGCAGCACCATATGGAATAGAAGTAGCAGAAGAGCGAGCAGAAGCATCAACATCACCTGCAGCAGCAATGGAGAAGGAAGGTACAATGGAAGCCTCACTAGCTCCAACAGAGGCAGTAATGGAAGAATCTAGAAGTCGAACTAAGGACATTTCTCCTGAGACCATTGTTCCTATTGGAACAATGTCAGATGATCATCTACCTTCTTTCAGGGTAGCTTCAGTGCTTCGAGATGTTCTCAATTCTATTCAAAGCAATCAGAAGGTGATGGCAGTTTAGCAGTAGCAGTTGTGGCATCCGGCCACATTGCAAACAATGTTTCAGAAGATGCTCCCAGCCAGGGGGAGCAAATTGGCAGTGAGTCTCATATACTGAATCCGTGGCAGTGGGCCACACTGAGGAAGTAGCTATGGATGAAGCTCCCATTGAGAAGGAGCAATCATTTGTCCAAGATGACACAATGATGGAAGATGCCCATTCAGGGGGAGCAAGAGAATGAGCAGGAAGCAGCATCACAGGGTGAGCACACTGAAGATGTCCCTGTGTATGAAAGGCAAAATTCAGTTCATACTGAAGATTAGGATCAGGTGATAAAGAGACGCAAGAGGATTGCACACAGAAGGCTAAGGAAAATAAAGAAGATAAATTTGAAGCCTGCCATGGATAAGTTGGAAGCACAAGATGAGATTTTATCCTCAGTACAGTCAAATGTGAGTTCTATTATTGTTCGCCAGGAATCAATTTCCAATGATATATCTCAGATAAGAAATGCCATGAAGTGGTTCAATAAGGAAATGGGCACAATGAAGACGATGGTGTCTGAAATTGAAGGCAGTAGGACCCAAAGATCCTACTCCTCAACCTTCTGCCCCTCAGAGCACTACAAGAGATGTTCCTAGGCCTTCAGGGCCCTCTATTCAAGAGTGTGGGCCTTCAGGGGAAAGTGAAGATAATGCAGGGCCATCCGGGCCAATTGATGTTGATCAAGTGGAGCAGCCATCAGGGCCTTCGGTTGATGCACCAGCAGGGCCATCAGGGCCAAGTATTGTAGTACAACTATCTGAGAGTATGCCTATTGAAGATACTCATATCAGTAAGGGGACTGGGCCATCAGGACCGGGCGAGGAGGCTTTTATCCCAGTGGAACCTATGGCTGAAAGAGCAGAACAGGCTGTAGCTCATGAGCCCCCTGCCACTTCTACTCTCCCCACTCCAGCCCCTCCTTCTCCACCTACCTCATCCACTGCCCCTCCAGCTCCAACCACCATTAAACGACCCCGTCCAAGACATATATCCTCTCCTACACCATTTTTTTCTCAATCTATTTCAACTCCTGTTTCCTCCACCATTATTCCTCCACCCTCATCTTCTCTTCAGATTCCTCCAGCATCATCTTCAGCTGGGCCCTCTTCCTCTTCTGGTCCTTCCTCCTCAGGACCCTCTGCTCTCCCTACCATAACTCTTGCCTCAATCTTCAATCCACCTACACCTCCTTTCTTCATTACCATTATTCCTGAGGGTGCCCAACTCACTCAGGTTGAAATCCAAGATATCAAGGATGAATTTGAGGTAGCAATACTTCGTTCAGTCCTGGCCGTTGGGACCCATATTCACAGGACAGGCTCTTCTAGCCCTATCTCTAGAAAGAGGAGACTCACTTCCACCCATCCTGTCTCCTCTGAAACTTGTTATTCTCCCCTTTGGTTTTCCCTTTCTATCTCAAATAAGAAGAAACTTATCTATGAAGAATATCTTCAAAAAGTAGTTTTTGCCCACATTTTTGGTCTTCCCTTCCAAAATCTTTCAGATCATCTTACCACCATCTTTCCTTACACCTCTCTCTCTAAGGCTCAACAGTCAAAATTTTCTCCATGACTGAAGCCAAACCTGAAGAACAGTGGGCTCGGAGAAACAAAGATCTGTACAGTAAATTTCATCAGGCTCAAGCCGCCAGGTATCTGTTAGGATCGGATGGGTGGATGGATCAGATCTTGAAGGGGGAGTTGAATAGATCTAAAACAATTTATGCAGAAGCTTAAGCAATTTAAAATTACTTCAAATCAGAGATCAATTCACCCAAACAATTTATTGATCCGAAGTGTGATTAGTGTGTGTGAGCAAATTGATTAGTAGTGTGAACGAAATCCCTATGCATACATCTAGCGTAATACAAAGTCAAACCACAATTCAAACCATTGCACAGAGGATTTTTAGGTGGTTCGGAAATCACCTCCAGTGACTCCTACGTCCACCCCTCACACAGTGAGGCCACACTACTCAAAACCTTGAGTACAACTCACATTGGAGCATGACGACTCCAAACACCCTTGAGCACGACAACTCAAGAAACAACCGGAGCACGACGACTCCAAACTCTTGAGTACGACGACTCAAAGAAAACCCAGGAGATAGATACGTCGATCTACTCCACAAACCACTTATGAGTACGACGACTCACAAGCACTTGAGCACAACGGCTCAAAATCGGAGCACTACAACTCCAAACCTTTGGACCACGAAAGATCCAAGTTCTGCTAGAACAAGCTCAGTTAGAGAATAGATCCTCTAGCCCGATCTATCTCAATACAAAGATAAAAATAGAACAAACAGAATTAAGTGATCTGTGTAGAACACATACACAGATCACACAATGAAAACCTGGATGAACACTCCAAGAAAATGAATGAAATAGATGTTACTTGGATGTTCCTTGATGAAGAAGACTTGTGGAAGCCTGGATTGAAGACGCTTGAAGGAATTCGTTGAAGATCTTCTTCAATCCACGATGTTCTACTTTGATGGCATCTGAAATGCCAGAAGTTCTTCTTCAACTGCTCCTCTTCAGTTGGATCTGCTCCTTATCTCAGCACAGCAAGCTTCTCTCCAGAGATTCTCCTTGATTCCCACGTCCTTCCTCTTGAAAGGATGGTCTGCAACTTCTGGAGATGGAGCAAGATCTGGAAACCCCCTTTCAGCCGCCAAAAAGTTTCTTCAGGAAGTGTGTGGGCTCTATTGCCTTTGGGGTACAAGGAGCATGGGTATTTATAGCCCCATAAGTCCATAAAGTGCTTTGGGTGCATGGGCACGAAAACCTAGGTCAAAATCCCCTAATTCCCAAACAGCCATGTGTCCAGAGAAATTCACATTTTTGAGTTTCAACCGGAGTGCGTCGACACCACCAGGGAGTGTGTCGACACACTGTCCCATTTTTGCAAAACTGTTCTTCTGGAAACTCAGACTAGTGTCGACACTGCCTGGGGCTAGTGTCGACACTGCCTGGGACTGTGTCGACACTGTCTGGGACTAGTGTTGACACTGCCTAGGACTAGTGTCGACACTGCCTGGGACTGTGTCGACACACTGTCCCAGTCAGGCAACTGGGTCTTCTGGAGACTGGGACTACTGTCGACACTGCCTGGGACTAGTGTCGACACTGCCTGACAAAATCTGGATATTCCTGAAAATTTTACACATAAGCCATTAGTACAAGATATTATCATTAAAATATGAGATATTAATCATCAAAAATATGTTGTTTAAGTATTATTGTGATATGTATAAAATGTATAACATATTCAACATGTCATCATCAAAATCACAATATGTCATCTTTGAAATCACAATATGTCATCATTGAAATCACAATATGTCATCTTTGAAATCACAATATGTCATCATTAAAATCACAATATGTTATCTTTAAAATCACAATATGTCATCATTAAAATCACAATATGTCATCATCAAAATCAAAGTATGAGTGATGTTCATTGGATATCATTAAAATACAACTTTAGGAAATTCCAAAACACCAAGAGAAGCTCCTCTCCCTCTCTCTGAATGGTTCCAAATTCATCATAAACATCTTTTTGGACCCTTTATTCAGAAGGAAATCAAGTTCATCCGGCAGTATCAGATGTACTGTGATTAATGCTATATTAACTGAATTCTTGAACCTCAGCTGGGTCAATTCCGTGAAGCCATGAGGGCTCTTAGTTCAAGCACAGCTCATTCTGAATCCCTTCAGGTTGATTTTGCTACCTTAGACATTCCTGATGTAGTGTTCCTTCCCCCTCTCCATGCCTTGATTATGGACTCTTCTATGGGAACACTTATTTTTGAGCGAGCTGCAAGGGTCATGGCTAGGTTATTTGTGCAAGAAGGTCGTGATCTATCTTTTCCGAGATTTGTCTTCAAGCAATATCTTCAGGGGTATATCAAGGAAGATATCCTTGCCCCTATTCTCTCTGAATGTGACAGGCTATCTCTGCTGATTGGACGAGGTTCTATCCTTGTCTGCTCAACAGCTAGAAGACCTTAATGCTTCTCAGGCCAGTTCAAATCAACCTCTTTTGACTCCGGTGAATTTTTGGATGCCAACTCTCTACACCTCATCCGAGATTCCTATCTGACTTGGGTCGAAAGATACAAAGTCTTCTTTGATTTAAAGAAGGAGCTTAGATCACATCAGATTCTCTATCCCCTCAAGATTAATGCCTTCTTCGGTTTGTCAGTTTTGGGTCTTTCTTATCCTACAAGATAGCCCTCGGCAGTGATAAATATGGGGATTTCATTTCAGATCAAAGGCAAATTCATATCAAGAGGATGGCTCCCACCATGGGACCCTCCTATCAAATTAAGCTTGGGGCCTTTCAAGCTTATTTTGAAGAGCAGGAACGCTAGGCATTCCCTGTCATCAGACACTTTGCCTCTCTTTTGTCTCCTGCTTATTATCTACCTGTACCTCCTCAGAATTAATCAATACATTTTGTTTGGGTGCCGTTCAATCTTCTCTCTTCTTCTTTGTCTCTTTTATTCTTTTTCTTAATGACAAAAAGGGGGAGAAAAATATTTAGCATTTTTAAAATACATTCCGCACATATCTAGTTTTTTTTTATTCATGCTTTTGTTAAGTTTTGTCATCACCAAAAAGGGGGAGATTGATGATCAGTATGTTTGATGATCAGTCTGTTCTCATGAAATTCTAATTAATTACATATTTATTTTGGTGAATAACAAAACGTGATTAACAAAACTTCTCAAGTTTTCTAACATACATTCTATAAGCTTGTGCGCTCAGGAAAAATCTCAAGGAAAATCAAGCCCATTTGGTAAGTATTAGTACATCTATAACATGTCAAGTTCAGTATGATATTTCTCTAAGTCCACATCGATTTCTATGAAAATCACAACGATTTCCTTAAAGCTGTAACGATTTGATGTCGTAACGATTCTTTGTAGAAACACTATTTGATTACAAACAAATCGTTCCCATAACGATTCCTTAAGTCATCACATCGATTTCTTAAGACTCGTAACGATTTGCTCATCGCAACGATTCCTTAAGTCATCGCATCGATTTCTTAAGACTTCGTAACGATTCGCTCATCGCAATGATTCCTTAAGTCATCGCATCGATTTCTTAAGACTTCGTAACGATTTGCTCATCGCAATGATTCCCTAAGTCATCACATCGATTTCTTTAGAGCTCATAACGATTTGCTTCGCGTATCGATTTCTTTAGAGCTCATAACGATTTACTTCGCGCATCGATTTCTTAGAGCTCATAACGATTTGCTTTGCGCATCGATTTCTTTAGAGCTCATAACGATTTGTTTCGCGCATCGACTTCTTTTAGAGCTCATAACGATTTGCTTCGCGCATCGACTTCTTTTAGAGCTCATAACGATTTTCTTCATGCAATGATTTCCTAAGTGTTCATAATGATTTCTTCACTGAACACAACGATTTGCTTCATGCAACGATTTCCTAAGTGTTCATAACGATTTCTTTACTGAACACAACGATTTGCTCTCCATAACGATTTCTTTAGTAAACATAATGATTTGGTTATGTCTTACAGCGATTTAGCTAAATTGACTTGATCATAACGATTTCATAAGTCATGATTGTATCGACTTCTTATGTACAACGATTTGCTATTGGTCAAAGCATTGAATAGTCAAAGTCGTCACGCATATCCTTCTGACATCTCTACATTAATGTAGACTGAACGTATCTCTGTATGCATGCAGACGATAACGTCCATTATCGTACTTACTCTGTGGTATCTTTTAGAACAACCATTTGGCATTACTATTTCTGTGATTATTTGTTCTAACGTTGACTAACATCAGAAGATAGCTTAGCTGTCTATCGTTTAAGCTTGAAATATGTGTAGATATCTGATGACAGTCCATCTTACAACGTTGGACAAAATAGAAGCCAAAGAATAACACTTAAGATTTTGCGTGCACAAATGGATAAAAGACTATTGACTAACAGCTTCAAAAAGGCCATTCAGTCTAACATCTACCAAAGCTAGAGACAGCAGACTTCTCAACGTTCAAATTTCAAATAAGAGATATATATAAGCAAGAGTGAAACTCCAGAGAAGACAACCTTTTGAAAAACACAGCTTCTAAGCAACTACATTGAAGTTCTCTGCGAGTTCTCTAGAAAAGAGCCAAGCCTCATTTTCCATTAGTCTTAGCTCTTAGCTCTCTGTGCTGTAATAGAAATCTTGAGAGAGAGACTGTGTAGTTCTGAGAGAGACCATTGTTTAGAACTCCTTCTCTCAGGGCTATTTGCTTCAGATCGTGGCTAGTTAAAGCATGATCTAAGGGCGTGTTTTATTGCTTACTTTTGCTGAGTTATTCCCTTCTGTTGTGAAGGAAGGCCTGGTGGGGCATCCAGGGTGTTGTAGTTCCCTTCGTGTGAAGGAAGACCAGTTGAGCTGGGTGTTGTAGTGTCCATAGGGGGACTATACCCTAGTTAGTGGAATCCTGAGTTATTGCTCAGGGACTGGACGTAGGACTCCTAAGGAGAGGAGGTCCGATCTAGGATAAACTCTATGTGTTGTGTGATGATTTCCTGTGTGTGTTTACTGTTTATTCTAACTTTCTCTAACCTTCATCGATGAACGTCTTTGTGTGAACGTTTTAAGTACATGTATTAATCAAATAATTTTTAAAAGAACCCATTCACCCCCCCCTATGGGCTCGTCAACTGGGCAACAAGAAGGCTATATAAAGGGTCGAAGTTTGAGAGAAAAATATATATAGTAATAGAGAAAAAACACACGACAGTGACTCTCAAGCATTTTGTTCTCAACGCCTCATCGTTCAAGCCTTCTTCATTGTGTGGACAAGAGCTTCAAGATAGATTTTGAGAGAGCCCACCTAGAGTCAAAGAGAGATTAGTTCTATCTAGATCCTATCATCTATTCATCTCTCTATGTCTGTGTTCTCGTAGCAAGGGGTTGGTACCCTATGTGTATACCCCTTAGGTTAAGGGAAGTTCTGCTTGGGTTGGTGGGTCGTTCCCCTTGTTGAAGGGAAGACTGGCTGGAAACAAGTGGTTGTATACCCCTCAGAGAAGGGAAGACTAAGTTGAACTTGGTGGTTGCACTTGCCTTGTTAGGTAGTGGAAATCGCAAGAGGTTATTTAGGAACTAGAGGTAGGACTCTTGTTTGATAGGAGGTTTGAACAAGAATAAAATCTTTGTATTCATTTGTGTGATTGCTTCCACTTACAAATTCATTATATTTCACTAATCGCTAGCTACCAATTTTTCAAGTGTTAGTTATCCATATTTTCAGATCCAAAAGCCTCCAAAAAGAAGTCCTATTCACCTCCCTCTAGGACATTTCAATGTCATCTGGTCTAACAAGTGGTATCAGAGCGGGTTATTCTCTAAGAAATCAAACAATTTGAGAAGAAATGACAGCTGATATGTACAACCATAAAGGCCAGTTCGTGACAAGGCATCCATTCTTTGATGGTGAGGATTACCAATATTGGAAGATGTGTATGAAATGCTTCATCAGAGGTACAGACTTTGATCTATGGCAAGTAATAGAAGAAGGTGATCGTATCTCTCTTGCTAAAAACTCCTCTAATTGATCTTTAGCAATAAATGTAATGTTTCCTTAAAGTATAAAGCAAAAAATTATCTTTGTTGTGCTTTATGAAAGAAAAAATTTAATAGAGTTCTATTTGTAGAACAACTAAAGAAATGTGGGATAAACTAAAAATAACTTTAGAAGGAATAGATAAAGTAAAACAAACCAGAATAGATATTTCAGTTTCTCAATATGAACAAGTTAAAATGTTGCCAGATGAAAACATAACTCAAATGTTCACTAGATTCATAGATATAACTAATGGTCTAGCTTTACTAGGTAAAAACTATACTCAAGAAAAAAATAGCTAGAAAAATATTAAGATCTTTAACACAACTATGGACAACTAAAGTAACTACAATCGAAGAAGATAATAATTTATCAGAACTTCCTTTAGACAAACTCACTTGATCTCTTATGGCACATGAAATCAATATGGAAAGATTTTCTGAAAATTCTTCCAAGAAATTTTTTTCTACCTCTTTGAAAGCTGTAGCGATCCTCATCTTCTAGACCCGTTAACCTAATAACGTGTCTGATCCGACTCCGCCTCCTGCGAACGGGCCGAAGCCTAGCAAGGGATACCATTCACAAGTCCGTAGAAATATAAAGGAAACATCTGAAATATATTATAAGATTGTCATCTCATAAAAAAATTACAAGGAATTTACATAGCCATTTCTCAACTGTAGATAGACACAACTACAACAACAACCTGGGGCATACCCCGAGGTGTACAAAGAAAGTAGATTACACTGCTGGAGGTGTAGACCCTGCTCTGCTACGGTGCGGCTCGGAACTAGAAGAAGGATGAAAAGCCTCCTACTCTCCCTCACCTGAAAGGAGTAGGGGATGAGCCTCACAAGTCGCTGGCTCAGTAGGGAAACTCCCCTAGAAACCGAGCAAACCAAACTCACAAATAACAACAGCAGAAAGCTACGCTAGCAATTTATAAAACTATCTAAGCAGGATATTAAAGTTGTAAACTCTACTTACCACATGCTATTAGTAAAAGCACCTTTAATAAATAAACAGCAAAAAAAAACCAGGTGTATGCGCTAAAGTAGGAGAACGCCACACTCGAGTCACGAAGACTGGTTTGCGACACCAGCTACTGACCCAGACAAACCACACAGGACTACCTCTCAGTCTCGCAGCCACAGATGAAAGGTCCAGCTGCCACTCCACTAGAACAAGATAAGAAACTGTGGAGTCCAACCAACACCACTCCTGCGGACCACACTACCGCAGGCCCACGTGTGAGACCCCCGAATTTTGTTCATTTTATATTCTATGTGATGTTTACTAAATTTGTGCATATTATAATTATTAAATTACTCATGTGCATATGTATGTATATATATTATTTTATGTGAATATAAGTGCTTAACTAATTTGGTACATATTGTACTTATTTAGAACTTATGTATATTGAATTTAAGTAATGTTGTGCAAATAATATGTAATATTACTATACATTTTGTAGGTATATATGAGTTTATCTCTATGCATGTAATATATTTAAATGTGCATGCACTATCTAATTATTGATGTACATATTATATTTAAATTATTTCATACATATTGTATGTAATTATGTTGTGTATATATAATATATGTATGTTATTTCCTGCATATTATCTTTAATTAAGATTAGTACAAATTATATTTAAATAAATAGTGTGTAATGCTTGTAGTTTATATGGTGAATGTATGTTTATTTACTAAAGTGCACATTTAATTGGTTGTGATGTCATTTATTTTGATGTATTATTGTATTCTGGCCGAAATGCCAGTTAACGTCAACACAAATTGACATTGATTGCATGTTGACGGCAACATGCATGCCGTTGACTGCATGGCCAGAGAGGTTGGAGTCTAAATCGATGGACGCCTATCCTCTGTTGGCGGCAGCAGATGTGGATGCCTAGTTCCCAATTTTCTAGCGGTTTAAGATTTGGTAACGCCCGTGTTTCTTCCGATTCCAGTTTAGGAAACCTACCCTAATAGCAGGAACCCTACCCTAATGTGTACCCTGACCTCCCTTAACCTTTAAAACCTAGTCTTTTTTCCGCGAGTGAGGGTTTTGGGGCTATGATGAAACCCTAGAGTTCCCTGTGAGAAAACCCAATCTTTGGAGGGCTAGATCCGATGACTGGAGGAGTTCTCTAACGTTCTGCACCGACTAGAGGATACACCAAGCATCAAGGAAGCATCCCCAACTCCTGTGAGCAGCCTTCATCGACACAAGGACTAGATCTCTGCGGTTTTTGGACCTCTTTTTGGCTTGGCCGAGGAGGGCTTCACCAACAAAGTTTGATCTTCTAGGATTTATTTTGAGGCAAGTAACCTTTGGACATCAACCCTACCCATATCCTCTAGGTCTTAGATATTTTTAGAGATTTTATGTCGCATCCTGGAACCCCCCATTCATCATTGTTTCTGCGTTCAGTCTGTGTTTGCATAGATAGGAATTTAATGATAGTATCTGATGCCATTAAGATGCATGGTTGGCGGCCACATGTTGTGCTGTTAACCCTATTAGCGGCAAGCTCTGTGCCGCCAAGTTCTTTAGGCTTTTGCAGAATGGTTGTTTGATCCTTGTGACATGTTTATTGGAATTCTGGATATCAGTAAATGCTGTGAAAATTTTATTGAGTCCATAACAGTTAGTAGGCCATATCATGAGGATGTACCAAATTTCTGGAATTAGTTTTAATTATTAGAATTTCTGTAATTAGACTGTGGGCATGATTTAAACATGAAGAATTCTAAATAATTAGATCCATTGTAAATTAGGGTTCCATAAATTTTCATATGCTTGTAGTGACCGTTTGTAGGTTTTGATATTGTTGGACATGACGGATTTACTATGTACCATACTTATTGGATTTGTGGATAAATATGCTTGAAATTGGTTAAATTTTCATAATTAGTATACACATCCGAAAAATTTGGAAAATTGAGCATGTGATATATTATCTGATTAGAACCTGTGATAAACATATCGCTCTGTTTTGATTATAGTGAGTACTGTTATTGTTTTAATGAAGGAAAATGACCATAATGAGCATGTTAGGTTTAATTATGTGTAAATCAAGGATTAGCAGCATGTTTAGGATTATATCATGATCAAATAGTCACTGTGAACAGTAGCATCATATTAGGTAACCTGGACATGTGGGATTATAAAATAATGCATGTAAATATGTTACATAGTGCATGAGAATTGTGTGAACAATATGACAATGTGATAAGGGATAATGTGAAATAAATTGGTCGATATTGACACTGCTACCATAGAGGTCTGAGAGCTGTACTGTAGAAGAGTCCCTATGGGAGGCTCAACGTATGTGAAATATATCCTAAAGGCATTAGGATGAAATCCTGGAGGTGGACAAGTACCACTGGATATGGTGGAGAGGGCTTATCCCGGTCTGCGCAGTAACCAAGATTCGTCACTAGTTTGCCTAGGTGGCGAGTATGTGTTAAATGAAGTGAAAAGCTATATGCTAATTGCTAAATGATAAGAATGTGTGTTTTCCTCAAGATGGTAGTTAGGACTATGTGTCACGGAAAATTAAGTGTAAAAAAAAAGTATGAAATGAGAAAGTGGCACATGGTAATTGCAAATGAAAACTATGAGAAAAATGTGTGAAATCATGTATAAATGTAAGAGAATGTAAATGAGAGAGTAAAGGCATGTGAAAACCAAGGTAAAATGCATATATTCATATCTTTCATGTGTTAGTATGTTAAATGCAATATCATGTTTAGTACCATGTTATGTAGTTTAATAACATCCATGTACTAGTGTTATATGAATATGAACAAAGGTGAAAAGTGGATGAGGTGCTAATGTAGTATGAATGGATTAGCATGTGAAAGGATGTAAATTCATGTAAATGTAATTATTCATGTTAAAACAACAAGTTAAATGTGTGAAAAGTATTATATTTACAAGTGAAATTGGTTAGATAACATGCTAGGATTATATTTACCATATGCATAGATCCATGTTCTAAATTACATAGAATTGTGATGAAAATTGCATGAGATTGGAACCTTAAGTCATGTTGAACATAATCTATAGAAAGCATGCTATTGGTAATTCAAGGATATTTATTTATGTTAATAATATGACTAATGTGTACTGTGTTTAGTAACATGAACCAAATTGTATTCATACTTAAAAACATGTCTAGGTTGTTTATGTTTATTTGTTTAAGTAAATAAAGCATATGCCATGTAATTTGTTTATATTTTAAAAGATAGCTTGTGTTCCTTATTGTTTGATAGTTGTCATGTGTGTGACGTGTGTAAGGTGGTGTACTTAGATTGCTTGCTGGATCTTTTAGACTCATACTTACTTCGGTGTACAGGTGTGACAGGTGTTCCCGTACCTGAGAAGAGTGTAGTGAAGGTCGATGCCGCATACGAGGAGTTGTTGTTTGTGGAGACCTTTTAGTACTTGCTTCATTTCATAGTATGAATAATGTCATTCGTAGGGAAAATGTAATAGACAATGTAGTTCTTTTGAAATTGTAATAATGTGCACTATGTTATTTTCTTTTTCTATATAGACTGTGGAATGAGGTGATGATGATGGATGAAGTTAATTTATTTCTTTTATTCCCGCTGTACTCACTTGCATTCATGTACATATCAACCTATCGTTTAGTGTTGGGTTATTATCCCACTGTAATGACGCCTTTGTACCGATGGGGATTGGTATAATCATACTGGTAAAAGTGGGTCATTACACCATGCCTGACACCTTTAGGGACTCCGGCCCGAGCTCCCTAAAGTGAGGCACTGGAAAACAGGACTAGCTGGGGCCCAGTACGTCTATTGGTGTCCGTAATCCCCAACCACGAGCGCGCTAAAAGCGACAAAACACAAACTCTCACAAGTCGCTGTCCCACTGCCGTCTTTCCCTCAGCCGGACGTACAACTCTACACAAGAGTGAGGGTGTCCAGGAAGACGACATAGACCTCGACAGTACACAAGTACCGAGACAAGCCCCGAGCACACACGTGCCTGGCTCACACAAAACCTTGGGCTCCCAACTGAAGAGGTAACCACGGTAGGCGTCGTACTACTCGCCACACACACACAAATCACATGCACACTGCACAAACCATGTGAAACCCCATGTCAACCGCGTGAACACCACTCCAACCACGCACACAACACACTTCCCGAGCGCTACAGGTGCCAACACACCACTTACCATTGCCATTCACAACGATTCATGATAATTGGATAACCACACTAGCTTGCACAGTAACAAAGCCCCTTGGACTTATTGTCACGACAGGATCCCATGTCGTCTTCTGAACTCGACACCCCAATATGTCCCGTTCAAGAACCTGAACGCGACGAGTCAGCCTGTCGTGTTCTAAACGCGAGAGGAGGGTCCGTCACCTTCACAGGCAGGAACCCTAATTCGGGGGCCCCTCGTCGGATCTCCCCCACAAATCCTGTAAACCAGTGTTTTCATCCATTTTTCATGCTTTAATGAGTGTCCTATTATGGTATCTATAGTTGTAAAGCAAATAACGCATTAAACATGCCATACACACAATCCATGCATCAAAACGAGGTGGAATCTCCCTACCTCCACGAAGAACACGAAGAACGAGACCCACAAGGCATTTCCCCCACTCCACGCAACGTCCTCATGGCGAGAGCACGCCAAAAACACCTCCAAAATGTTAGATCGCCCTTTACCACGGCGAATCTCCTTCCCTGGCTGATCAGAGCTTGCAAAAGCTCCGTTCGGCCAAAACCTACTTAAAAACGCAGCTCAGTTAGGAATGCCACGTAGCCCTTTGTCGAGACCTGAACGTGACGTAAGAGGTTGTCACCTTCCCTCTCATGACGTCAGCAAGCCGCCCAGCATGCGACACGCGGCGCGCATGTAGACGATGACTCAAAACAGCAGTTAAATGAATGCGACACCCATGACTGTCGCATTAAGAACGCAACGCTCCTCACTGTCGCGTTCACAGATAGTGAACATGTAGGCGCTTTGGGCCCAACCTGTCAGCCCACTACGCCCCGGAAAACTGTGCGAACACCTGCTACACACACTAATGGGCCACACATGGGCCTCCATAACCATTAAGCCATGATCCAAACGGTGAATACGCTACATTACTATCACCTAAAAGAAATTTCGTCCTCGAAATTTAAAGCGAAAACTCAACACCAATTTTTTTTAATTAAACTAGCATGTTACTATCACCTAAAAGAATTAAAAGCTTACTCAAACAAGTATGGATATGTTTTCATCATCTCATCTGCTAGTTCCCACGTATCTTCTCCTCCTTGTCTATTTTCCCATCTGACTTTTACTAGTTAAATTTCTTTATTTCTGAGCTTCTGGGTTCTGCGACCTGTAATCTGCACTGGATATTCTGGCATAGTCATGTCTGGCATCAAATCATCTCTTTGATAGCTAACCACCTGGGTGGGATCTTTAATGTACTTTCTGAGCATTGAAACGTGAAACACATCATGTGCATCTGTAAAATCTGCTGGCAAATCCAATCTATAAGCTGTCTCACCAACTCTTTCTTTTATCTGGAATGGGCCAACATATCTCGGGCTCAATTTTCCTTTTTTTCTGAACCTAAGCACACCCTTGGTAGGAGAAACCTTTAAGAAGACATAATCTCTAATTTCAAACTGCAAAGGCGTATGTCTGGTATCTGCGTAACTCTTTTGGCGACTCTGCGCTGTCTAAAACTTTTCCTTGATTAACTTTACCGTCTCTGCACATTGCTGGATCAACTCTGGACCCATAACCTGTCTCTCACCTACCTCATGCCAATTTAGTGGTGTCCTGCACGGTCTGCCATATAATGCTTCATAAGGTGCCATTCCGATACTTGCATGATGACTATTATTATAGGCAAACTCTACCATGCCCAAGTGGTGCTCCATACACTTCCCCAAACTAAGCAGCAAGCCCTCAACATATCTTCTATTGTTTGAATTGTTCTTTCTGTCTGCCCATCTGTCTGAGGATGATAAGCCGAATTGTATCTCAATTCTGTACCAACCACTCTCTGCAAACTCCTCCAAAAGCCTGATGTGAATCTGAGATCTCGATCTGAAACAATGGTAACTGGAATCCCATGCAAAGGTACTATTCTTTCCACATATAATTTGGCTAATCTATCCACTGACCATGACATACTTACTGGTAATAACCTGCAAACCTTGGTCAATCTGTCCACAAAAACCCAAATACCATTATGACATGTTGATGATCTGGGCAAACCAACAATGAAATCCATAGCAATATCGTCCCATTTCCACTGTGGAATGGGTAACGGTTGTAACAGTCCTCCTGGCCTCTGGTACTCTGCCTTTACTTGCTGACAAATTGCACATCTTGTTATGAATTCTGCAATTCTTTCTTCAAATTGGGCCACCAAAAGTGCTTCTTCATATCCTGATACATCTTGATACTGCCTGGATGAATGGTGTATCTTGACCTGTGAGCCTCCTCTAACACTTTCTGCCTGACTTCAGCATCTGCTGGCACATATAACCGACCCTTGAGTCTGACCACACTGCCATCACCAAGAGTCACTTCTTCCATTCTTATAATATCTGTTAAACTGTCATCTGTTCTATGCGCTTCCACTATCTGCCAGTATAGGGAAGGTTCCACTACACTGCTTGTTATTATTGCTCGCCGCTGACTATTAGGCACATAAATGAATTTTCTGCCACATTTTCATACAATTTCCATTCTTTGATCATAAGTTGATTCATAATTGCCTTTCTACTCAGTGCATCTGCTACCACATTAGCTTTACCTGGATGGTATGCCAAACTGAAGTCATAATCTTTCAAAACTCCATCCACCTGCGCTGTCTCAAATTCAGACCCTCCTGAGAAAATATGTACTTTAAGCCCTTATGATCAGTGAATATCTCAAACCTCTCACCATATAAATAGTGCCGAGAAATCTTTAATGCAAAAACAACTGCTGCTAACTCTAAATCATACGTTGGATAATTTTCTTCATGCTTCTTTATCTGCCTGGAGGCATAAGCTACCACCTTGCCATGCTGCATTAACACTGCTCCCAAACCTCTCCTTGATGCATCTGTGTACAAAAAAAATCCGACACTGCCTGACGGAATCTCCAATATCGGTGCTGTGGTAAGCCTCTTCTTGAACTTTGTGAAACTACGCCTACAATATAAAGACCATACAAAAGGTACCCCTTTCCTTGTCAACCTTGTCATGGGATCTACTATCTTCGAGAAATCTTGGATGAACCATCTATAATATCCTGCAAGACCTAAAAAGCTTCTAATCACTGACACTATCTTTGGTTCTTCCCATTTCATTACCGCTTCAACCTTAGATGGATCAACTGCAACTCCTTCTGTTGAGATAACATGTCCCAAAAACTGAATTTCTTTCAACCAGAATTCGTATTTGCTAAACTTGCCATACAATTGGTGATCTCTTAATGTCTGCAAAGTGATCCTTAAGTGTGCTGCATCCTCCTCCTCTGACGCCGAATACACCAAGATAACATCAATGAAGACCATTAAACTGATCCAGATACGGATGGAATATCCTATTCATCAAATTCATGAAGGCTACTGGCGCATTTGTCAAACCAAACGGCATTACCACAAACTCGTAATGCCCATGTCTAGTCCTGAAAGCTGTCTTGTCTATGTCTTCTTTCTTGATCCGCAACTGGTGGTACCCTGACCTCAAATCAATCTTGGAAAATACCTTGGCTGACTAGAGCTGATTAAATAAATCATCTATTCTAGGAAGCAGATACTTATTTTTGATTGTAACCTATTCAGCTGCCTGTAATCAATGCACATTCTCAGACTGCCATATTTCTTTCTGACAAATAATACTAGCGCTCCCCATAGCGAATGACTGGGTCTGATAAAACCTTTCTCTAACAATTCCTGCAACTGTTTCTTTAATTCCTTCAACTCAGCTGGTGCCATTCTGTATGGTGATTTTGATATCGGCATACTACCTGGCTGCAACTCAACTATAAAGTCCACCTCCCTGTGTGGAGCCAACCCTGGCAAGTCCTCTGGGAACACGTCTGTAAATCTCTAACCACAGGCACTGACTCTACAGACTTAACTAAGCTAACTGAGGCAAGGTACGCTACACACCTGCATTAATCAACCTCCTAGCCCTATATGCAGAAATAATAAACTTAGGAGTGTAAAAAGGCATACCTTGAAATTCAAACACTGTTCCACCGGGCCTACAAAACCTGACCTCTTCTTCCTACAATCTACCAGTGCCCCATAAGCTTCCAACCAATCCATCCTTAGTATCACTCATAATGCTTCAATGACAGAGCATGCAATCTCGCTGGCAACTGATTCTCATGAATCATTATCGGAACCTCATCTAGGAAACAAGAAGTGAGCACGTAGCCACCTGAGAGAACCTCTACTACCAACTCACACTGTCTCTCTTCTAGAGGATGTACCATGCTATCCAGAAAATCTTCAGAAATAAACGAATGGGAAGCACCCGGATCAATCAACACTCTAGCAGAAAAATCAAAGAGTGGTAATATACTTTCAATGAGATTGGTTGCCTCCACCTGAGCTCTGGTGATTGCCATCACTCAACCCCATCCTCCTCTCTGGTACGGTAAACCTCTGCCTTGCTCTGCTAGTTGCTGGTATGGCTGTGCTACTGATGAGTTCCTCTGTTGCAGCCATAAACTGAGACTGCGGACAATTTCTAGCTAGGTGCCCTGGCTAACCACAGGTGTAACACCTAAAACCTGGAAAAGCTGCGGGCTGCCCTGCTGTGCTCTGTGTGACTCTTCTGGAGCCGGTGGCCTATAACTATGACCTTGCTGGAAACCACTCTGCTGTCTCCTCCAAAGGGGCCACGTCACCAACTACACCTGTACGCCGAAGCAAGGAGTGAGTCCAAGACTCAGCAAGAAACACTACTCATAACATACACGTATAAGTCATAGGGGTTTCTACATGCACATTCAACATTTACGACACATGGCATGTAATCATTTGAAGTTTCAACCTATCATGAAAGTTTTACAAGTTTATACATGGATCATGCTTTCAGATTTCTAAGAATAAAACTTTACCTATCACATGCTCTCTATTCAATTTACTCATGAAATTTTGTCTTTAAGGAACCGAGACATGAGAGCTACCAACATGAACATTGTGCATACATGAAAGGAAAACACGACTAGCATGGATCCTACATGTTTTTAAACACATACATAGACATTTTCACATGCTTTAAGTTGCTGGTTTCACATGGTTTAATGGCTGAAAACCTATACATGAGAGCTACAATATCGCTTAAAACAAATCATGTGAATAACCGATCATGCTATTTGCACACGTGCTCATTAATTATCCCTAACATGGATTCTATGCATTTTGCTCACATACACATGATAATAACAACATGAATTTGCTGATTTCACATGGTTTCAGCAACATATTTTCACATTTAGAATTTCACATTTTCTTTACACAAGTTTTCTCTTTCACATGGTTACACTTTACACATACACATTGACATTGTTCACTTACACATTACACATGGACACATACGCATTACACATTTCACATTACACATTTTAGGTGCCGTTACACATAGTCCAAACCACCAAAGAAGGACATATACACATCACATTACACATAGACGCCATCTAGGCATTCCAATGACGACTCTTGGACTGCGCAGACCGGGAGAACAAGTCTCCACCCTAACCAGTGGTACTTGTCCACCTCCAGGATTTCCCCCAAATGACCTTAGGGTCACTTACACATTGAACTTTCTCAGGGGGACTTTTCCCTGATACAGCTCCACTGCCCTCTACGGAAGCAGTGTCACATTGCCACAGTTACACATTACACATTTTACTGTTTTACACATGGTTTTACACTTCACACCTTTCATCTCATTCACTCTCTCACTCACATGAATATCTCTGTTTCCTGACATGACACTACAGATTTCAGGAGTTTAACACACAGTAAATTTCACTAATCAAGTTGGGTTTAGACAATAACTAACCACATTACGATAATATACGTAGATTATCATATTTCACATAAAAATACATAACTTCTTATTTACTGGTCCAAATGACCTGAAATTTTAACCACATGCTATTTTCGGGTTCTAGATCATACACTCAAATTTTCAGATTTTTCTGAGCTAAATAGGATTTACAGAAAATCAAACACTTATTTTGCATGCCATTCACAATTTAAGTTACATGGAATTTAACACATCATGCAATTTGCCATTTACTGTTTGAACATGGATTACCATTACGTGCATGATTTGAGAATACAGAACTATTCTAAATCATACAATCACAAATCGATCACCACAAACCATTCTTGCATGTCTTTCTATTTACCGAACCGAATTTATTTGCAATCTATACTAGTATGAACAATTTACCAAAAATTGGGCATACATCTACTGATCTACTAATCTTCATGAACTGACAAAACCAAGGCATTCAGACTAATCCTACTCATGAAACATAAATTTGGCAAGATCATCAACACGTCATGCTTACAAGTTTAAAGGATACAACTTTCCTACATTCACCATCACACATCACATTCATCCACACACCACAATTGACAATATACATAGTGTATAAGATTACCATATATCCTCATCACGGAAACCATACCGAAATTAGAGTATAGGAAGGGCAGAACAGTTCACTATTTTGTCCAAAAGAACTTGGCGGCGGTCTCTGGCCGCTGACTCAGGGTCAGCGGCATGGTCGATGGACTTCAAGCATGATATCGGCGTCCGTTGACCTTGCCGTAAATGCAGGTCTGTGTAGAAACACAGACCCGAGCTCTCAAACTTGGGTGAATGGGAGGGTCTAGGACTCGAGGAAAAATCCATAAAAATGATAGAAACGACCTAGACACATACGGGAACATCATGGATAGGTCACTTGCTTTTTTAAAAATTCCTCCAAAGGGTCTAGGGTGTTGGTGAAGCCCTCCTTGGGCAGTCCCAAGAAGCCTCCAAATGAACTCCTCCGGGTTCTTGAGCAAGATCCACAGCAAGCCGAGGTCGGGGAAGCCTTCCTCGTCGATCCAACAACCTCCTTGAAGCAGTGGAACGCCGGATCAAGCTTCAGAAGTGTGGATTTTTGGGTGGCAAGGATGGGGTTTCTCACAGTTTTTCTCCTAGGGTTTTCTTCTCTCTTTTTCTCCTCTTGCAAGGTGAAGGGAGAAGTGGGAAGAGGCCATTTCGGGTTCAGACATAAGGGGAGTCTCTCTCCCACTCACCAGGTGACTTGACAGCCTTCAGAGCGTTGGGGACAGTCCCCCAATGGTTGGCTTTCTTGTTTCAGAAGCTTGCAGCTCTGCTGCGCATGCAGGCAGAGAGATTGACATCCATATCGCTGGACGCCAGGATTAGTGTTGGCGTCTATGTCTGGACGCTGACACCAGCTCAACGGCCTGTGGTTGACGCCAAGATGGCCTTCGGCCAGAACTCTCAAATATGCAGAAACCATGCATACCATGCGTATATACATGCAATATGTATACGGTATTATATCCATACTATCACCATGCAATACATACATTATTTATATTTAATATAAACACATGCACACGTACTTGTACTAATAATACGTACGTAAATATGTACATACACACACAACCAAAGATACACACATAAATACACAATAATGTGACAGAATTTCGAGGGCCTTACACCCTCTCCCCCTTAAGGAAACTTCGTCCTCGAAGTTAGAACGGCACTACTCAAACAAAAGGGGATATTTCTTCTTCATCGCATCCTCAAGCTCCCACGTAGCCTCCTCACGTGAAAAGTTCCGCCATAGAACTTTCACCGATGCAATACTCTTGTTCCGGAGATGCTGAATCTTCCGGTCAAGAATGGATACTGGTTGCTCGACATACGAAAGATCTGGCTGGATCTCCACTGGCTCATGACTAATCACATGAGACGGATCTCGGACATACTTCCTGAGCATAGATACGTGGAATACCGGGTGAACGCTAGCCAAAGCTGGGGGTAATGCTAGCTCATATGCCACGCTGCCCAAACGTCTAAGACTCTCATATGGGCCAATGAATCTGGGGCTTAGCTTGCTATGCCTGCCAAATCTGACAACACCTCGACTAGGCGATATCTTCAAGAAGACATGATCGCCAACCTCGAACTCCAAATCCTTTCTTCTGTTGTCGGCATAACTCTTCTGCCTATCCTGTGCCGCAACAAGCCGTTTCTTGATAAGCTGAATCTTATCCGAAGTTTCCTGAACTAACTCCGTTCGATCAACTGCCTATCACCAGTCTCCTCCCAACATAAAGGAGATCTACAGGGTCTACCATACAACGCCTCGAATGGAGCCATACCAATACTAGCATGAAAGCTGTTGTTGTATGCGAACTCCACCAGAGGTAAATGACGCTCCCAATCATCCTTCCAATCCAGAACACACCACTCAACATATCCTCGAGCGTCTGGATAGTCCTCTCGGACTGTCCATCAGTCTGGGGATGAAACGCCGAACTGAGCTTCAGCTCTGACCTAACGCATCCTGAAGACCCTTCCACAATCTCGAAGTAATCTCGGATCTCGATCCAAAATGATGATCGACTTCGGCACACCATGCAATCTAATGATACCGCTATCATACAATCTAGCTAAACTCTCTACTGACTGCTTCTTCTTCATGGGCAAGAAATGAGCAGTCTTCGAGAATCTATCTACAACTACCCAAATCGAGTCGTTGCCCCTTCTAGACCGAGGCAAACCCGATACGAAATCCATAGTGACAGCTTCCACTTCCATACGGGGATATCCATCCTCTGCATAAGACCGGATGGTCGCTGCCGCTCGACTTTCACTTGCTGACATACTAGGCATCTAGACACATAATCCGCAACATCCTTCTTCATGCCGGACCACCAAAATGATCTCTTCAGGTCTTGATACATCTTAGTGTTACCCGGATGAATAGAGAATCGCGATCTATGAGCCTCCGCTAACACATGCTCACGGACATCTACTACATCGGGGACAAAACACGGTGCTGAAATCTAATCATATCGTCCTCATCACGAGCAATGCCCGCCTTACCCACTAACTCTAACAATCTAGGGTCGGCTTTCTGCTGCTCAATCACCTCATCCAAGACTGAGGATCTAAGGGATAGCTGAGCTACAAAAGCCTGACACAACGATGGCTCTAACTCGGTCATAGAGCATGCTGCATCCTCCAACATCTTCCAATCCTGCTGGAGCGAAGACCTCTTTCTACTAAGAGCATCCGCTACGACGTTCGCCTTCCAGGATGATACTGAAGGTCGAAGTCATAGTCCTTCAAGAACTCAATCCATCTTCTCTGCCTCAGGTTTAATTCCTTTTGGGAGAAAAGATACCTCAAGCTCTTGTGGTCGGTAAACACCTCAAATTTGACACCATAAAGATAGTGCCTCCAGATCTTTAGTGCATGAACCACAGCTGCGAGCTCCAAATCATGAGTCGGATAGTTCCTCTCATGCTCCTTCAACTGTCGAGAAGCATAAGCCACTACCCTCTCTCGCTGCATGAGTACACAGCCTAAACCAATCTGAGATGCATCCGTATAAATGGCAAAGCCCTCTAGACCACTAGGCAATACCAATACCGGAGCAGAAGTAAGCTTAGCCTTCAATAGCTGAAGCTACGCTCACATGCCTCAGACCATACGAACTTCTCACCCTTTCTGGTCAGCTTTGTCAAAGAGGCGGCGATGGATGAGAAACCCTCAATGAATCGCCGATATTAACCAGCTAACCCAAGGAAACTACGAATCTCCAAAGGGGTCCTGGGAATCTCCCAATCCATAACTGCCTGGACCTTTGCTGGATCAATAGCTACACCAGCGCCGGAGATAACATGCCCGAGAAAGTGAACCTCGCGCAACCAGAACTCGCACTTGCTGTACTTCGCATACAGCTTGTGCTCACGGAGAACCTCTAAGACTAACCTCAGATGCTGACGATGTGTGTGGCCTCATCCAGAGAATAGACCAACACGTCATCAATAAACACTACGACAAAGCTATCTAAATACGGACTAAACACCGGTTCATGAGGTCCATGAACGCTGCAGGGGCGTTGGTCAATCCGAAAGGAAGGACTAAGAACTCATAATGTCCATAACGGGTTCTAAATGCCGTCTTGGACACATCCTCACTCTGAATCTCAACTGATGATAACCAGATCGTAAGTCAATCTTGGAAAAGACTGATGCCTCTCGCAACTGGTCAAACAGATCATCAATCCGAGGTAAGGGATACCTGTTCTTCACAGTCATTGGTTCAAATTCCTATAATCAATACACAACCGAAGTGACCCATCTTTCTTCTTGACGAATAATACAGGTGCGCCCCAAGGGGAAACACTAGGGTGAATAAATCCCTTATCGAGCAATTCTTGCAATTGCTTCCTCAACTCGGCTAATTCTGCAGGTGCCATCCTATATAGGGCCTTCGAGATAGGAGAGGTGCCTGGAAGCAACTCTATAGTGAACTCTATCTCCCTATCCGGTGGCAATCCAGACAAGTCATCGGGAAAGACATCTGGAAAATCCTGCACCACTCGATCTCTGCAAGAGTCAGTGACGAACTAGCATCGGGTACTAGCAACGCTGGCAAGAAATGCGTCACAACCCTTGTCACCATCATGCATCGCTTCATGGCAGAGATAACTAACTTTCCCGCTAAGTTCTTGGCAAGGGATGAGAGAACTCGTCCTCACCAGGAATGAGGAAAACAATCTTCTTCCGACGACAATCCACTAACGCATAGTGCTCCTCTAGCCAATCCAGACCAAGAATACAATCATAGTCCTTCATCTTTAGCAAGAAGAAACACCCATCTAGGAATCTATCCTCAATGCACACAGGTAACGACGGAATGCACTTCCTAGTCGATACCGTACCCGCAGGGGTGTGCACAGACAAAGGAACCTCTAACTCCTCAAACTCTATGCCTGACTCTAGGGCTAACTGCCTAGCGAACCACTCGGAAATGAACGAGTGAGTAGCACCCGTATCAAACAAACCCGAGCGTGCACACCGAAAAGCAAAACTGTACCTTAGTGACATGCTCCGCCTGCTCGGCGTCCTCGCGAGTAAAGCAAACACTCGAGCTGGGGCTCAAGGCCTTCCTGGTCGTCCTGTAGCTGGCGCGGCTGGCGCTACTGCTGGTGCTGGCGCCCACGCTGGCTTCCTTGCTGATGTCTTGGGCACTCTTTGATCTTGTGGTCGCTGCTCCCCGCACTTCAAGCATCTACCCGCTACTAACCAACACTCGGAACCTCCATGGGTCTTCCCGCAATGGGGACACTCTTTCTTCACACCAGGGAACGTACAGAAGGTACCTGAGAGTTGCTGACTGCCACTGGTTTCTGCGGTGTCTGGTACACCGTTTTCTTCTTATCCTGCCGCTGGAATGTCGCTGCCGGCCTCTTCTGCGAAGCCTTCTTTTCCTCCAGATATTGCTCTATTTCTCCTCCTGTCTGCAGGCAGCGCTGAGGGCCTCGTCTAGCATGCGGTGGTCAAACGCCACGAGTCTCGTCCTTAGTGATGGTTTGAGACCCATCATGAATTTCTTCATCTTCCTGCGCTCATCCTTTACGATATGCGGTGCATATTTAGAAAGTTCAGAAACTTGCCTCGTATTCCAGGACGGTCATTGATCCTTGCGTCAGGGAAAGGAATTCTTGCTCCATCTTGTCCTGGATATGCTCTGGGACGAACTTGGCTCGAAAGAGCCTCACGAACGCGTCCCACGCCACGTCTACTGCTCCGTCCTCAAAGCGTGTACGCAGTAGGGAGGACCACCATACATCCGCTCTCTCCTGCAATACACCTTCATAAGCACCAACTAACAAATTCTAACTTGACAACCAACATACAAGCATAAACTAAAACATACCTGTAGCATGTAGGTGGCTAATGTCACCTTATCCTCATCAGGACACCTGATAGCTCGGAAGATTTTCTCTGTCTCCCTTACCAGCTTTCTGCCATTAGCGAATCACTCTCCCCTTAAAAGAGGGTGGGGTCATCCTCTTGAATCGCTCCATGATGGATGGTCCACCATGGTCCTGAGCTGGTGCCTGAGCCTGCTACATTAAACAATAACAATATACGATAAACACAATATCATGCATTAAATAGCAAGCTACTAGTTGTTTAATCATTCTACCTGGGCCTCCAACTGGCCTGGAGTGCTGCCTGGTATGAGCCTGCGTCTGCATGGCTTGCACCAGACCTTGCATGAATACTCCGTAGTCCACAGGCGGCGGTGGGGGAAGCATAGGGCCTCGCGGTGCCGGGGCCTGTTGCTCCGCCTGATCATCACGTCGCGGCTCGTCCTCACGGGTCGCGCTCCACCACGCCTACCTCTCGAAGCCATGGCTGTAATAGAATTTCAGCCAGCATTAGAGCTAGGTTATTAAGTTTTCTAACCATTTTCTTATCTATCTTTCACTTCTTATTAGTGTTTTCTACACATGTGGACATACTTAGCATGCAATGGGGATGATGACTTAGGTATATTCATGTGCAATCTCAACCGGTCTCTCTGATACCAAACTCTGTGACGGCCCTCATTATACCGGTACGGTTATACCAACGCACGTCGGTATAGCAAGAGTCCTCACAGTGGGACATTTACCCAAACGATACATACAGCTGAGATACACGCGAATATACAACAGAGTAGCGGAAGTAAAAGACAACTGTCTTCATTCATTCATCATCCACATTTAACATACATGAAGTTTGAAATTAACAATAAGGAACTAAAAGTTCACATAATTTAAATTGCTGAAATAAAATACATAATGTCCACACTTATACATTCTTTTTATGATAATCTAATACAATGTTCAAATTACATACTATGAATACACGAGTCACAAGAAACTCCAAAAATAGCTAATCTCACGCACGGAGTCCGTCTCTGCTGTCTCCTCCCAAGGGGCCACGTCACCAACTACACTGTACGCGAAGCAAGGAGTGAGTCCAAAGACTCAGCAAGAAACACTACTCATAACATACACGTATAAGTCATAGGGGTTTCTACATGCACATTCAACATTTACGACACATGGCATGTAATCATTTGAAGGTTTCAACCTATCATGAAAGTTTTACAAGTTTATACATGGATCATGCTTTCAGATTTCTAAGAATAAAACATTACCTATCACATGCTCTCTATTCAATTTACTCATGAAATTTTGTCTTTAAGGAACCGAGACATGAGAGCTACCCACATGAACATTGTGCATACATGAAAAGAAAAACACGACTAGCATGGATCCTACATGTTTTTAAACACATACATAGACATTTTCACATGCTTTAAGTTGCTGGTTTCACATGGTTTAATGGCTGAAAACCAATACTGAGAGCTACAATATCGCTTAAAACAAATCATGTGAATAACCGATCATGCTATTTGCACACGTGCTCATTAATAATCCTAACATGGATTCTAGCATTTTTGCTCACGTACACATGATAATAACAACATGAATTCTGATTTCACATGGTTTCAGCAACATATTTTCACATTGAGAATTCACATTTTCTTTACACAAGTTTTCTCTTTCACATGGTTACACTTTGCACATACACATTCACATTGTTCACTTACACATTTACACATGGACACATACACATTACACATTTCACATTACTCATTTTAGGTGCCATGACACATAGTCCAAACCACCAAAGAAGGACATATACACATCACATTACACATAGATGCCATCTAGGCATTCCAATGGCGACTCTTGGACTGTGCAGACCGGGAGAACAAGTCTCCACCCTAACCAGTGGTACTTGTCCACCTCCAGGATTTCTCCCTAATGCCCTTAGGGTCACTTACACATTGAACTTTCTCAGGGGGACTTTTCCCTGATACAGCTCCACTGCCCTCTACGGAAGCAGTGTCACATTGGCACAGTTACACATTACATATTTTACCGTTTTACACATGGTTTTACACTTCACACCTTTCATCTCATTCACTCTCTCACTCACATGAATATCTCTGTTTCCTGACATGGCACTACAGATTTTAGGAGTTTAACACACAGTAAATTTCTCTAATCAAGTTGGGTATAGACAATAACTAACCACATTACGATAATATACGTAGATTATCATATTTCACATAAAAATACATAACTTCTTATTTACTGGTCCAAATGACCTGAAATTTTAACCACATGCTATTTTCGGGTTCTAGATCATACACTCAAATTTTTCAGATTTTTCTGAGCTAAATAGGATTTACAAAAAATCAAACACTTATTTTGCATGCCATTTACAATTTAAGTTACATGGAATTTAACACATCATGCAATTTGCCATTTACTGTTTGAACAGGGATTACCATTACGTGCATGATTTGAGAATACAGAACTATTCTAAATCATACAATCACAAATCGATCACCACAAACCATTCTTGCATGTCTTTCTATTTACTGAACCGAATTATTTGCAATCTATACTAGCATGAACAATTTACCAAAAATTGGGCATACATCTACTGATCTACTAATCTTCAAGAACTGACAAACCCAAGGCATTCAGACTAATCCTACTCATGAAACATAAATTTGGCAAGAACATCAACACGTCATGCTTACAAGTTTAAGGGATACAACTTTCCTACATTCACCATCACACATCACATTCATCCACACACCACAATTGACAATATACATAGTGTATAGGATTACCATATATCCTCATCACGGAAACCATACCGAAATTAGAGTATAGGAAGGGCAGAACAGTTCACTGTTCTGTCCAAAAGAACTTGGCGGCGGTCTCTGGCCGCTGACTCAGGGTCAGCGGCATGGTCGATGGACGCCAAGCATGATATCGGCGTCCGTTGACCTTGCCGTCAATGCAGGTCTGTGCAGAAACACAGACCCGAGCTCTCAAACTTGGGTGAATGGGAGGGTCTAGGACTCGAGGAAAAATCCATAAAAATGATAGAAACGACCTAAACACATACGGGAACATGATGGATAGGTCACTTGCCTTTTTAAAAATTCCTCCAAAGGTCTAGGGTGTTGGTGAAGCCCTCCTCGGGCAGTCCCAAGAAGCCTCCAAATGAACTCTCCTCCGGGTTCTTGAGCGAGATCCACAGCAAGCCGAGGTCGGGGAAGCCTTCCTCGTCGATCCAGCAACCTCCTTGAAGCAGTGGAACGCCGGATAAAGCTTCAGAAGTGTGGATTTTTGGGTGGCAAGGATGGGGTTTCTCACAGTTTTTCTCCTAGGGTTTTCTTCTCTCTTTTTCTCCTCTTGCAAGGTGAAGGGAGAAGTGGGAAGAGGCCATTTCGGGTTCAGACATAAGGGGAGTCTCTCTCCCACTCACCAGTGACTTGACAGCCTTCAGAGCCATTGGGGACAGTCCCCCAATGGTTGGCTTTCTTGTTTCAGAAGCTTGCAGCTCTGCTGCGCATGCAGGCCAGAGAGATTGGCGTCCATATCGCTGGACGCCAGGATTAGTGTTGGCGTCTATGTCTGGACGCTGACACCAGCTCAACGGCCTGTGGTTGACGCCAAGATGGCCATCGGCCAGAACTCTAAAATATGCAGAAACCATGCATACCATGTGTATATACATGCAATATGTATACGGTATTATATCCATACTATAACCATGCAATACATACATATTTATATTTAATATAAACACATGCACACGTACTTGTACTAATTAATACATACGTAATATGTACATACATACACAAGCACAAAGATACACACATAAATACAAATAATGCGACGGAATTTCGAGGGCCTTACACATATTCTCTCTATCATCCGCTGCATAGACTCCTCTCCCGACTCATCTCCACCTCTCCTAATCCCTTCTATCAGCCATTTCTGATCCTGCCAAACAATATTCCAACCACACATATACAACCAATCAATACAAAAACTAGGGTCACTACCAGCAGTGGGCTAAGGTAGAGAATAGGCTATGCAAATTTCCGATTCCTTTATATCCACACGAACCTTGCTCTGATACCAACTGTAGCGATCCTCGTCGTCCAGACCCGTTAACCTAATACGTGTTCTGATCCAACTCCGCCTCCCGCGAACGGGCTGAAGCCTCGCAAGGGATACCATTCACAAGTCCATAGAAATATAAAGGAAACAGCTGAAATATATTATAAGATTGTCATCTCATAAAAAAAATTACAAGGAATTTACATAGCCATTTCTCAACTGTAGCCAGACATAACTACAACAACAACCTGGGGCATACCCCGAGGTGTACAAAGAAAGTAGATTACACTGCTGGAGGTGCAGACCTTGCTCCGCTACGGTGCGGCTCGGAACTAGATGAAGGATGAGAAGCCTCCTGCTCTCCCTCACTTGAAAGGAGTAGGGGGTGAGCCTCACAAGTCACTGGCTCACTAGGGAAACTCCCCTAGAAACCGAGCAAACCAACTCACAAATAACAATAGTAGAAAGCTACGCTAGCAATTTATAAAACTATCTAAGCAGGATATTAAAGTTGTAAACTCTACTTACCACATGCTATTAGTAAAAGCAACTTTAAAAAATAAACAGAAAAACACAACCAGGTGTACGTGCTAAAGTAGGAAAACGCACACTTGAGTCACGAAGACAGGTTCGCGACACCAGCTACTGACCCGGACAAACCACACAGGACTACCTCTCAGTCTCGCAGCCATGGACGAAAGGTTCAGCTGCCGCTCCACTAGAACAAGACAAGAAACTATGGAGTCCAACCAACAACACTCCTATGAACCACACTGCCGCAGGCCCATGCCTGACACCTTTAGGGACTTCGGCCCGAGCTCCTAAAGTAAGGCACTGGAAAACAGGACTAGCTGGGGCCCAGTACATCTACTGGTGTTCGTAACCCCCAACCACGAGCGCGCTACAAGAGACAAAACACAAACTCTCACAAGTCATTGTCCCACTACTGTCTTTGCCTCAGCCGGACGTACAACTCTACACAAGAGTGAGGGTGTCCAGGAAGAGGACATAGACCTCGACGGTACACAACTACCGGACAAGCCCTGAGCACATACGTGCCTGGATCACACAAAACCTGGGGCTCCCAACTGAAGAGGTAACCACGGTAGGCGTCGTACTACTCGCCATGCACACACAAACCACGTGCACACCGCACAAACCATGTGAAACCCCATGTCAACCACGTGAACACCATGCCAACCGCACACAACATGCTCCCCTAGCGCTATAGGTGCCAACACACCACTTACCATTGCCATTCACAACGATTCATGATAATTGGATAACCATGCTAGCATGCATAGTAATAAAGCCCCTCAGACCTGTTGTCGCGACGGGATCTCATGTCACCTTCTGAACTTGACACCCCGATATGTCGCATTCAAGAACCTGAAGTGACGGGTCGGCCTGTTGTGTTCTGAACGCGACAGGAGGGTCCGTCGCCTTCACAGGCAGGAACCCTAATTCGGAGACCCCTCACCGGATCTACCCCACAAATCCCGTAAACCGGTTTTTTCATCCATTTTTCATGCTTTAATGAGTGTCCTAGCATGGTACCTATAGTTTGTAAAGAAAATAACGCGTTAAACACACCATACACACAATCCATGCATCAAAACGAGGTGGAATCTCCTACCTCTGCAAAGAACAAGACCCACACGTGTTTCCCCCGCTCCACGCAACGTCCTCGCAGCGAGAGCACGCCAAAAACACCTCCAAAATGTAGATCACCCTTCACCACGGCGAAATCTCCTTCCCTGGCTGAGCAGAGCTTGCGAAAGCTCCGTTCGGCCAAACCTACTTAAAAACGCAGCTCGGTTGGGAATGCGACGTAGCCCTCCGTCGTGACCTGAACACGATGTAAGAGGCTGTCGCTTTCCCTCTCATGACATTAGCAACCCGCCCAGTATGCGACACGCGGCGCACATGCAGACGACGACTCAAAACAACGGTTAAATGAACGCGACACCCAGGACTGTCGCGTTAAGAACGTGACGCTCTTCACTGTCGCGTTCACAGATAGTGAACAAGTAGGCGCTTTGGGCCCAACCTGTCGGCCCACTACGCCCTGGAAACCTACGCGAACACCTACTACACACACTGATGGGCCACACATGAGCCTCCATAACCATTAAGCCACGATCCAAACAGTGAACTATAGCTCCACCCTCCTGTTCCTTTTCTTGTTAGAAGATTAGGACAAGAATATGTAGACAACGATGGAGATGAAGCTATGTTGTCTAGAAAGTATCAAAATTTCTAGCCAAGAAAGAGAAATTTGGATCTAGAAGACATTTCAAGAAAGAAAAGAAGAAGAAGGAACCAATATGCTATGAATACAAGCAACTAAGACATCTGAAATATGATTTTCCATATCTAAAGAGGAGACATTAGGCTGAGAAATTTGAAAAGAAGAAAGATAAAGAAAAGAAATATAGAAAGTTCAAGAAGAAAGCTATGATAGCTACATGGGACAATGAAGATGCTTCAAGCTCAAGCTCCTCTAATTCAAAATCCGAATAAGAACAAATAAATCTAGTCCTCATGGCAGGACTAGAACATGTAAACTCGTAGACCCCATTGAATCCTATTTAGATTGAGATTCTGACAACTTAAGATGAATCATTTAATGAATTATATGAAAAATATATGATTGTCATAAAACAACAAAAATGCTTAAGTTAAACTTCGTCAGTGAAGAAAAATCTAATACTATTCTAAAATCAAAATTAGAAAAACTAAAAGAACAAATTAATGAAACCAAAAGAACAAATAGCCTGCTATGTGAAGATCTAAAAGTTAAAAATAGTAAAATCATGGAGTTAGAAAACAAACAAAACGAATACAAAAATGAAGAAAAATTAAAAGAAGAAAATGACTATTTAAAGGCTTCACTAGACAAGCTAACAAATACTAAAACATCCATCGTAGTAAAATTAAAAGATGCTAGATCAGGTAAAAAGAAGTTTGGTGTCGGATATAAACTACCTGAAAATGAAGAACATATAATTTATCTATAATAATATCCAACTCCTACATTTGTAAAAGAAAAATTAACGGTAAAACCAAGAAAATGAACCAACAAGTCTACAAATAGAAATTTAGGCATAATAATAAAATATAATGAAAACAAGCTTATAATTTGTGTTGCACACATTCTAGTCAGTTAAGACACACAATTAGCACATGCACAACAAGGCATTTACATTGGATTCCAAAAACTACCATCAAAGACCCAAAAGATTTGGGTACCAAAAATCTCAACTTAATTCTATTTATAGAACCGTCTAAAGGCATCTAAATAGTATTTGAATAGTGGATGCTTAAGGCATATGACAAGAGATAAAAGATTATTTACAACATTTAGAAATGAATAAGGTCAATTACATATGAGATAATGGAAAAGGAAATGCAATTGTATGTGGAAGAATAGGAACAACGTCCAAAAATTTGATAGAAGATGTTCTGTGCATTGAAGGTCTCAAACACAATCTCATAAGTATCAGTTAGCTGTATGACAAAGGTCACTTGGTACAATTTCATAATGATAAATACATAAATTGATCTTCAAAGCTCAAAGAGTGAAGAATTTGTACACATTTCAACTAGTAGAATTAAAAGAAGTCAACTTACGCCTTGGAACTAACAAGGAATAATCAGACTTATGACACAGAAGACTATAGGACATGCAAACACTTCAGTGATCATAAAGCTAATAAAGTATTGGCTAGTTGAGGGTCTTCCATAGTTGAAATTGAATAATTTTGGAGTTTGTGCTATGTGTTCTAAAAGGAAGCAAATCAAGACCTCATTTCATTCCAAGACTACGGTAACAACTTCTAAACCATTGAAACTTATGCATATGAATTTATTTGGACCAATGAGGACAACAAGTCTTGGTGGAAAGCATTATGGCTTTATGATTGTTGATGATTATTCAAGATACACATGGGTATTATTTTTGGCAGCAAAGTCAGACACCTTCTCTCCATTTCTCAAATTCAACAAAGTGGTATAGAAGAATGAGGAATATGAAATTATCATTATCAGATCAGATCATGGTAGAGAATGTTGAACTACTCTTATATTATATCCTTTATTTTGGTGAAAACAAAACTCATGATTAACTTAAATATCTTGAATATATTTAATATCATGTTTTTCCTAAAAAATACAACATACTATGGCACTATTGTTTCATGATTTGCTTAAGTCTACATCGACTATTGTTGTAAGCTCACAATGATTACTGTTTAAAGAACATCGATTACTATTTTTAAACTCCACATCGATTTCGTTTAGAACATCGACTTCAGAATATCGATTTCACTAAAATATCGATTCACTCAGAACATCGATTTCATTTAAACATCGATTCCGCTAAAACATCGACTTCAGTTGAACATCGATTTCATTCAAACATCGATTTCAGTTCAACATCGATTTCACTAAACATCGATTTCATTTAAACATCGATTTTACTTAAACATTGATTTTATTTAGAACATCAATTTTATTTAAACATCGATTCATTTAGAACATCAACTTCATTTAATCATTGACTTCATTTCAACATCGATTACATTCATACATAGATTACATTGAAACATCGATTATGTTTGAACATCGATTACGTTTAAACATCAACTCTATTTGAACATCAATTGTCTTTTAACTTAAACATCGACTACCTTAAGACATCGATTCCCTCTCACTTTAAGTGTTTCGAAATACCTTTGGCGCCCAGTGAGAATTCAAATGAAATTCTAACTCTTATATTGTCATTTCTCTGACAGATAAAAAGGTCTTACAGAAAGCTGTCAGCAATAAAACATTAACAGAAGGCAAAAAGAGGTATGAGCCATTTGACAAAAGACCTTACGAGTTTGATCATCTGCCTTGCATTTAATGTCTGTAGGTCCACCTCTACACACAGTCAACATCTTGGACCTATTGCTGGCATCCTTGGAAGTGTGCACCAGCTGTATCATCCTCTCCCATTCCAAGTAGCCAGTAGGCATAAGAAGAAAACCGTTAGACTCAAAGGAAAGAAGATGAAGAGAAGATGAGCAACAAATCAGATAACTCCAACGGCCATCTATCAACGAATCTCTTCTAGCTGCTCCATAAAAGGGAGAAGAGAAAGTAGAAGAAAAAGCATATAGAGAGCGAACCTAAAGATCATTCAAAGAGTGTACATCCAGTGAGCATCCAACTCCATACACACTCAAGCTAGGAAGGAAGAGAGCTCGAGCCTATTCAAGGTAAAGCATTAAAGTCATCTTCCTCCTTCCTCATTCTCTCTCTATGTGTCTCTGTGTATTTGAAAGAGAGAACTGAGGGTTTAGCCTAAGGAGAGTCTTGTCCTGTAAACTCATTCCTTCTTAGGCTCAGTCTCAGATCAAGCATTTCATTGTCTATATAGAGCTTGATCTAGGGGCTTCTGGTCCCTTCTGGATTCAGAAGTGTTCCTCTTCTTGTGTGAAGAGAAGGCCAGTGGGGTGCTGGTGGTTTCTGTCCAACTATGAGACAGTACACAGTGTTCCCCTTGATTAGACGGGAAGACCTACTAGGGTGTGTACTAGTGAGTTGCTTCTGAGCTCGTAAAAGAAGCACCTGGCTGAGGTGAAATAGTGGGCTGCCTTCTTGCCCGGGAAAGAGAAGAAGACTAGCAGGGGCTAGGTGTTGTATGTTCTAAAGGAGGACTGTACCCTTGGTTAGTGAAATCCCAAGAGTTTACTTGGGGACTAGACGTAGGACTTCCATTTGGAAGGGCCGAACCAAGATAAATCTATGCGTTCCTTGTGTGCTTGCTTCCGTGCCTTTAATTTCTTTGCACATGCCTTTTTAGACTAACCAAACATTTCAAGTGGTGATTGTTGTTTCAATATTTTAGATTACCTATTCACCCCCCTAGGTTAGTCTTGCTGCCAACTATAAGTGGGCCAACAGAGAATTCAAGAATGAGTAATTCATTCAATTATGTGTGGAAAATCGAATAGAACATAATTTCTTAGCACCAAGAACACCATGACTAAATGGTGTCATTGAAAGAAAGAACATAACACTATTGGATGTAGCCAGAACTATACTTTTATAATATAATTACTAAGATACTTCTAGACTGAAATAGTAAATACAACATGCTACATCATCAACAGGGTGATGATCATATCCATACTGAAGAAAACTTCTTATGAACTTTACAAGGACAAGAAGCCAAGTATTAGTCATATCCAACCATTTAGTTTTAAGTGTTTCATTTTAAATAATGGAAAAGACAACTTAGGTAAATTGGATGTTAAAAGTGATGAAGACTTTCTATTAGGTTATATTTCAAAACCTAGAAGCTATAGAGCATTTAATAAAAGAATTTTAGTGATTGAACAAACTATACATATTTTGTTGATGAAACTAACCCCTCTCTTAAAAAAGGAAGAAGATATTGTGATGATTTGAGTAGAGAATTAGAACAAATCACATTGGAAGACAAAGAAGAAGATCTACCTTCGAAAAATCTACGAAAAGAAGATGTATCTCATGAAGATTTACCAAAGGAGTGGAAGTATCTCAAACATCATCTAAAAGAAAATATTATAGGTAATCCATGATAACTACAAAATTTTTCGTGTTAAATTTCATACATATAGTTGATTTTAGACATCCTTTGTCTATAAATAATGTGCATTTTAATTTTAATTTTCATTTCATCCATGAATAGGTTTTTGAACATATTAGTTGATATTTGGGTTAGAATACACATGATAGATTTTCGTTCAATAAGTCACTATTTTTCAGATTGACTAATTAGGTTCATTTTTCTTTTCACAGGTACACTTTGGGAAATAAAGATATTTGTAAATAAATGTTGTATATAAATAATTTTTGTTGCAATAATATTTTTTAAATATCTTTTAGTAGTAGGTAGGTATAATTTTGTACATAAATAAATTTTTAGCAGCTTTTAGTTATTTAATAATACCCCACCCAATCCGATTATGCCATATACCCCTTTCTCATTCCATTGTGCCGGCAGTCATCTGTTCTTCTCTTTAAACCGCCACAACCCTTCTCTTTCCCAGCTTGGGCGACGGAAGCAGCTGGAGGCAGGAAGAAGATTTGGGGCGCGCAGATTTGGGGTGTGTGGAGGCGGTGCGACGCAGAGGCCTGAGCTGAGGGCTGGCCGTGAGCATCACGTGTGGAGCTGGAGGCTGGCCGTGCGTGCAGAAGAGGCGGTGTGTACAGAGCAGCTGTGCGCAGTGGAGCCCGGGCGTGCGGAGCTGGTGGGCCATGCGCGGATGGAGATGGAGCTCATGCGTGCAGCCGGATCAGGGACGTGTGAAGCTGGCGTGGAGGAGCTGGTGTGGCAGAGCTGGCAACGGCCAGAGCTCGTGCGAAAGAGGCCAGGGGCAAAGCTGCTCGTGTGGGAGGAGTTCATGCGTGAGGAGCCTACGCCTAGAAGGCTTGACTGTGCCTATATAAGGACCCCAAGGTCCTCAGAGGCGGGAGATGGTTGGGCTGCTGAGATGGTTATTTTATTTCTTTTGTTTTGTGAGAGTTGGGAGAGATCATTCGGCTGTTGGGAGTGAGGTTTTATTTCTTTGTTCTGTGAGAGATTTCAGAGAGCTGCTGGGCTGGGGAGTTCCGACTGTTTCTTCCTCTTTTCTGTGGGATTTTTTTTTTTCCTTTCTTCTGAGAGCGTTTCTTTCTTCTGTAAACATCTAGGAGGGGACTACAATTTTTTGGGGATTTCTTCATCTCTTTTGTAAGGGCTGTTGAGCGGGGGACTGCAATTTTTTTTCTTTTCTTCGTTCGGGTTTGGCTGTATAGAGGAGATCGATCCAGTAGGTTTCTTCTGTTCTTCTGAAGGGCGACTGTGCAAGAGGACAATCTGGAGGTGTGCGCTACAGAGATTGCTTGGCATCTGGGATCAATACCATCAAAGGTCTGTGCATTGTTGAGCTCCCGGAGGTAGTAGAGAGCAAATAGGATTCGCGAGATCCGAGAGCTGGATTTCTCTTGCTATTTTTCTTGACATTTCTATGGTGTTTTTATTCTTTCCTCTGGACAGATTCGATGTTTGACATTGCAGTTTATATTTCTTTTGTTATTTTCTTAATGATTCATCAGACTGTGAGGGAGACGAGATCAACTATGTCTCTCCTTACTGTTCTGAAGTTTATTACATTCTGTCTCCATTGTTCTTCATCCCTCGAGCTGTGAGGGTACAATGATATGAAATTCCTATATTTCATATTGTTCTCAGTGCAAATCTCTGATTGAGTTCTTTGATTTCTCATTATCTCAACCCGATCTTTGAGTGGCAATAAAATTGTGATAGATTTCATGTTCTAGTTATTTCTTTGTGTAATTGAAGCGTTCGTCTATTATTTTGTTTTAGTCATTAATTGTGTTCTTATTCATGTCTTCAGTAATAGCAAAGGATTCCGATTTAGCAACAATAACTTTTGTTCTTTTTTTCTGTTTAATTCTTGAGCTGTGAGGATAGTTGGCTGACGTTTGTGGAGAGATGGTATTGTTGATTGTACATCCCCTGAGCTGAAGGGGTACATTGGTTCTGTAATTTTCTGTTGAGATTCTTGTTCTGCCATTTTTCTTATCTCTTTTGAGTTCCAATTTGTTCCAGAATTATAGGTTGCATATGTGTGTAATTTTCAGTTATGGATTAAGTAATTGGAGAGGTGAAAGTGTTCTTTGTTAGCTTCTATTCGATCTATTCATCCAGTCATTTGAAAATTTTTAGTTCAGATTTCTGTCTATCTGTTTGATCCCTCAATTGTGAGGGTACAGTGATACAAATTTTCTTTTAATTTCAATTCTGCTTGTTCTTTCATTATGTTTGATCTGTCGAGTTGTGAGGGATTTGATTGGAGTTGTTTATAGAATTGATTCTAATGCAATGTTATTTTGGTGAAAAAGTGTTTGTTAGAGTTGTTTCAAAAAAATAGTTTCTTAAGTCAAATTTTACTCAGTCTCCCTGTGGAAATGACCTGTTCTCACCACTTTGCTAGTTCATCTTTGCTATTTTAAATTTATGAGACAGTTTAGAGAAGGTGAGCATTTTGACGTGTGCAAAGAACTCTAGACAATGAAAGTATACAGTCAACAATGCTGCATTCAATCCACAAGATAGGATAAGGACCAGAGGTATGTCTATTCCTTGTGATTACCTAGCATTTGTATCTTAGTTATGCAAGAGGAACTTAATCAATTCCAATGCAATCAAGTTTGGACTCTTGTGCCTAGACTTTTTGATCATCCAGTTATTGAAACCAAATAAGTTTTTAGAAACAAGATGGATGAATCAGAGGTTATCACTAGAAACAAGGCCAGACTTGTAGCTTAAGGATATTCCCAAGAGGAAGGTATTGATTTTTATGAAACTTATGCCCAAGTTGATAGACTAGAGGCATGCATATTCTCTGAATAATAATTTATATCAGATGGATGTCAAGAGTGCTAAGAAGTCTATGTTAAGCAATCACCAGTTTTGAAAATATCAATATTCAAATCATGTTTTTCAACTAAGGAAGGCACTATATGGTCTGAAACAAGCTCCCGGGGCTTGGTATGAAAGGCTAAGTGCTTATCTTTTATCATATGGTTTTTCAAGAGGTAAAATATATAGCACATTATTTATCAAAAATTTATCTAAGGGAATCTTGATTATACAAATATACATTGATGATATTATATATGATGCTACTAATAAATCACTTTGTAAATTATTGAAGATTTGATATAAAATGAATTCGAAATGAGCATGATGGGTGAACTTATTATTTTCTTGGATTGCAAAATAGATAGGCCAAGGAAAAGACTCACATTTGTCAGACCAAATATATTTTGAAAATACTCAAGAAATTTGGGTTTGACATGTGTAAGCCATTAATTAGGAACTTTCATGAGCTCAAGTATTAAGTTAGAGAGTGATCCAAATGGCAAAAAGATAGATCAAAAGATTACAGAGATATGATTGCGTCATTACTCTATCTCACTGCAAGTAGACCAGACAAAATGTTTAGTGTATGTTTATGTGTCAAATTTAGGTAGATCCCAAAGAATCCCATTGAAATATTGTTAAAAGATTTTTTAATATATTATAAATATAAGTAAATTGGGTTTATGATATTCTAGATGTTCTAAATTTTGTCTGTTTGGATATGGTGATGCTGACTATGCTAGATGCAAAGTAGATAAAAAAACACCAGTGGTACTTATCAATTTCTTGTAGTATGCTAAATTTCTTGGTCCTCCATAAAGTAGAATTCAGTAGCTTTATCCACAATAGAAGCTGAATACATTGTAGCTAGAAGCTGTTGCACTCAATTACTGTGGATCAAACATCAACTGGAAGACTATGGTCATGATATAAACAAGATTCCGATCGTTTGTGATAACACAAGCACGATCAACTTGACCAAAATCTTATCTAGTACTCAAGAACTAAGCATATTGAGGTTAGACATCATTTTTATCAAAGACCATATAAGTGATGGTGAAATTTTACTTGAATTTGTTGATATCAATCATCAATTATCTGATATATTTACTAAGTCATTACCAAAAGATAGATTACTTGAATAAGAAGAGAAATTGGTATATGAATTTTAAATAAAATATCAAAGAATACAAAATGACCAAGTGTTGAAAGCCATTGATAGATGATCATCAATTCGACTGGCAATAACCTTCCGTCGAACCTTTCACAGAAGTTGTAGTCGATATCTTACTACAGCTGAAGTGGAAGTCGAAGTTATACCTTCATTCAAAGTTAGAGTCATAGTTGCAATAGTTGAAGTTCTGAATAACTGTAGTCAAATTTTAAATTATATGTATATATATATGTGTGTGTGTGAAATGATAATAAAATATTTTTTTCTCTCTCTTTAGTTTCTTTTCATGTAGCCAAAGTATACATTCCAGTCATTGATCTAGTCAACTTCGAGTGCCATCTGTTGATCTCTTGACCCCTTTACCAAGAAATTCCCTTATAAAGTGATTCATTTTCTTTACTCCTACCAACCACCATTTACAAGCCCTTAAAAGTTTCGACATACGTTCTTCTCGTGCTCGTCATCTTTCTGAGGATTCTGCAAATCTTTCTCTCCTGCAAACATGAAAGAGGTAGGATCTTTTTCTTGGATTCAAACCTCTAATTGTCTTGTGAATCTCGCTTTCTTTCCACAAAATCATACCGTCAATTTTTGAATTAGATGGCCACTTCTAGGGCTTTGGATGCATTCAAAACTAAAACATCTATCTGTTTAGGAAAGGCTGTAGAGTTCTCACAACTAAAGGGCAAGCTTGAACTGGTAGTAGATAATGTTGATTTAATGGGCTAGAAGAAGATCTGTGAACTACAAGAGCCTGTGTGTGAAGATGTTGTAAAGGCTTTCTATGCCGCACTGACGATTGTAGAAGATGGAAAAATGGAAGCAATAGTGAAAGGAAAAAAACACCAGTTTCAAAGGATATTTTACAAAGATCTTAGAGTGTCCAAATAAAAGACACAAACTGAGTGAAACAATAACTTCGGAGAAGCAGTGCCTCGGCATCATTGGGCAAAAGGGAGATATCCATAAGAAAGCTCTACTCATCAAACAACTATCTGTAGAGAAAAGGCTACTACATGCTATCATCACCACCATCATCATGCCAAGGGCAAGTACACACTCATCAATCTCCAATAGAGGTGGAAACCTTCTATTCTGGGCGATTCAAGGACACCTAATAAACTTGGCTTCAGTAATCATTAAAAGGATGATTAGTTCCATGAATATAAATGAGTCACTCCCTTATCTATCCTCGCTGACTATTCAGGATGCATGATGTAGATCTTACAAATGAAATTGAAACCGAGATGAAGGAAAGTGTTGGATTAGTAATGCTTCGAAGAAGCCACTACAGTCTGATGGATAAGGAACAAAAATTATGTTCTGGACTACAAACATGAAGTATTTGAAGATGTTGCAATGAACGTAGCCTCAGTACCACCATCGGTCAAAGCAGAATTATTTAGGACTGAGATAAATGATGTGGCACCAGTAGTAGAGGTGCCTACTCAGTCCACCCAAGTTGAAGTTCAAGAAACCCCTGGGCAAACTCAAATAAACACAATTGCACAAGTCTTGATTGAGATCAAGGAAAAAAAAAAAATTCTAGGCTGGCGGGAGGGTCCTCCCTGCCCATGGATGGGAGTGATGTTCCTATTGGAGGTGGAGGCATCTCTACGGGCTCCCCAAGGTTATCCTATGCCCAGATGATCTCTGCTAGCAGACCTACTCCAGCTGTGAAGATTGGTGTGAAGATTCGGCATTTACTAATCAAGGAGAACCTGCCGTTTATTTTTCCAAGGAGGAAATAGTGAAATCTATGGATCCTTTCAAGCATGCTATCATTGCTAAGTGTTCCTATGGCCGCTCTTCTATCCCTGAGATCAAATCTTGCCTATCTCAGCATCTCATGCTCTCAAAAGACTTTATTGTTAGCCCCTTGAATCCAAGGCATCTCCTATTTCAGTTTGATGATGAATAGGACTTCATAAAGGTTCTCCTGCGCATGAGTCTTTATATTAAAGGTCTTCTATATAGGTTCTTCCGATGGGAATCTACTTTTGATTACTCTTATGATCCAACCTTTATTCTTGTTTGGATTGGGTTCC
>CM024756.1:36063636-36140071 GCA_014218235.1 Colocasia esculenta
ATTTTATAAGAGGTAAAGTAGATAACACCCTATTTATTAAGAAATTTTTAGAAGGAATCTTGATTGTACAAATATATGTTGATGATTATTTTTGGTTCTACTAATGAATCACTCTGCAAATTCTTTGAAAACCTTATGCAAAGTGAGTTTGAGATGAGCATGATGGGTGAGCTTAACTATTTTCTTGGGTTGCAAATCAAGCAGACCAAGGAAGGTACTCACATTTGTCAAAACAAGTACATTTAGATTTGCTTTATAAATATGGTTTTGACAAGTGTAAGCCTTAGGAACACCCATGAGCTTAGGAATAAGTTAGATAGTGATCCACTTGGCAAGAAAGTAGATCATGTTGGGTTGAGTGTGAATTTAATATATTTTCCCTCATGATTTTGATGATGACATGTTGTGATTTTAATGCATAATGAATGGAACATGTTAAATACATTACACATGTAATAACAATGCTCAAAAGACATGTTTCCAAACACATTATATCACATACATTCATGATAATACATTGTACTAATGATTTATGTGTTTAATTTTCAGGGACATATATTTCTTGTCATGGTAGTGTCGACACACCCACTGATGGTGTCGACACTGGGCATTAATCCCTGAAGCAAATTCATGAAGATAGGGTTCACTGTGTCGACACAGTCCCAGGCAGTGTCGACACTAGACCAAGTCTCCAGAAGACCCTTTTGCCAGACTGGACAGTGTGTCGACACAGCCAGTGAGTGTGTCGACACTAGAGCCATCTCCCAGAACATTCTTTTGTGCAAATTGGGACAGTGTGTCGACAAACTCTGGGATAGTGTCGACACACTCCGGCTGATTTTTCATCTTAAGTTTCACCTGGACACGTGGCCTTCTAGGGATCAATTGGATTGACCTTGGATCATGTGCCCACGCACTCCAAGGGTTCTTTTGGCCATGTTGGGCTATAAATACCTATCTAATCGGCCCCCAAGAAAGAGAACTCCTGACGAGCCTTCCAGAAAAGAAAAAGCCTTTGGCGGCAAGACAGAGGTCTCTCCCGTTCCTGCTCTCCATGGTGCTGCTATGACCCATCTCCATCCTTGCAAAGCACAAGAAGGTGAAGATTGATCTCTGAAGAAGAGGTGAGATCACTTCCCAAGGGAGTGAATCTAGTAGAAGCAAGCAATTGAGGAGAATTCAAGGAAGATCCAGAGGCATCTGTTGCAGAGCATCACCCAGTGACTTCAAGCTTCAAGATTTCCTCAATTCAGCCTTCTGCAAGGGAGTTCTTTTGAAGAACATGTTCTGTACTTAATTGTATCAACTCTCCAATTGTTCTTCTGAGTCATTTTGAGATTGTGCATAGAAGTGTTGCACCAGTCTCTGTAAATGAACTCATTCTAGATCAAATCATTGCTAGAGGATCTGATTCTCATTGTTTTTGTTCTAGCTGGTTGTTTGTGAGCCCTTGTGCTCAGTTGTGTTGAGTTGAACACTCAGTGTGTGGTTGAGCAGGTGTTGTCAGGTTTCTAGAGTGGTTGTGCTCTAGAGGTTGTGTGTGAGTTGTCTAACTCAGTGTGTTGGAGTTGTCAATCTCCAGTGTGTGTTGTACTCAGGTTGAGTAGTGGAGCCTCACTGTGTGAGGGGTGGATGTAGGAATCACTGGTGTGATTTCCGAACCACCTAAAAAACTTCTGTGCAGTGGTTTGATCTGTGATTTGATTTACTTTGTGCTAGATGCATGCATAGGATTTTCGCTCACACTACTGATTGATCTAATCACACACTCTACTCACTCAATTCACACACTCACACATCAGATCTGTGAATTGCAATTCTAAATTGATCTCTGATTCAAAGCATTTTTCAGATTGATTAAGCTTCGCGCAGTAATTGGTCTAGATCTATTAACCCCCCCCCTTCTAGATCTGGTCCATCCTATATTCGATCCTTCAATTGGTATAAGAGCGGGTTCATATCTCCATCTGATCTGATTTGAGTGTTTCTGTCTATTCTCTGTGTCTCACTTGCTCGTTGTTTAAGTGTTTTTTTCACTGTATTTCATCTTGCTCAATGGATTCTAGAGGTTTTATTGCTGAAGGCCATTCCATCAATATGCCACTTTTTTCAATGGCACTGATTACTCATATTGGAAAAATCACATGCAAGTCTTTCTTAGAGCCCATAATTATGAGATTTGGAGGGTAGTTGAGGTAGGTCCTTATGAGAACCAGGGAGAAGAGGAAACCTGGACTAGGGAACAAATTAGGAGGGCCACCCTTAACTACAGTGCCATGAACATGCTTCAATGTGCAGTCCATCCAAAAGAGTATTCAAGAATATCCATGTGCAAATCTGCTAAGGAGATGTGGGATAAGCTTGAATTGTTGTATGAAGGAACATCCCAAGTAAAAGAAACCAAAGCAAACATACTTGTTTTGAATATAAATTATTCATGATGAAATCTGATGAATCAATTTCTGAAATATTTGCGAGGTTCATGATAATTGTCAATGGACTGAAGGCTCTAGGTAAAGACTACACTGATGCTGATTTGGTAAGAAAGATCTTGCGCTCTCTTTCATCTATTTGGCACACTAAGGCCACTGTTGTTGAAGATTCTAAAGATTTATCCAAATTTCTTTGGATGAACTCATAGGATCTTTAATGAGATATGAAATAAACTTGAAAAGAAATGAAGAGCATATAATCAAGACCAAACCAGTAGCACTTAAAGCTTCATCAAGTAACAAGGATAAAAGTCAAGAGAAATCATGTTCTGATGAGTCTGAGTCATGAGGATGAACTTGCCCTCATGACTAGGCAATTCAAAAATTTCTAAAATCTAGAAAAGGAAAATTCACTGGGAAGAAGAAATTTTCATCTGGCAAAAGAAATATTTCTCTTCAAATGTCAATTCAAATAGAAATCAAAGAACTGATGAAGTTATCATTTGCTACAGGTGCAACAAATCAAGACACATGAAAGGAGAGTGTCCTGAGAATAGAAGGACAAGTACAAGAAGGGAAACAAACTAAAGAAGCCTAAAGCAATGGTAGCAACTTGGTCGGATGATGATCCAAGTGAGGATGAAGAAGAGAAGTCCTCAAGCACTGAAAGTGAGGAGATATGCTTTATGGCTAACAATACTGATGGAAAGGTAGGTACATCTTTTGAGGATTATACAATTGATGATTGGCAAGATGCTTATGCTGAACTAGTTGAAAAATATTCTGAAACAAGAAAAGAAAATAAGCATCTGAAGAAGAAAATTGAAAACATCTTGCATAACCATTCCTCAAACAGAAGAATTTCTGAATTGGAACATGAAGTGTCTGAGCTTAATGAAGAAAAGGAAAGCCTTCTAAATGAAATTGATGAGCTCAAACTTGCATCCCAAAAAGCCAGTAATGACTTTAAAAACTATATGAAAAATTGGAATTGCAACAAAAAGAAAAACAACAAGGTGTTGATGAAATCAAAACTTTAGAAAACTAGTTGAAAGAAAAAGAATAAGTCATTGAAACATTCACCAAAGGAAAAGACAATCTTGATGCCTTGTTAGGAACAAGAATGAAATTTGTAACACATGGACTAGGATTTACCACACAAAATCCAAGAAACAAATCTGGTGAAATGAGGGAAAAAGCACCCTTAAAAAATTTGTTAAAAGTCCTAGTCCTGACAACAACAAAAACAAGCAAGTGTCAAAAACACATCCAAAACCTTGAAAAATCAGAACAAAAAGAAACCAAACAGGTCAACACACTTGACTGCTGAGTCGACACCAGTCAAAGATAGGTCGACCTGCCCAAGTTAAAACCACCAACCAGTCAAATAAAAAATCAAATAAAAACTTTAAAAATAACAAAAACTCAAAAGGAAACATTCATGACAAACCTTAGACTTCCAAGACAACACATCAAGATGAGTGGATCAATTCTTGGAACCAATGGTATCACAATCCTTTTTGGTACCATTCTTAATTCTTTTATCCAAATTTCTCAATGTACCAACAAAATCCTTGGTTTAGACCTCCACAATGAATGATCATTTCCAATGCATAACCTCCATCCTCATGAGAAAAAGAACACAGGTGTTTTCATTCCAAAAGGAAATACTAAAATGAAAAAGACAAAGAACACCTTTGAAACAAAACAAAAGCAAAAAACAAATCAGATTTGGATTAGAAAAGTTGTTGTCCATGTTCAAACAAACTGATGGTCCCAACAATGTTTGAGTACCAAAATCTTCTCTTCACTGATTTGATTTTGCAGGAAGGTGTGCACCCAACTCAAATGATTGGTTTCTTGATAGTGGGTGTTCACGACACATGACAGAAGACAAAGTAAAATTTTCATTCCTAATTGAAAAGGAGGGAGTCTGTCACATTTGAAGGTAAAAATAAAGGAAAAATTATTGAATCTGGAAAGGTTGGTCAATCTTCCTCAAACTCAATAAAAATGTTTGTTAGTTGATGTTGAAATTATAATTTGCTGAGCATTAGCCAACTGTGTGACAAAGGTCACAAAGTTGTGTTTGAATCAGATTTTGTAGAATAATTGACTCCTCAACTGACAAAGTAAAATTCTTTGGAAAAAGAGAAAATAATGTTTACATGATCAACCTTGATAAAAACTTTGCTGAAAATATCTGTTTAGTTGCAAATAAAGATGAAATTGCATGGACTTGGCACAAAAGACTTGGTCATGCAAGTTTTAAAAACAATAAACAAACTTTTAAGACTAAATTGGTAAAAGGACTTCCTGAATCTTTTCCAAATGTAGAGAATCAACTTTGTGGGATGTGTCCAAGGAAAACAAACCAGAAAATCTTTTAAAACCTTCAATGATGTACTCACATCTAAACCACTAGAATTACTTCATATGGACCTTTTTGGCCCAACAAGATTCTAGTCTTAGTGGCAAAAGATATGGGTTTGTCATTATTGATGATTTCACTAGATTTACATGGGTTATCTTTTTATCCACAAAAAAAGTGATGCTTGTCTAGAATTTAGAAATTTCTGTACCACTACCTTAACTGGTTTTCTCATAAAATCAAAAACATTTTAACTGATCATGGGGGTGAATTTGAAAATAAATCTTTTTCTGATTTATGTGCTAAACTTCACATTTTCCACAAATTCTCTTCTCCAAGAACTCCAGAACAAAATGGAGTTGTGGAAAGGAAAAACAGAACTCTTGTGGAAATGGCTAGATCCATGCTCTTGGAAAGCAAATTGCCCAAATCCTTCTGCGCTGAAGCTGTAAATATAGCAAATCAATTCTCAACAGAGCATTGGTCAGACCAAAAATCAGAAAAACCCTTATGAACTGTTGAAAAACAAAAAGCCAACTTTATCTTATTTCAAAGTCTTGGGTGTAAATGTTTTGTACATAACAACAATAAAGAAAATCTTATAAATTTTATGCTAAAAGTCATGAAGCCATCTTTTGGCTATTCTGAAATTTCAAGAGCTTTAGAGTTTACTCTCTAAAAATAGAACTGTTGAAGAATCTCCACATATAGTCTTTGATGAAAATTCCTTTTTAACTCACTATTCTAAATCTTGCAGGGACTCTCAAGATAATGAAGAGGATGACTTCATTGTTGATTCTTCACCAACTATTGAGGAGAATGAAGACTTATGTGAAAATTTAAACAATCACTCACCTACCCCAAGTGGATCAGGTAATGTTGTTCCAATTTAAATGCACCTCAACAGGTAATTTTGACACATATTTTGAGAGATCACCAATGAGAATGTTGTTGGCAATGTGCATGATAGAGTTAGAACAAGATCATCCTTTTTGAATGCAATCATGAAGACCTCTAGCACTAATCTCCCAAATGAACCCAAATCAATTGATGAAGCTCTAATGAGTGCAGATTGGATCAATGCAATGCATGATGAACTTCATCAATTTGATAGAAATCAAGTGTGGGAATTAGTACCTAGACCTAGTGACCAATCTGTCATTGGCACTAGATGGATATTTAGAAATAAATTGAATGAAAATGGTCAAGTCATAAGGAATAAAGCTAGGCTAGTTGCCAAGGGGTACAATCAAGAATTTGAATTGATTTTGAAGAGTTTATGCCCCTGTAGCTAGACTAGAAGCTGTGAGAATATTTCTTGCTTTTGCATCATCATTGAAATTCAAAGTTTTCCAAATGGATGTCAAAAGTGCATTTTTGAATGGATACCTCTAAGAAAATGTTTTTGTTGAACAACCTCCAGGCTTTGAAAATGAAAAATATCCTGATCATGTTTTCAAACTTCATAAGGCTCTATATGGTTAAGCAAGCTCCAAGAGCTTGGTATGATCGTTTGAGCTCTTCCCGTTGGAGAAAGGATACTCTAGAGGTAATGTTGATCAAACTTGTTCACAAAAACTGTAAATAAACAAATAATTGTTGTCCAAATTTATGTTGATGACTTTTGGATCCACAAATAAAGTCTGTGCACTGAATTTGCAAATCAAATGAAAACGAATTTGAAATGAGCTTAATGGGAGACTTAAAATTTTTCTTGGGACTACAGGTTAACCAAGCCAGTGAGGGGATCTTCATAAGCCAAACCAAGTATGTCAAAGATCTTCTGAAAAGTTTGACTTCCAGAACCTCAAGCACTCAAGCACACCCATTGCAGTAATGTAAAACTAGAAGAAGATTCACTTGGTAAGTCAGTAGACCCAAGACATACAGAGGTATGATTGGATCTCTACTCTATCTAACATTCTAGACCTGATATTCAATTTGTGTATGCTTGTGTGCAAGGTTTCAAGCTAATCCTAAAGAAAGTCACATGCTTGCTGTTAAAAGAATTTCAAATATCTTGCTGGAACATGTGATCTTGGTATTTGGTATCCTGCTGGTTGTAAATAGAATTGATTGCCTATTGTGATGCTGATTATGCTGGTTGTAAACTTGATAGGAAGAGCACAAGTGGCTTGTGTTTATATCTAGGGGATGCCTAATTCTTGGGCTTCCAAAAAGCAACACTCAGTGGCTCTATAACTGCTGAGGCTGAGTATGTTGTAGCTGGTCGTTGTGGCACTCAAATTCTTTGGGTGAAACATCAGCTCCTAGACTAAACCAGAGTTAGGTTGTGTCCCATTCTCTGTGATAACACTAGTGCCATCAATTTGTCTAAAAACCAATTCAGCACTCTTGCACAAAAGCACATTGAAATAGGCATCATTTCTTGAGAGATGAGGTAGCAAAGAAATCATTTGAACTTCTCTTCATTGAAACTGAAAACAAATTGCTGACATTTTCACTAAACCTCATCCTGACAGCAGATTTTCATCCTTGAGGAGAGAGCTTGGTTTATGCAAATGTCCACAATCTTCTTGACCTCTCCTTATTTGGGTTGAGTGTTTAGGCAATTTCTGAGGGGGAGTCATTGTATCATCTGTAAATTCCCTTCTTTATTTGTTTCCTTGATTCATGATGTATAAAATCTCTCATAAGCCAATTTCCATTTCTTTTTGTCAAATAATTCTTCAATCTCACATTGTATTGAAATTCTTGGTATATCAAATGGTGATTTGAAGAAGGACAAGTTCTGCTTGTCTGGACACTTTCACTATGCGAGAGTATATGTCTCTGCCAAGTATCAAGAATCAAATATGCAATTGTTGAGGGGGAGTCTTTATTCTTCAAAAAGATTCATTTCAGTTTTTACAAATTCTTGAATATCTTTATTCTGATGAAAAATTTTGGAATCATCATCTCAGGGGAATTTAGGATTCACCACTCACTTTCGTTTACAAATTCAAGATTCCTCTTGAGTTATAACAACTTCCTCATGATATTCTCATTAAGTTTGTCAAAGAACCTCCAAAATGATTTTGATTGATCTACTACATTTTACTGTCAACTCTCAACTATACTCTTCAAGCCTACAGAAATTTAAATCTCTTTCAAAGACTGAAGGATATGTGTGTCTTGAATTAAACACCTCTTTGCAACTGATGTGGGATATAATTGTTCTCAATTTTATAAAATTCTCCTTACATGTATTATTCAACAGAGCAATGGCACAAATGCTGAGAAACTATAAACCTTCACAATGAATGAAGTGCCATGTATGTCATGAGGTATTTCTGCTATCTCTGTTCAAAGGGGTTCAACAAAACAAAATAAAAACAAAAGATTTTATTTACATTTTGATGATGACTAAGTAACTGGAAATATTGGCGTCTTATAAACGTATCTTTTCACGTCAAAAGGTTATCATTTGTCCCTTGAAACTGGATAATGAGCAAATCTTCGTAACCAGGGACTATGGTGTGTAAAAAGCATTAGTTCTGATTGAGTGAACAAGATTTACTACATTTGATAGTTGATTATTAAAAAAAAATGTGTGTCCAAGGAGAATTGCTTAAAATAACATCTTTGCCTTCCATCAGTTTGCTTAAAGTTGTTTAACTTCATCACAATTGATTTCAATCTAAAAAGACATTTTCATTTCTTTGGATTTGGAGAATATGGTAGTTTGTCATTGGCTGTTGAATGTCCTATATCACTCAAACTATCATTTCAGTGGCTCAACTTACTTAATGAATATATCATGTAGGTCGTTGTGTAACACTTGAGTTATTGTTGGATTTTGTAGAAATATGACAAAAATTCTTTAGACTCATAAAAATCCTTGTCAAGTTGATTGATTCTATCCATCTTTCATCATTTTAAAGATTTCACATATTTTCAAATTTTTCTCATGCACATATCATCATGTTTTTCAGGGCAGGTTTGACACAATCTTCTTCCTGTGTCGACACAATCTATGCCCAGGCCGACACAGCTCCACGCTTGTGTCGACACAGTGGCGGTTCCAGGCGATTCCGTTTATGGGCACCGGTTAATGGCTAGCTGTCCCGCAGGTTTATCTTACCCCAAAGCCCTTTTTCTTTCCAGATCGACCCATAACTGCCATTTGCCCTTGCAAATGGCAGAAAATTCTTCCTGCCTTCTCTTCCCGCCATCTCTGTCTCCATCTTCCTCTCATCATCTCCGTCATCTCCGTCTCCATCTCTTGCCTGGACGATGCCTCCCAAGCACACCCCTCGTCAAGGTGCCAGGACTAGGGTAACTGCCAGGGCGGCTTGCTGTTGAAGCGCCTCCCATTGAAAGAAGAAGCAAACGCCGCCATGGACCGTGCAGAGCAGCCAGGTGCTTCTTCTCCATCTCCTACTCCATCCAAAAGAGGTAGGATGCCCTCCTCTAGTCGAGGTTCTTCTCAGAGGCAGTCTGCAAACCACCGGAGAAAGATCTTGTCCACTTCTCCTGAACCCTCTGAGGAATCATTATGCATGCCTCTCACCACTCATTCCTACTGTGGATCCTCCTTCATTACTCCCCAATTCCATGGGTCAGCTTCTACTTCCACTGCTGGACCTCTGTTCCACCTGAGCTATACTCCTTCTTGAAGAAAAGTTTGGCACTATCACCTCCTCCATCCAGCAGATGTTAGAGAATTTTGAGTTCGAATTCAAGATTGGAGAATTCAGTGAATGGACAGTTATAAAGCAAAAGGAGGCAGCTGATCATGCCACTCAGAGGTTCAATAGGCTAATGGCACATTGGGTGATGCTTCCCTTCAATTGAAAGAACATCAGGACAAGCTTGAGAGGTTCTGAAGGGATTCTAGCCAACTCTGAAAAGAATCTCTTCAACAGTCAAGAAGCTGTGACTCAGATATCCAAGACAAGACTCTCTTTTGCTCACATGGTAGATGACTTGGAAGGTATGAAGAATCTGTCAGCTCACATAGATCATGAAATGTCTGCCCTCAGAGTGAGTTCAGGACTCTTAACAAGACATGGTGGATTTGCCAGCTCCTCTCAGGCTCTCAACCAAATCAGCTGATCTTTCTGCATTCCAAGTTAACATATATGACAACTCTCAGAGGTTGTAAGAATTGCTACATACAGATTGTCTACAATGCAAACTCAGTTGAGATCTAACCTAGCTGCCATGGAGTCAAGACTGAAGAACATAGAGTCTATTCTTCTTCCTATTCCTCCTACTCCTCCACCTCTTGATGGATCTTGTCTTTTGATGATGTCAAAGGGGGAGAAGGAATATCTTTGTTATGAAAGTGAATGAATGTCTGTGAATGTGAATGGGTGCTTGTAAATATCAAACTTTGTATGGTTTTTGGCATTTATGAAATGAAATGGGTATTAGTAGCATTGGTGTTTGATTGTGAAAAATGTCAATTGTTACTAAATTGTGCTCAATGGTCTTTGATGAAGTGAATGAAATGTTGAAACATGTTGTTCGTTGTCATTTACTGTGTAGTGATTGGGTAGTGTGTGAATGAATGGCTTAAAATCACATTTCCTTGAAATTCAAACTTTCATGTTGACTTAATGTTGCCATCATCAAAAGGGGGAGATTGTTGGGTTGAGTGTGAATTTAATATATTTCCCTCATGATTTTGATGATGACATGTTGTGATTTTAATGCATAATGAATGGAAACATGTTAAATACATTACACATGTAATAACAATGCTCAAAAGGCATGTTTCCAACACACCTGTATCACACAACCTTCATGATAATACATTGTACTAATATTTATATGTTTATTGGCAGGGACATTAATTCTTGTCATGGTAGTGTCGACACACCCACTGATGGGTCGACACTGGGCATCAATCCCTGAAGGAAATTCATGTTATGAAGATGGTTCACTGTGTCGACACAGTCCCAGGCGGTGTCGACACTAGATCAAGTCTCCAGAAGACCCTTTTGCTAGACTGGGACAGGTGTGTCGACACAGCAGTGAGTGTGTCGACACTAGAGCCATCACCAGAACATTCTTTTGTGCAAATTGGGACAGTGTGTCGACACACTCTGGGATAGTGTCGACACACTCCGGCTGATTTTCATCTTAAGTTTCACCTGGACACGTGGCCTTCTAGGGATCAATTGGATTGACCTTGGATTGTGCCCACGCACTCCAAGGGTTCTTTTGGCCAGTTGGGCTATAAATACCTATCTAATCGGCCCCAAGAAAGAGACTCCTGAAGGAGCCTTCCAGAAAAAGCCTTTGGCGCCAAGACAGAGGTCTCTCCCATTCCTGCTCTCCATGGTGCTGCTGTGACCCATCTCCATCCTTGCAAAGCACAAGAAGGTGAAGATTGATCTCTGAAGAAGAGGTGAGATCACTTCCCAAGGGAGCGAATCAAGTAGAAGCAAGCAATTGAGGAGAATTCAAGGAAGATCCAGAGGCATCTGTTGCAGAGCATCACCCAGTGACTTCAAGCTTCAAAGATTTCCTCATTCAGCCTTCTGCAAGGGAGTTCTTCTGAAGAACATGTTCTGTACTTAATTGTATCAACTCTCCAATTGTTCTTCTGAGTCGTTTTTGAGATTGTGCATAGTAGTGTTGCAACAGTCTCTGTAAATGAACTCATTCTAGATCAGATCATTGCTAGAGGATCTGATTCTCATGTTTTTGATCTAGCTGGTGTTTGTGAGCCCTTGTGCTCAGTTGTGTTGAGTGAACACTCAGTGTGTGGTTGAGCAGGTGTGCTCAGGTTTCTAGAGTGGTTGTGCTCTAGAGGTTGTGTGTGAGTTGTCTAACTCAGTGTGTTGGGTTGTCAAGCTCCAGTGTGTGTTTCTAGGTTGAGGGGGGGAGTAGTGGAGCCTCACTGTGTGAGGGGTGATGTAGGAATCACTGGTGTGATTTCCGAACCACCTAAAAATCTTCTATGCAGTGGTTTGATCTGTGATTTGATTTTACTTTGTGCTAGATGCATGCATAGGATTTTCGCTCACACTACTGATTGATCTAATCACACACTCTACTCACTCAATTCACACACTCACACATCAGATCTATGAATTGCAATTCTAAATTGATCTCTGATTCAAAGCATTTTCAAAATTGATTAAGCTTCCGCAGTAATTGGTCTAGATCTATTCAACCCCCCCCTTCTAGATCTGGTCCATCTCATATTCGATCCTTCAGATCAGAAGATCTATAGGGGTATGATTGGGTCATTACTCTACCTATTGCCAGTAGACCAGATATAATGTTCAGTGTGTGTTTGTGTGCTAGAGATCCTAAAGAATCTCACGTTAATGCTGCTAAAAGAATTTTTAGATATCTTAAATACAGTAAATTGGGTTTATGGTATCCCAGATGTTCTGAATTCAAATTGATTGGATATAGTGATGCTGACTATGCTGGATGCAAAATAGATAGAAAATGCACCAGTGGTACTTGTCAAATTCTTATAGGATGCTTAATTTCTGGTCTTCCAGAAAGTAGAATTCAGTGGCTTTGTCCACAATAGAAGCAGAGTACATTGCAGTTGGAAGTTGTTGCACTCAACTACTATGGATCAAGCATCAGCTGGAAGATTATGGTCGTACACTTCATGAAATACCAATGTTGTGTGACAACACAAGCACAATCAACTTGACCAAAAATTCATTCAACATCAAGAACCAAGCATATTGGGGTTAGACATCATTTCATCAGGGGACCATGTAAGTAATGGAGATATTTTACTTGAATTTGTATCTACAGATAATCAATTAGCTGATATATTTACTAAACCTCTACCTGAATAAAGATTTACTTCAATTAGAAGAGATAATCGTGATAAAAATTACTCTTTTGCAGCATGTTCCATCATTGTAACATTCTAAATCCTAGAACTTCGACTTTTCTAAAGTTAGAGTTGTGTTCTGCGACTCTTATGAAGTCAAAGTTTTGGCACTGCGACTCTTGTAGAGTAAGAGTTCATGAAGTCAGAGTCAATGTTAATTAAAAAAAGGGGGGGGCTTTCAAATTTTCATTTAAAGAGGAATTAATTATAACAATTTATTCATTTAATCCCAGCCGTTCATCTCCTCATCTACGGTCCATTACATATTCTCTTTCTATATTAGGACCTTTCTCTCTTTCATTCCAAATCACCATTTTGAAACGTCTCCGACTTTCTATGTCTTCCTCGGTTCCCGTGTCGTTCTTCACCCCGATGGAACCCCCTTCGAAGCTTCTGTAGACTTTCACTTCCTCTCTGAAGAAAGGTAGGTTCTTTAACCTCTATAGACCTTTTTTGCATCTCCTCTATCATCCTTCTTAGTCTTTCTTCATTTTTTTTTGGTCTAGATGCCTCATCTAGGGCTCGGAGGGAACCTTCTTCACCCCTGAGCAGTCCTGCGGTTGTCTTTAGCCAAGGCTTCCATTTGCCTAGGAAAGGTTGTAGATTTTAGTCAGTTGACCGGTAGGCTTAGTTGGGTAGCAGAAACCCTAGAGGCTATGGGCTGTCAAAGATTTGCCAGATCAGTGAACATCATTTGAGGGTGCTCTGAAAGCCTTTTACCTCTCCCTCCAAGTCTGTGCAGATGGTTCAATCACAAGATCAGTTAAGGGTACTATTGTACAGTTTCTGAGGATCTGTTAGTGGAGATTTTGGATTCCCTAACTCTGGACACAAAATCAGTGAGATAGTGTCCATGGAGAAGCAAAAATTAGGGGTAGTTGGCACCTGGGTCTATCTCTAAGAAAGGGCTCCTTGTCAACAAGCTGTCAGCAGAGAGAGGATTCTGCACTCTATCATCACCACTATCATACCCCTAGGGCAGGCACCCACTATTCCATCACTGCCAGAGACTACAATTTACTGTTTTAGGCAGTTCAGCAACATAGGGTCAACCTGCCTTCTATTATCTTGGAAAGAATGGCAGGATCTAAGAACTTGCAGGAGTCTCTCCCTTATGACCCCTGTTGACCCTTATTTTAAGAGATTTTTAGTTAATTTGAATGATGAGATCTCTATTGCTGTGAAGGAGAAGATTGGGCTATCCACTTTGAGGAGAAGCCACTATATTTTGGAAGATAAGACACAGAATGTTTGGACTAAGGACTCTGTCCCTATGTGCTCTCATGAAACATTTCTGATGAGGCACATAGTTCCTCTTCCTTTCCTTCGGTTCAGCCTTCTGAGATTAGAAGGGAGGAAGTTAGAGAAGAAGCACCAGTGGGAGAACAGGAGATGTCATACTGCTGTCCCCTCCCAGAGCAAGAAATTCTAGATGATACAATCAATCAAGTTCCAAGGATTTAAGGGGCAAAGGAGTGGCTCAAGAAGAAGATACAATCAATCAAGTACATATAACATTTCTTGATGAGGAATACCACCATGGCTCCACCTCATGTTGAGACCCGGCCAAGGTCTTGGGGGGAGACCAGCAGAACAAGGATAATGTGATGGACTTATTCATGAAACAAGAAGAAATGTTATATGTACTTCAAATGCAGATACAACAAATAGATGTAAGTTCGATTTCATGTCAGAGGGGTCCAGCAGATGAAGGACCTGCTATTACAGTGGTGTGCCAACAGGGCAAAAGTGGCTCTCACCCATCTCTTCACACTGAAGAGCAGCCACAGCAGCAGCCAAAGCAAGGTCTTCCACATCCAGAGAAGTTGGAGAATAGCCAGCGGAGGTTCAAGCAGCAGTGCCAGATCCAATTATTAAGCAGCAACAATAGTCAACTCAAGAGGAACAAGTTCTGAGCAGCATCATTTGGTGCAGCCTGATCAGCATATGGAGGAGAAGCCGATCCAAGGTCAAAATCTTTAAGAGAAGGGTTTGAAGGAAACTCTCGAAATCTGGTAACCTAGTTTTCCTTCTCAGCCCCTAAGCATTTCTACTCCTCCTACTGATCCAACCCCTCCTCCTGCTACTGACCCTACACTCCTCCTGTTGTTGAACAACCACCTACACCTCCTCTCAAACTATTCCTTCTATATCATCTAATCTCCTACTCTACCTCTCAACCAGAGGCACAACTTCCCACTCCCACAAATACTTCACTTCTTTGTATCCTATGAAGTATACTTTCAATCCTACATTGTGAAAACAACCTACTCTTCACACCCTAGCTCCTCATTTTTACTCTCTCTCCTACTTCCTCAATTCTTCTTCGGTCAGATCTACTCTTGTCACTTGCTGAAATTGTAGCAACTCAGAAAATCAATATTTAAAAATTTGAAATATAAATTTATATAAAAATGAAATATAGAAACAAACATACTATTATCGTATGTGCAAGAACGCATCTAAACAATTTGTAAAAATTATAAATCAACCCCCAATATTATCCCTAAGTGTTCCATGAAGAAATTCGTGCAATGAAAAATCCGATTGGCCAAGCATACGTCCCAATGTGACTAATTATCTAAATTAGGAAACTAAGTCGGAAACCATTAACACGGAAAGATAACACGCCCATAAATTAAACAAACCTGTCAGAGAGACTTCCAACGTCATGTAATGATGACTCATTAAGAAAATTGGGCTTAGAAAAAATATTCAGACCAAGTTTTAGAAATTGAGGTGACTTATTATTGTAATTAAGGAATAATTTAGAAAACCCATTATCAAATGAGCCAAGTAGATTAACAATTTAAAATAAAATGATGGGTAGACTCCAACCAATATGTAATGATAATCCATCATGAGAAATTTGACAATGGACTCTCATAGTCCATGAATAAAATCAAGTAAGAAAAAAAATAAAATTCGTAACTCTATTATACCCTAATTAAAAGGGAAATCCCATAAGATAAATTTCAATAAATAATGGACTTTGCTAAATGGACCATATAAAATTTATTGGCCAAAATAGGGATTTTTAAAAGAGAAATAATAGGAAAATACCCTAAATTCGTAACTAAATTATTACTTAAATGGAAAAAAGGGTATTTAATCCATTAAATAGCTAATTTGAGTTGTAATTGGATTCCTAAACCTACCCTAATGGGTTGGCCATGGATTTAACTTCCATCCTAACCCAAATAGGATGTGAAAGCATAGAAGGTGGAATTAAATAAGAAATCTCGAAATAAATAGGAATTAGAGTCCTATTAGGAAATAACAACCCAACAAGCATAAATACTCTCCAATCTCTCCATGGCCGGCCCTAACACGTTGCTAGGGCTTGCTGGACCTGGAGGAGTGGCAAGGAGGAGGAGATCTCATGGGGAGAAGACCTCTCAAGCTCTCCCTCTCGTTCTTCAAGGTCTAGCCCTAGAAGAGGAAAACAACCAAAGGTAGACATTCTTACGAGCATAAACCATGAAAATTCATCTGTAAGATGTTTCGTCCATCAGGAACAAAAGCCCTTTGGTTTCATAATTTTCCATCGAGCATATCTTTTGTTCTTGATTTTTCATGTTCTGCAACTTACATGACCCCGAACCCTTTTCAAAAATCTAGATCTCCATGTACCCTTTATCCCATGCCACGAAAATTTTACTGGAAGAAGCTGACAGCTATTAGGGATCTTTTGCCCTAAAAGCCCTAATTTTCATGCATTCTATCTTGCGAATTAATTCTTGCATCTCAAATGTCTTAGTATTATTCTATTCTTCATGTTTGATTGATTAAAGCCTATCGAAACCATGCTTATTTTCTAATTCCTAATTACTGCAAGTACCCATGTGACTCTAGATCAATTTCTAAACTAGTTTCATGATTTTCCATCGCTTGTACAATAGTTATGAATTTTTTGAACGTCCTTGTGTCAAAACATGGTAAGTTTGGACCAAGAACCAAGAACATGTCAGATCTCTGTTGGACTCAGGCCAAGGACCTGAGAATGCGACGACCCGATAGCTGCATTCTTAGGCAGATCGCGACAAGAAACACTGTCGCGATCTGATCGCGACAGGACACCGTCGCGACCTGACCTTCTGATCTGACAGACCTGTCGCCTTCTTCATATGAACCCATCACGTTCTCTTCTTTTGCACTGACTGACCTGTCGCGACCCGTTAACGACCCTGTCACAACCCTTACAGGGACCTGTCGCGTTCTGCACTTTTTCATGAAACCCCCCTATTTTTGCAAGTCTTGTTTTTCTACAGTGATATCATACTCTGCTAACCCTTTTGAACACAGTAAATGGAACTGTAATTTTGAACTTATTTTAATAAAAGCCATGCACATGACCTTTCATACTCCATGATGCTCTATGTAACATGCACACACTTTGAACCATCCAAATATGGCTTAATTTGGCATGAAAATATTCATAAATACTGGTAATTTATGTAATTAAATTGCCATATATTGAATAGGACTTGCCTTCATTTTCTCGCGATGTTTTGGGAATACTGTTTCGACGCTCCAATGTCCTAGAATTCCTCTAGAACGTCGAGCACTTATTTCTATATACACACTCTCTCTTGACTTGGATGAACTCTCTGTCGGATACTCCTTCTGCCGGACTAGTGAGTCTTTGTTCAAGGCCTCCGTAAGTCTCCTCTGTCCATAGATTCCCACATGGTCGACGAGCCTTGTACCTAACACCTATGATACCCTTTAGGGATCAGCATGATCCAAACAGCTATTAGAAGTTCGCTCTTATCTTGAATAACGTCGGACCTCTAGACCTATGCTTAACATGGCCAGTGGTAGGGTGGTGAGTTCCACCTGACTGCCAACACCAAGTGCGCGTGTTGGGCAACTGTTACTATCGCTCGTTACTCGACGTTTCATATATAATGACCATAAGTTCTCATCTATACTCTACTCGCTCGTCTATTCACGTTCACTCTACTATCTCGTCTACTCATATAGTGCTCTTATCTATTTGTTGTACTCTCAATTGGCCATTAATTGATTGTCTAAAGATAAACAACATAACCAATGCCAGCGCAATAGGGCCCCGATCTGGTCCTGGGGGGAGTGCCCGAAAGTGCCATTTGCTCGTGGGAGTTAAATGATCAGGATGTCGGCATTACATCTAAGTGCCATACTATCAAGATTAATCTATGACAATCAACATAAAGTGCTATATTCTCTCGATGTCTTTGACAAAACAAAAGTGCTATATTCTCTCGCTGTCTATTGACAACAAAAGTGCTATATTCTCTCTCTCGGCTATCTACGGATAACCAAAGTGCCATTACTATTTCGATTGACGAAGTTAATCAAAAGTGCTATACTATTTCGATTGATAAGAAAATCAATCAAAGTGCAATTTACTCTCTATATGGCCAACTACTTTCTCTCTCCTTGCTATACATGTTGCTTGATATTGCTTGACGTTGACGTTATTTGCCATTGTTTATTATCGTTTCTATCGTGACTTGACTTTAATCATCGTGCTATACTTGATTCATCTGCTGTCTGAACCATGTTACTTGTGCTATTACTTTCTCGACTTTACATGACTTGCTCTATCATTAGTTACTCTACCTTTTAAAGCACTAATTATTTAAAGCTGCTTGACTATTGAGATTTAAGTCCTACTGGGTGTTATCGCTCACCCTTCGTTATTTGTTATTGTGTCTTAGGTAAGCTAGATGACGTCACACACACCAATGGGACGAGACCAGAGTGATGAGTAACTGGAGTCAGTTGATGAAGTTACCCTAGTACAATGGAGTCTAGTAGTTATTACTTTAGATTTCTTTCCAATGTAATGATGTCATTGAGCCCTATGTATTAGCTCCGAATTAGTGGTTGTAATAGACTTAGTGATTTCATAATGAAATGAAGAGTTTATCTCAAAAATATGTTTCATTAGATGCTCTGAATCATTCAACTGTTGTACATTCTACCCTACTATGTACTTTGCTCACGTCTCCCCGATTTATTCCGCTGCTAAATTGGCAGGGCGTGACAGAAATTGTACCTAGTGTAGTACTATCATCAAGAGTAGGGCGCCAGTTGAAAGACAACCCTAGCTCCCTTCATCCCCCATTCTGGTATGCTTTCATTTACCATTTTGAGCACCATATGGCTCTCTTCAAAGAATCCTTTCTACTAAAGCCTTTCTTGAAGTCCATGGGATACCAGCCTACAAGTTTGCAGACTAGCTCCCTATTCTCCTTAAAACTTCTTAAGTTCAGTTGGCTGATGTGAACCACATCACACAGAAAAGCCATAGTCTATCCCCCATAGACTTCTTAAATCTATACCCTGGTGAAGCCGCAAAATTTCAAGTTTCTCAGGCTAGGAACCAGTTTGATGTTCCCCTTCACCTTAATCTTAGATTTTTGATCTCTTTGGCAACCTCCTAAAAGAGCTCCAGACCAACTACAACAGAATGAAACAGTTAATGAAGACACATTCAGGATGGGTTTGCTAGATGTGAATAAGGGCTGTGGGAAATGATTATCAAAGGGAAAAGAGAAATTACTCCATCAATGTCTATTGAATTGTCCTCTGGACTGCATCCCTATCTGATAGGTGACATTTCATCCAGGAAACATTTTGCCCAGGTTGTGTTTAATAGGCACATTTGGATTGCAGCCAGATTCAGAATCAAGTACAATATCAAACTTTCATTCCATTGGTTTGCTCTAATGCATGCCCCAAAAACTCTCAGTACATGATAGATTTCCGGCACAGCTTTGCCGAATCTAAGCGGTTGATTGAAGATCAGTGGGTAGCACCTTATCCAGAAGAACATACAGACTACCAGAAGCTCAAGCTATCTCCCTCTGTCTATCTCTGTAAAGGTTATGAGACACTTTGAAAGTCTATCTCACACAAATGGAAACAGAGGTATCTTGTCTACTACCAGTCTGCTCACTGATGAATAGTCTATCCCCATGTAATTAAATTAATTACATTTCTATTTTGATGATTAACAAAACCTGTTATTTTGATAATTATCAAACCCTTGATTAAGGTCACTAACCTATTTTCTACAAGTCTTAAGCACAGGACATAAGATCAAAGGAAAACAAGCCCAAACAGGTAAGAATCTTCATACTGTAGAAGCATATTTGTCTAAGTACACATCGGTTTCTTTTATAAATCATAACGATTACAGTAGAACTGTAATGATTCCTTTAGTGATCGTAACGATTCCTTTAGTGATCACAACGATCTCGCTATCGTAATGATTTGCTTTGCGCATCGACTTCTTAAGTAATCGTAACGACTCCTTTAAGTGATCGCAATGATCTTGCCATCGTAACGATTTCTTTATTGTCGTAACGATTCCTTTAGTCATCGTAACGATTTCTGTAGTGATCACAACGATCTTTCATATCTCATAACGATTTGCTTTGTGCATCGACTTCTTAAGTAATCATAACAACTCCTTTAAGTGATCGCAATGATCTTGCCATCGTAACGATTTCTTTATTGTCGTAACGATTCCTTTAGTCATCGTAACGATTTCTTTATTGTCGTAACAATTCCTTTAGTCATCGTAACGATTTCTTTATTGTCGTAACGATTCCTTTAGTCATCGTAACGATTTCTTTAGTGATCACAATGATTCTTTCATAACTCATAACGATTTGATTATATCACCTTGATCACAATGAGTCTTTCATATCTCATAACGATTTGCTATTAAGTGACAACGATTTGGTACATAACGATTTCATCAGTCATAAATGCATCGATTTCATATTAATCAACTTGACATATGACTTATCCTTTCAAAGGGTTGAATAGTCAAAGTCTTCGCACATATCCTTCTGTCAGCTGTGCATTTAATGAAGACTGAATATATCACTGCATGCATGTAGACGATATCGTCCATTATCGTGTCTATCCTGTATGCATCTTTTAGAACAGCAAAATAACATTACTATTTTGATGAATATTCACACTAAGGTTGACTGACAACAAGAGACAGTCCAGCTGTCTAATATTCTAGCTTGCTTTGTGTGCAGGTCCCTGTCAGCTATTCATCTCACAACGTTGGACCTTATAGAAGCCAAAGGACACTTCAGAAGATCCTATCTCTTTGCGTGTACAAATGGATAAAGGACTGTTGACTGGAAGCTTCCAAGTGCCACTCAGTCTAACGTTCTCCAAAAGCTAGAGCAACAGATACTTCAACGTTTAGATTTCAAATTGAAGATATATATATATGAAGAAAGTAGCTCCAGAAGCACATATATAGATAGATAGATAGAGAACGACAGTCACTACAAAAAGAAAAACTCTCTGATTATCAAGTCTTCTGCGAGTTCTCAAGAAAGAGCCAAACCTCATTCCATTAGATTAGCTCTTTTCTCTCTGCATTGTTTGTAGATTTTCGAGAGAGCTTGTTTGGTTCTAAGAGTGAGCCTTTGTTTGTAGATCTCATTGCTCTCAGTCCCTAGCTTCAGATGTTGGCTTGTCAAAAGCTTGATCTAGGGGCTTAATCTCCTGCTTACTTATTTCTGTGCGTGTTCCCTTCTGTTGTGAAGGAGACCTGGTGGGGGCATCCAGGGTGTTTGTATTTCCCTTCGTGTGAAGGAAGACCAACTGCGGCTGGGTGTAAGGGTCCTTAAGGGGGACAGTACCCATGGTAGTGAAATCCTGAGATATTGCTCAGGGACTGAACGTAGGACTCCTAAGGAGAGGAGATCTGAACCAGGATAATTCTTGTGTTGTGTGATTGCTCTCTGTGTGATTGTTGATTATTCTAACTATAACTAACATCCATCGAAGTATATTTCTCTGTGAACATTTTTAGTGAACAGGTATTAGCTGATAAATTTTTAAAGACCCATTCACCCCCCTCTGGGCTACCTAACTGGGCAAAAAGTGGTATCAGAGCAAGTCTCTTCGACAAAGAAGAAGATCCAACGATCTGAAGAGTTAAGATCCATGACAGCTCAAGGTCACAGTGAAGGTCAGTCGGTCAATCGACCACCATTGTTCGATGGAGAAGGCTATGCTTACTGGAAAACAAGAATGGAATATTTTCTACAAGGTCATGACTACCAGATATGGTCCATAGTTGAAGAAGGTGATCTCCTAGTCACCAACGAGAAAAATCAGTGGACAGATGATGATTGGAAGAAGATATCTCTCAACTGTAAGGCAAAAAGTATTTTGTGCTGTGCCCTCAGCAAAAAGGAGTTCAACCGTGTATCTGCCTGCAAATCCGCAATGGAGATGTGGGAGAAATTAAGAATCACCTATGAAGGCACTGACAAGGTTAAAGAGACCAGGATAGATATTCTGGTAACTCAGTATGAGAGGTTCTAGATGCAGCCAGGAGAGTCCATAACCCAAATGTTCTGCAGATTCACATACATTACAAACGGCTTAGTTGGACTTGGGAAGACATATGAAATTGGAGATATGGTTAGGAAGATCCTCAGATCTCTTCCATCTACATGGACTCCCAAAGTAACAGCCATTGAGGAAGCCAACGACCTGAAAAGGATGTCTTTGGAGAAGCTCATTGGGTCCCTTATGGCCCATGAGATCCACATGGAAAGGTTGGGAGAGTCCTCAAGCAGAAAGAAGCATCCAAATGCTATGAAAGCAGAAGAAGATAGATCAGAAGAGTCATCAAAAGAAGATGAGAGCTCAAGCAACTGCAAAGATGAAGAAGCAATGTTGTCAAGAAGATTGCAGCGCATTCTAGCTAAGAAGAAGAAGTTCTAGTTTGGTAGAAGACACTTCAAGAAAAATAAGGACTTTAAGAAACCAATTGAAAAAATCAGAAGAAGGGCAAGCCCATATGCTATGAATGCAAGAAGCCAGGACATATCAAGGCAGGATGTCCAAAGTTCAAGAAGCCTGAATTCAGAAAGAAAGAAAGCTCAAAGAAATTCAGGAGACACAAGAAGAAGGCTATGACAGTAGCCTAGAGCAACGCAGCGACTCGGACAGCGAGTCAAGCTCAAGTAGTGATGAAGAAGAAGCCAACCTGGCCTTCATGGTAAATATTGAAGAAAAGGAAATCCTTCGAGCATCAAAGTGGTACCTAGACAGCGGGTGCTCAAGGCATATGTCAGGGAACAGGAAGCTGTTCACTCATCTCCAAGCTGAAGAAGGGACAGTTACCAATGGGGATAATGGAAAAGGAACAGTGATAGGCAGTGGGTCAGTTAGCAACAAAGGGAAAATGATTATTGAAGATGTTTTGTATGTCAAAGGGTTGAAGCACAATCTCATCAATATCAGTCAGCTTTGTGACAAAGGTCATCAGATCAAGTTCCAAGAATCCAAGTGCAGCATCTTGAAGGATGGAGCAGTAATTTTCGAAGCTAATAGGGAGAAGAAACTGTATGTGCTCTACCTTGAAGAACATAAAGATCAAGACGTTTGTTTAGCAGCCAACAAAGAGCAGTCAACTGAGATGTGGCACAGAAGATTGGGCCACTGCAGTTTGGATGGCATGAACAAGCTCAGAAAGAGAAGTCTTGTGGAAGGTCTGCCAAAGGTCAGCACTAAAATGGATGGTATCTGCAGACCTTGTGCAAAAGAGAAGCACACTAAGAGTTCCTTCAAGTCAAGGACTGTGGTAACCACCTCTAAACCCTTAGAACTCCTTCACATGGATTTGTTTGGGCCAATGAGGACCACCAGTCTTGGAGGAAAGAATTTTGGATTTGTGATTGTAGATGACTATTCCAGATTCACATGGGTTTCTTTCTTGGAACACAAAGATGATACATTTGATAGTTTTGTAAGTTTCAGCAGAAAAGTACAGAAAGACAAGAAGTATTTCATTGTTGGAATCCGGTCAGATCATAGAGGAGAGTTCCAAAATGAAAAGTTTTCAAAATTCTGTGATGACCAAGGGATTGAGCATAACTTCTCAGCACCAAGGACACCATAGCAGAATATAGTTACTGAGAGGAAAATAGAACCTTATTGGATATGGCAAGGATAATACTGTCAGAATATGATTTACCAAGGTATTCCTGGGCCGAAGCAGTGAACACAACAAGCTACATCATTAATAGAGTGATGATCAGGCCTGTCTTGAAGAAGACTGCATATGAGCTGTACAAAGGAAAGAAGTCGAAGATCAGTCATTTCAGGACATTTGGTTGTCGATGTTTCATCCACAACAATGGCAAAAGAGACATTGGTAAGTTGGATGCCAAATCAGATGAAGGCATCTTCATGGGATGATTTGTCCAAGAAATTAAAGAACACATCAATTGAGGACAAGGAAGATCCACCTCTGGAAGACCTGCAACAAACAGACATTGAACATGAAAATCTTCCAAGGAATGGAGATACAAGAAAGATCACCCACCTGAAAACATCATTGGTGATCCAACTGTAGGGGTAAGAACAAGAGGTAATGTAATCCCTTGTGATTACCTAGCTTTTGTTTCTCAAATAGAGCCTAGAACAGTCAATGAAGCTCTTACTGATGAATCTTGGATTTTAGCCATGCAAGATGAACTGATCAGTTCAAGAGAAACCATGTATCGTCACTTGTTCCTAGACCATCAGATCATCCAGTTATTGGCACCAAATGGGTGTTCAGAAATAAATTGGATGAAGCTGGTGTGATCTTAAGAAATAAGGCCAGATTGGTAGCTCAAGGCTATTCCTAAGAGGAAGGCATAGATTTCGATGAAACCTATGTACCTGTAGCTAGACTTGAGGCTATTAGAATCTTACTTGCATATGCATCTGCTCTAGATTTAAATTTATTTCAAATGGATGTCAAGTCCGCATTTTTAAATGGTTTTATTAAGGAGAAGTGTATGTTGAACAACCTCCAGGTTTTGATGATACAGAATTTCCAAATCATGTTTTTAAACTTTATAAAGCATTATATGGTTTAAAACAAGCACCTAGAGCCTGGTATGAAAGGCTTAGTTCCTTTTTATTGAACCATGGCTTCACTAGAGGACAAATAGATAGCACTTTATTTATAAAGTCAAAGGTCAAGCACATACTACTTGTACAAATTTATTTAGATGACATAATTTTTGGATCTACTGATGAATCTCTTTGCAAGTACTTTGAGAAGCTTATGCAGGGAGAATTTGAGATGAGCATGATGGGGGAGCTGAACTACTTCCTTGGATTACAAATCAAGCAAGGAGAAGATGGCACCCACATCTGTTAAGCTAAATACACCAAGGAGCTCTTGAAGAATTTGGATTCGAAAATTCCAAGCCACTGTCAACACCAATGAGAACATCAACAAGGATGGACAATGACAAGGATGGTAAGAAAGTAGATCAAAAGATCTATAGAGGTATGATAGGCTCTCTACATTACTTAACTGCCAGCAGACCTGATATACTATTTAGTGTATGCATGTGTGCTAGATATCAAGCAGATCCTAGAGAATCTCATCTAATTAGTGTTAAAAGAATTTTCAGATATCTGTCCAGAACTCATGATCTAGGTATATGGTATCCAAAATCATGTGAAGTCAATTTAGTAGGATACTCTGATGCTAACTATGCTGGATGCAAAATAGATAGAAAAAGCACCAGTGGTTGTTGTCAATTCCTTGTAGGATGTCTGATATCCTGGTTCTCCAAGAAGCAGAATTCTGTAGCACTCTCAACAGCTGAAGCTGAGTACGTGGCTGCTGGAAGTTCCTGTACACAACTCCTATGGATAACACAACAACTTGAGGACTATGGGCTACACATCAAGTCAATCCCACTGCTATATGACAACACAAGTGCTATAAACTTAACCAAAAATCCAGTACAGCACTCAAGGACCAAACACATTGAGGTTAGATATCATTTTACTCGTGATCATGTAGCTAATGGTAATATAGAAATTTCTTTCATTGATACATAATCAGTTAACAGACATCTTCACAAAAGCCTTACCCGAAGAGAGGTTTACTTCTCTCAGAAGGGAATTAGACATGTGCAAATTGTGAAAGATTTATTTGCTAAATCTGAGATATTAATTTTCAGAGCCTAATTAATTATTCTCCTTGAAAGTGAGCAAAATATCTCATTATCTCTCATTTATCCTATCTGGCGTAATACTCCTGTCGGTTTGTTATTTGTAACTCTTTATTTCTTTCAAATTGGAGTTTTGTCATTTTCCGCCATAAAGGCACATCCCATTTCGAAAAAGCTTTTATCCTTTATTTCACAAATCCCAGAATCTGTGTGGGAACGATTCCTCTTCCTCTTTATCTCTTTCGTCCTCCTGCCTGAGGCGATACCCTATCGACCCCACATCGACTTTCCTCAGATTTGAAGCCTTCAACCTCTCCCGCCAGAAATTTCTTGAGGGGTTCTTCCTCAATCACCCTTCTAGTCCTCCAGAACCTTTCCCTGCTAGATTCCATGGCCTCTACAACCGTTCCGGCACCGTTAGGGGCTACAGAGCAGCGTTCCTCACCGCAGATCAGCAAGCTAGTTCGCGTCAGTCAAGGCTATGCTTTGTGGTCACAAGGCAGTAGATTTGGCACCTGGACAAAAATGGCATGGGTAGTTTAGTTGAAGCTTTGCAGAAGTTAAAATGGACGAAGATTGCAACCCTGTCTGAAGTAAGTTATCCGTATCTTGTGAAAGCTTTTTATGTTTGTTTGAAGACTGAGGCTGATGGGACCTTGATATCCATGGTCAAGGGTACCCAGATCAGGATCACCAGGGATTTGTTAGCCTCTCTATTGAAGTCTCCACCACTGGTCACAGTGGAGTCCACTCTGTGGACACTCAAGTCAAGGGGCTAGGGATTATTGGTCCGAATTTAGGCTGAAGGATGGGAAGCTGGATATCAACCAGCTTAGTGCGTTCAATCGGTTATTGCACTTCATTATTTGTCAGATTATTGTTCTTAGGAGTGCATCTTTCTCTACCTGCACCAGGGCAGATTCAGACCTGATGTTCTGGGCCAACCAGAACCAAGAAATTAACACTGCAGAATTAATAATTGAGAGGATGAAGTTTGCCAGTTCTCAGGTGTGGGACACCAAGAGTAAGTTGAATATCTCACTACCTTATGCCCATCTCTGACAAGAATTTTCCAGCATTTTGGCATTAGCTAGTTGGTGATGTTTCTGAGAAAATGGGCCAAGCCATCATGTCCAAAATTTGAGAAAGAGTGGTTTTTCAGTTGTGAATGGTGTATGGTCAAGGACTGGTGCTGTTGAGGGTGAAGCCATCATTGGTGAAGCCCAAGAGGACCTAGAACCAGTAGCAAAAAGCCGACAGTGGTTGAGCCAGAAGCAGCAGCAGTGCTAACAGCGGCAGAGAAGAAGCCAGCAGAAGGATTGAGGACATTCCTCCTGACTTCATTGAGCCCTTTGGGCAATCTCCAGAGGATCCTCTTCCATCTTCCCAAGTAGCCACTCTACTTAGGAATGCACTGGACTACATTTCTCAGGGGAGCAAGTGGCAAGTGAGTCTCATGTAGCAGAATCTGTGGCAGAAGGCCATACTGAGGAAGTGGTCATGGAAGAAGCTCCAAGACAGCAGGAGCAAGTATCAGTTCAAGTAGATGTAGTGATGGAAGATGCTCCCATTGAGGGGGAGCATTCAGTAGCAGAGGATATTCAGGGAGAAAGTGTTGTGGCATCAGGCCACACTGAAGTTCCTTCAAAAGACCTCCCAGTCCAAGAAGAAGCAGCAGCAGCAGCACAACCCAATGTTCCTGTGACTGCCGAAGAAGAAGTTGGTGTTGAAAAGGGCAGTGAGACTCAGGGGGAGGGAAATGAAACCCCCCAGAGAATCAGTTCAGAGAAGGAGAGACTGCTAGTTCGTAAGATTCAGAAGATGACCAGGATCAGCAGCCTCCAGTGGTCCAGGCCAGGGAGAAAGGAAAAGCAGCAGCAGCACCAGATGTCCCTCTCATTGCAAACACTCCTTTTCAAAGGCAAGAGACAAAGATTTGTCATCAATTTGAAGCCTGTCATAGAAAGATTGGATGCTCAGGGGAGATCTTGTGCTCAGTTCAGTCTGATGTAAACTCTATTTTCATGAGCCAGGCATCCACATCCAAGGAGTTGTCTCAAGTAAAGAATGCTGTAAGGTGGTTCAATAAGGAGTTAGGAAGCATGAAGACAATGCTTTCTGAGATTTTGAAGGCAGTTGGAGCCCAAGCTCCTCCTCCTCCTCCACCTCCTGCTGCTCAAAGAAGTGAAGAAGATGTTCCAAGGCCATCTGGGCCAGATGAGAAAGTGGCAGGGCCATCAGGGCCGGCAGCAGCTAGTTCACAAGCAGAGGTCAGTGGTTCAGGGCCATTAGGGCCAGTTGAGCAAGTGCAAGGGCCTTCAGAGCCAGCTGAGAAGGTGTTAGGGCCATCAGGGCCTTTGGAGTCAGAGTCTACAGCAAGTAGCTGAAGAAGAAGAAGCTGTAGCTCCTGAGCCTCCAGCTCCTTCCTCCACTCAGACCCCAGTACCTCCATCACCACCTTCATCATCCACACAGCTCCACCTGCACCTCAAACCTTCAAGAAACCACAACCCAAACCCCTCATCACCTACACCTTTCCCTTCTCAACCTACCTTTTCTCCTATCTCTTCAACAACCATTCCTCCATCTCCACCTATCTTTGCGGTTCCTCCAGACTCCTCATCAGCTGGAGCCTCCTCTTCTTCTGGTCCACCATCCTTAGGACCATCAGATATCCCACCTTCTACCTCACACTCCTTTCTACATCCTTCTCCTCCACCCTCTTTCATTACTATAATTCCTGAGGATGCTCAAATTGAATCTCCCTATCTTGGGAAAGTCAAGAATGAGTTTGAAGAAGTCATCCTCCGGTCTGTACTGAAGGTTGGGCATCATATCCATAGGGCAGACTCTTCTAGTTCTGCTCCTAAGAAGAGGAAATCCTCCTCTCTTTCCTCTGAACCTAGCTATCCCCCTCTGTGGTTTTCTCTCACAGTGGACAACAAATAAACCACTGCACAGAGAATATCTTCAGAAGGTTGTTTTTGCTACTATCATCAACCTTCCTTTTCTTAACCTTTCAGACCACATGAATGTCATTCTACTCTATACCTCTCTAACCAAATCGGAAAAATCCAAAATCTTCTCTATTGCTCATTCCAAGACTGATGAGCAATGGGCTAGGGGGCACAAAGAGCTGTACAATAAATTTCTTCTAGCTAAGTCTGCTAGATTCCCTCCAAGGGACCATTCCCTGACTCTCTTAGAATGGTTCCAAATTCATCACAAGAATTGTTGGGCCCCATTCATTCAGAAGGAGATCAAGATGGCCAGGCACTTCCAACTCTTCAACAACTATAGATATGTCCATCGACTCCCTGAGGTCCAATTCAGTCAATTTAAGCAGGCCATCAGCGCACTTGGTTCAGCCATACCCCACACTGAAGCTATCCTAGTAGATTTTGCCGCCCTTCAGGTGCCAGAGGAAATCTTGCTTCCACCTATTCACTCTCTGGTAATGGAATCAACTGTTGGGTCAATAATTTTTGAACGTTTTGCCAGAGTTATGAGCCGAATTAAGATTCAGAAGGGCTTTCTGGTGCATTTCATAGATTTCTCTTCAGAGAATATCACCAGGGCCATGTCAGTGCTGAGGTTCTTTGTCACGTCCCGAGAATTACGTAGTGAGTATTAATTATTATTCAGAATTATTCGAGATGATAACCCGAGATGTGAACAGTCGGAAAATAAGCCTCTAGCTAACACGCACTAAATGTATAACAACATACATCATCATAATAGGGCCCAAATGTTGAACTCAATATAAATTGTATTCAATCTCAACTTATTGTATGGAAACTATTACAGACTAAGACTCAAATAAAGGGAAATTACACTTTTATTCCTCACTTCCTACTACATGAATCTAACACTCAAGCAAACTACTATTACTAGACTCATAGTTGAAACGCTCATCACTCGGATGCATTCCCATCCTCGACTTGATCTTCCTCTTGAACTTCATAGTCACCTAGATTGGGTAAAAGTAGGGGATGAGCAAACTAGCCCAGTAGGATTTATATCTCAATGTGCGGACAATGATATAAGTGATTAGCAATTTAGAACTAGGTAAGCACGATGAATGTCATGATATGCATGTACGAATAAAACTCATTAAAACATGATACATGAACAAGATAGAGAGAGAGTGATTGTGATAGAGCAAAATATAACGATCAATATATTGTCAAGAGTGAGGTTTGTAACAAGCACGTAAGATATCATGTGAATTACAATAAACGCAGGATGGCTATATCACGCAAGCAAGCAAGCACGCACGAGCACGATTATGTAACACTAATCAAGCATGTAGACACTAATGTACACTAAGAAAAGATCCATCAAGAATGTACACCAGGACACGTGTATGTGGTTATTGTATCTATCATTCAACAAGCAAGCAAGACTCCCAGCGTAGATGCAATGCCAGTAATCATTATACTCCATGGTTAATAGTATATTTATGACTCTCCGTCATTGGGGCTAGACTGGAGCCCTTGGACACTCGCCGTGCCCGGTCAGCATCTCATGTAAAATTTTAAATGTAGATACCCACAGTCATTAATAATGGCCAGTGAGAGTTTCAAAACGTAGCACGTGTAACGTCATGTTCATGATGATGATGGAACAAGTAATAAGTAATTGAACATGATTTCATGATAACAATGGTCAAGAGATAAATTCGACAGCATAACGGTACGATTTATACTTTAGTTCAATCTTTACATTAATGGCTTTAGTCTAGATTGTAAATCACACTCACGAGAACAAGAAGAGAAAGGAAGTGCACGCTATCTCCAGGGACTTCAATGGTACAACCAACTCGTCGGCCATGTGGGAATCCATGGTCAGAGGAGATTTACAGAGGCCTTGGAGAAAGGTCGCTAGTCTACCGATTCGGAATGACCGGTAGAGAGTTTCCAATTTCCCAAGAAAGGGCTGCCTAGATATGCAAGTGTGTAGTGATGTACACGTCTCAATTCACGGCCTCAAACTCGCGGAAAACACTTAACATGATGGCATGCAATGGACAATGCATTTAACTACACATGGTTTTACAAGATTTTAAGATAATAATTATCATTTAAATCAAGCTAGAACGGTAACAAGAGTAAATCACAAGTTTCATGAATGATCATATCATTAAGAAAACAATTAGAATAATATTCATGTAATTAAAGCTTTTTAATGGGTTAATCACTTTTAGGCCATTAAATAAACCATCATGCAATGATCAGACCTAAGACATGTGAATTACACGCTAAATATCATATTTAAACAGACCTCAGGTATAGCAGTAAGTTTTGTAAAAGAAATAGGTGGGGTTTCATGAAAAATCCTGAGGTCGCGACGGACCCTTGTAAGGATCGTGACGGGGTCAGATCAGAATGCAACAATGCCTTGTAAGGATCGCGACAGGCTTGTCTGATCAGGCAGGCAGTTCGCGACGGGTTCATATGAAGAAGGCGACATGGCTGGTCAGGTCGCGACGACGGTCCGGTCGTGATCAGATCGTGACGGAATTCTTGTCGCGATCTGCCTGAGAACGCGGCCTATCGAGCCGTCGCCTTCTCAGGTCCTTGGCCTGTGTCTGCCAGAGAAAGGATAGTGCTTTGGATTGCGGACAAAACATTCCCTGTTTTGACACACGGTTGTTCTAAAATTAAGAACAAATTGTACAGTGCATGAAAAATAACGAAACTAGTTTAAACCAACCTAGACATGCAAGGGTGCTTCCAGTAAATCGAAATTATAAAACCATGATGGTTTCAACAGGCTTTAATCAAGTCAAACACAAACGTAAAACCATGTGCAACCCGAAAACATAGTGTCATGCAGAGACCCTCTTATCACACTTATAACTCTCTAACTAATGACATTTAGACAAATAGTTGAACACAAGATATGACAATGGCAAATAGTAGAAAAACTTTCATGTTGTGAGTTTGCTCTAATTCGGTCTCAAATCGCATGCACATATAAAGAACAGAAAAATCCCTTACAGTGCGTGACTTGGGGAAAACGCTTATAACTCAAAATCTACTCATTGGAATTCGATGAAACCAGTGGAAAATGAAAGTTAATTTGATGCTCTACACTTTGGTATAGGATTTTGCCCGAGAAAACCTACCTTTTGGGTTGAAGAAGTCCCGTTTTTCCAGAAAACCCGTGTTCAGACCACTTGGAGGAAAACGCTTAATACTCCATCTATACTACATGGAATTTGGGCATTCCACTTGGGTTAGAACATAGACTTTACCCTATTTCTAGGGGTATAGGCTCGCAATGTTGGTTATGGCTTGACTCACCTTTCGTCGACTTCAAGTGGACGGTTTGTGCAGGTCGCAGCAGACGAGAAGGGGAAGAAGATGAGCTTCTCGTGGTCGTTCCACAGCTCCTCAGCCACCAAGAGCTCCTCCACATGACCCTAGAAAGTTCTAAAACTCGTCCCTAAGGTTTGGTGAAGAGTAGTTAAGCAACCATGGTGTTTAGGAGTCCTATTATGACTAGGAAAGCCAAGTTGCGGTTTTGACATGTTAGTTTCCTATTTTTGGGGATTTATTCCTCCCTTTGAGTGTGTGAGGCTTTAGGAAACCTCCCACCATAGTTAGGCACGAATTTGGGTTGCTAAGAATACATGATTGCATCCCAATTCAACTCAAATGCCTCTTTCTAATTTCAGCCTATTTAGAGTTACGAGTTTCTATGCATTTTCTTGCTTTCATTTGATTTTTTGGCCAAATGATGTCCATTGGCCCAATTATGATATTGGGTCATTAATATATAATGTTGGAAGTCTCTCCAACATATTTATTTAATTTATTGTCGTGCCGGGTTTCCGTACTAACGGTTTTCTGACTTATTTCCTAATTTGGATAATCGGTCACAATAACTCTAAACCTAGCCCAAATGATTTTAATTGACCAAATGTTTTGATGGGTCATTAGAGGATATTATTTGAAGTCCATATATGATTTTTATTTAATTTTCTAACTCATCCAAGTACGTGTGATAATGATTTTCCGACTTATTCATGAATTACGATAATAGTCATGAAACACTTTAAACTTGGCTAATCAGATTTTTCTTGGCACAAATTTCTTTGTGAAACTTTTAGTAAAAATGTTTGGGGTTGGTTTATAATTTTTACGGATTTTTCCGATGTATTTTAGCACCTACGATAGAGGTACGTATGTTTTAAATAATCTGATATTATGGAAATTATTTATTTCCATTTATTCAGATTTTTACTTATTAAAATTTTCGGGGTGCTACATTCTTGCTCCCATTCTGTCAGAATGTGAGAGATTAACCCCTTTTGATTGGGCCAGACTTTACCCTCTCTCTCCTCAGCAGCTGTCAGATCTTAATGATCCCAGGTCAAGAAGGTCACTCTCCAGTTTCTGCAGCTACATTCTTGGACATGAATTCTATTCACTTGGTCCAGGATCCTTTCAGGACTTGGGTTGAATGATATAAAGTCTATGTAGCCCTTTGTCAGGAGTTGAAGGCCAAGTAGAACCTCTATCCCATTTCAATTGATCAATTCCTTGCTTGTGCCAGTTTTGGGACAGTGACCTTCTACAAAGTCTCCCTTGATAGAGATGCTTATGCCAATTTCCTTGATGAACAGTTAGCTCTCCATGTCAAGAAGATGGCTCCCTCCATGGGACCACAGTACTCTCCTGCTCCTGGTGTCTTTCGTCAAATGTTTGAGAAGCAGGAAGAGCAGGCATGGGAAACCATTTCTCACTATGCCTCCCTCCTCTCTCCTGCCTTTTATCTCCCTATACCTCCATAGCATTAAATGAATACAATTGTTGTCTATTTTCTCATTCAGATGTTTCTCTCTTCTTTGTCCTTCCTTGTATCTTTTTGCTTAATGACAAAAAGGGGGAGAACTATTGCAAGCTCTGAAATACATATGGTGAACTATTACAAACAATTTCAGAATTTAAATGTAGACTTATCTGTGACATTTGCTGAAGTTTGTTGAAGTTTTGTCATCACCAAAGAGGGGGAGATTGATGAACGATCTATCCCCATGTAATTTAAATTAATTACATTTCTATTTTGGTGATTAATAAAACCATGTTATTTTGATAATTATCAAACCCTTGATTAAGGTCACTAACCTATTTTCTACAAGTCTTAAGCACAGGTAATAAGATCAAAGGAAAACAAGCCAAAAATAGGTAAGAATCTTCATACTGTTGAAGCATATTTGTCTAAGTACATATCGGTTTCTTTTATAAATCATAATGATTACAGTAGAACTGTAACGATTCCTTTAGTGATCACAACGATCTCGCTATCGTAATGATTTGCTTTGTGCATCAACTTCTTAAATAATCATATGGATTTCTTTAGTTGTCATAACGATTTGCTTTGCGCATCGACTTCTTAGTAATCGTAACGACTCTTTTAAGTGATCTCAATGATCTTACCATCGTAACGATTTCTTTATTGTCGTAACGATTCCTTTAGTCATCATAACGATTTCTTTAGTAATCACAAAGATTCTTTCATATCTCATAACGATTTTCTTTGAGCATCGACTTCTTAAGTAATCATAACGACTCCTTTATGTGATTGTAATGATCTTGCCATCGTAACGATTTCTTTATTGTCGTAACGATTCCTTTAGTCATCGTAATGATATCTTTATTGTCGTAACAATTCCTTTAGTCATCGTAACGATTTCTTTATTGTCGTAACGATTCCTTTAGTCATTGTAACGATTTCTTTTGTGATCACAATGATTCTTTCATATCTCATAACGATTTGATTATATCACCTTGATCACAACGATTCTTTCATATCTCATAACGATTTGCTGTTAAGTGACAACGATCTGGTGCATAACGATTTCATAAGTCATAAATGCATCGATTTCATATAATCAAATTGACATATGACTTATCCTTTCAAAGGGTTGAATAGTCAAAGTCTTCGCACATATCCTTCTGTCAGCTGTGCATTTAATGAAGACTGAACGTATCACTGCAAGCATGCAGATGATATCGTCCATTATCGTGTCTATCCTGTATGCATCTTTTAGAACAGCAAAATAGCATTACTATTTTGATGAATATTCACACTAACGTTGACTGACAACAAGAGACAATCCAGCTGTCTATTATTCTAGATTGCTTTGTATGCAGGTCCCTGTCAGCTATTCATCTCACAACGTTGGACCTTATAGAAGCCAAAGGACACTTCAGAAGATCCTATCTCTTTGCGTGTACAAATGGATAAAGGATTGTTGACTGGAAGCTTCCAAGTGCCACTTAGTCTAACGTCCGCCAAAAGCTAGAGGCAACGGATACTTCAACGTTTAGATTTCAAATTGAAGATATATATATATATATATATATATATATATATATATATATATATATATTGAAGAAAGTAGCTTCATAAGCACATATATAGATAGATAGATAGAGAACGACAGTCACTACAAAAAGAAAAACTCTCTGATCATCAAGTCTTCTGCGAGTTCTCAAGAAAGAGCCAAGCCTCATTCCATTAGATTAGCTCTTTGCTCTTTGCATTGTTTGTAGATTTTCGAGAGAGTTTGTTTGGTTCTGAGAGTGAGCCTTTGTTTGTAGATCTCATTGCTCTCAGTCCCTAGCTTCAAATCTTGGCTTGTCAAAAGCTTGATCTAGGGGCTTAATCTCCTGCTTACTTGTTCTGTGTGTGTTCCCTTCTGTTGTGAAGGAAGACCTGGAGGGGGCATCCAGGGTGTTTGTATTTTCCTTCGTGTGAAGGAAGACCTAGTGGGGGCATCCAGGGTGTTTGTATTTCCCTTCGTGTGAAGGAAGACCAGCTGCGGCTGGGTGTAAGGGTCCTTAAGGGGGACAGTACCCTTGGTAGTGAAATCCTGAGATATTGCTCAGGGACTGGATGTAGGACTCCTAAGGAGAGGAGAGCTGAACCAGGATAATTCTTGTGTTGTGTGATTGCTCTCTGTGTGATTGTTGATTATTTAACTATAACTAACATCCATCGAAGTATATTTCTCTGTGAACATTTTTAGTGAACAAGTATTAGCTGATAAATTTTTAAAGACCCATTCACCCCCCCCCCCTCTGGGCTACCTAACTGGGCAACACTCACTCCCAAGGTCTACACTGGAATATCACTGTTCATGAATGTTTGTACCGGGCAGCCTGTAAGAAGTTTGTTCCCCTTAAGAGTACACTACATAGTGATAACTACCCTAGGAGACTCAGCTGGTATCATCGCCGCCACATTAAGTCTTATAGGAAAATCCCCTCTATAGGATCCTCCTATAACATAGATAATTCTAAAATTTTCAATTTCTTCCCTGAAAATGAGAAGAAGCTATGGGCTCTTCTTCAGCCTTTCTTTGCTCAAATCCCTCCTTCCCTGTATCTTCCTAGTTCCTTGTCTGCCTCATGAATGTAAAATGTTCCTCAAATCTTATCAATATACATCTGTTTCTAACCATTTATGTGTCTCTATCTCTCTTTTTCTATCTCTCTCTATGTGTATCCTTCATCCTTTCTGTTAATGCCACAAAGGGGGAGAAAGAAAGTAAGAACAAATAAATGTTTGCTTTGTTTTGCAAAATCAAATTTGTTTTTTCACTGTCTATTTAAAAGTTTTTGTCATTAACAAAAAGGGGGAGAATTGTTAAGCAACTATCCCTTAAAATATTGTTAATCATTTTAAGCATTATGTTTTTGCTATGACAAAATCTTTTAAGACTTTCTACAATCAAAACTATTAGAATATACCATAAGTTATTTTGTATAAAAAGATATGACATGTACAATACTGTAAGTATCAACACTGTCATTGCGACTTCCATACAGTTGAAGTCTGATATCTACTATCGATTGACTCTATTGCTTGTTTGCTTTGCACTCCGACTTCTTAATGTCGAAGTATGACATCGATTGTTGAACTCTTATCACTCCGACTTTTAAAAAGTCGAAGTTTGTGACCATGCCTCACTGTGACTTCTATATAGTCGAAGTTCTATATGTATCTCGTCCATGATTCCGACTCCTTTAAAAGTCGAAGTATCCTATATCAACTCCTATGTACTTGCACTTAATAATACTTGTGTTAATCTGTCATTCCACAGAATCCATAAAATCTTAATCGTGTTTATGTCATTGGCTTTCATTATTTCTATGGATCCTTTACACAATGAATGACACTTATAAGTATTACAGAATAATGTTCTTCTTACTGTCACCATTTAAATGTTCTGTTAGATAGGAAAAATTATGTTCAAAATGACCATATAAAAAATCTTTGTTAAGATCTGAAATAATTATACAATGTGATCTCTTGCTTGCTGTCAGTAGTTCAGTTCTTTTCCTTTGACAGTTGCTATGGAGTAAATGCGATGGTAGGTATAAGTAGCATGGGCTATCTATAAGAGCTCACCTACCACCGTCAGAACTCCCTGACTTTCAAGAAAAATCCTTGTATTCCCCATACAACTATCTATCTATCCTTAAATATTATAAACAACTATCTGTCTGAACTCCTTCATGCTTTATACATTTTTATCTCACTTACCTCCGAAGATATGGAGGTATCTTTGTCTGTCTTGTCCTTTCAGGCTTGCAGAGCATTTATGAAGCATGCTTAACTTTCAATCTTGAGCATGGAGTTTACAGAACATTAATGAAGCTGTCTATCAAGCCATGAAACTACCTACATAGCCTAAAGACGTTGGGACTCTAAAGAGTTGAAGATCTGATGGATAACCTAGAAAGCTCATTGTCTCATTTCAAACGGATATCTTTCAACGGCTAGCTTCCAATGGTCAGTATCAAACGGGAGGATACTTGAAGCTCATATATAGAAGGTAAAGTTTGAACAAGACCAGACACACCCCCACTGAAAAACAAACCAACCAGTGACACTCAACTCCATTCAGCATTTTACGCGCAACAAGAGTCACCACAATCCTTCTATTCAAAAGAGAAAGAGAGAGCTGCTTCATCAATCTTCGACTTCCAAGCTCTCTAGTTTTTAGATGTCTTTTCTTGTTGGGTGACCTTATGTAACTATAGATCTTTCTCAGTCCACCCACTTAGATTCAGAAAGAATTAGAGCTCCAATTCTTATTGTATCTCTTTCTGATTATCTATGTTTGCTCATCCTTCTGAGCAGACACACAAGTGTTTTCATTTCTGTATTAGATAACTCGCAGGAGGTTTGTTTCCTGCTGTACCCCTCTTGTGAAGGAAGACCTACTTGTGTAGGTGGTCTTTGTACCCCTTGGTAAAGGGAAGACTTGCTTGGGAGCAAGTGGGTTTGTAATACCTCTCAGGTTGAGAAAAGGCCAAGTGTTCTTGGCAGTTTAGTGAAATCCCAGGCGGTTGCTTGGGGATTGGATATAGGACTTCCACGTGGGAATAGCCGAACTAGGATAAAATTTCTTGTGCAAATTGTGTGATTGTTTCCACTAAGCTTTCACTTGTTTCACACACACCACACTAAATACTAACGACTTTATTTAGTGTCATCTATTTTTAGATAATTTTTTTAAAAAAAATGCAAGAAGTCCTATTCGCCCCCCTCTCAGACATCAATAGTGCCATCTCGATCCAACAATTATCATTGCCACGGTAGTGTTGGAGCAAACCGGATGCTGATCGGATAAGTATTTCTAATTTTGGACCCTTAAACTCGAGTTCAAATAGTTTCTAACTAATTAATTTGAAGATTGTGTATTTGAACGTCGAGAGCAAATCGGAAGTCCGATTTGAACTCTGTTAGTTTTCACAAGTTATTCTCATTGCCCCGGCTGTGTTGGAACAAACCAGACACCGATTGGATAAGTATTTCTAATTTTGGACCCCTAAATCCAAATTCAAATAGTTTCTAACTAATTAATTTGAAGATTGTGTATTTGAACGTTGAGCACAAATCGGAAGTAAGTCGTTCGAAACTCTGTCAATTCCACAAGTCATTCTCATTGCCCCGTCCATGTTGGAAGAAATTGGACGCTGATTAGATAAGTATTTATAATTTGGACCCCTAAACCCGAATTCAAATAGTTTCTAACTAATTAATTTGTCAATTGCATATTGAGTGTCGAGCATAAACCAGAAGTCCGATTTGGACTCCGTCGTTTCCAAAGTCATTCTCATTGCCCTAACCATGTTAGAACAAACTAGAAATTGATCTGATAGGTTTTCTTAATTGGGGCCCCAAACCCGAGTTCAAATAATTTCTAGCTACATTCATTTGGCGATTGTGTATTTAGTGCTGAGCACAAAACCGAAGTTCGATTTGAACTCTGTTAGTTTTTACAAGTCTTTCTCATCACCTGACCGTGTTGGAACAAATCGGATGCCATTGGATAACTATTTCTAATTTTGGACCCCTAAACCTAAGATCAAATCGTTTGTAACTAATTAATTTGAAGATTGTGTATTGAACATCGAGCGCAAATTGGAAGTCTGATTTGAATTTTGTCAGTTTTCACAAGTCATTCTCATTGCCTGCCGTGTTTGAACAAACTGGATGCCGATAGGATAAGTATTTCTAATTTTGGACCCCTAAACCCTAGTTCAAATAGTTTCTAACTAATTATTTGACGATTGTGTATTTGAGCGCCAAGTGCAAACTGGAAGTCGATTTAGACTCCGTCAATTTTCACAAGTCATACTCATCAGCCTGGCCATGTTGGAACAAATCGGATGCCCATCGGATAGGTTTTCTATTTTAGACCCCCAAACCCAAGTTTCAATGTTTTCAAGTTAGTGATTAAAAAATTACTGTTAGAATGGAGAAATTAAAATAAAATCAATTTACTCATATGAGGGGCCACGCTGATGTCGATGGCGTTGCTTGAGGAGGAATGTTTGCCTTGGAAGAGGGCCTGGGAGAGGGCCTGGGAGAGGTGGGCTGGACAGCGTCAGACACCTGCGTATGCATCGTGTGGACACAGACGAGACTCCAAACCAGAGATCTCATCTTGAATAAAGCCCACCACTCACTAACTGGGAGCAATACTTGAAGCACCAGGTGTGGTGAATGCACTAGTCACCTATGAGCTTGAACTCAAGGCGCCAGATAACACCATGCTTGTGTCCATACTGTGCCCAAAAACCGTACACATGGCTATTTTTGGGGCACAGATGCTGAGCAACCCATACCTCAAGATGTAACTGTAGCTGCTCCTTCTCCCGGCCTACTTGTCTGTCATCTGCTGGCTATATGACTCCTACAAAAAATAAGTACCTTAACGATTTCTTCATAGGTTGAAACTTCTTCTGATCTCAAAAGAAATCGTTCCTATAACAACTTCTTAAAGAAAGCGTAACGATTTGCTTGCAACGATTCCTTTAGTCATCGTAACGACTTGCTTTCGTAACGATTCCTTTAGTCATCGTAACGACTTGCTTTCATAACGATTCCTTTAGTCATCGTAACGACTTGCTCTCGTAATGATTCTTGTAGTCATCGTAACGACTTGCTTTCGTAACGATTTCTTTAGTCATCATAACGACTTGATCTCGTAATGATTCCTTTAGTCATCGTAATGACTTGCTCTCGTAACGATTCCTTTAGTCATCATAACGACTTGCTTTCTTAACGATCCTTTAGTCATCGTAACGACTTGCTTCGTAACGATTTCATTGGTTCTCATAACGATTTGCTTGCGCATCGACTTTTTAAGTAATCGTAATAATTCCTCAATAATCACAACGATTCTTCATATCTCACAACGATTTGTGTTTGGTTCATAACGATTACATAAGTCATAAATGCATCGATTTCATATCAATCAACCAGACATATGACTTATCCTTTCAACAAATTGAATAGTCAAAGTCTTCGTACTTTTTCTTCTGTCAACTATGCATTTAATGAAGACTGAACGTATCTCTGTATGCATACAGACGATATCATCCATATTGTGTCTATTCTATATGCATCCTTTTTGAACAGCAAAATGACATTACTATTTTGGTGAATATTCACACCAACATTGACTGACAACAAGAGACAGCCTAGCTGTCTACTGTTCTAGCATTTAATGTATGCAGGTCTCTGACAAACATTCGTCATACAACGTTGGACTTTGTAGAGCCAAAGGACACTTTAGAAGATCCTATCTCTTTGAGTGAACAAAGGATAAAGGACTGATTGACTGGAAGCTTCCAAGTGCCACTCAGTCTAATGTCTACCAAAAGCTAGAGGCAACGGATACTTCAACGTCTATATTTCAAATTGAAGCTATATATTGAAGAGAGGAGCTCCAGAAGAAATACACACAAGATAGAGAACGATAGTCATAAAAAAAAAACATTCCGATCATCAAGTCTTCTGCGAGTTGTCAAGAAAGAGCCAAGCCTCATTCCATTAGATCAGCTCTTTGCTCTCTGCATTGTTTGTAGATTTTCGAGAGAGCTTGTTTGGTTCTGAGAGTGAGCTTTTGTTTGTAGAACTCATTGCTCTCAGTTCCTAGCTTTAGATCTTGGCTTGTCGAAGATTGATCTAGGGGCTTAATCTCCTGCTTACTTGTTTCTGTGCTTGTACCCTTCGTGTGTGAAGGAAGACCTGGTGGTATCCAGGGTGTGTGTGTGCCCTTCTGGTGTGAAGGAAGACCTGGTGGTATCCAGTGGTGTGTGGTGCCCTTCTGGTGTGAAGGAAAACCTGGGGGTATCCAGGGTGTTGTTCCTCTTCGGGCTAAGAAGAGAAGACTAACTGAGCTGGGTGTTGTAGTGTCCATAGGGGGGGACCCTAATTAGTGAAATCCTGAGTTGTTGCTCAGGGACTGGACGTAGGACTCCTGTGGAAAGGAGGTCCGAACCAGGATACATCTGGTGTTGTGTGATTATCCTCTTGTGTTGTTGTTTCTCTTTACTAACATAACAATCTTCAAAGTGTATTTCTTTGTGAATGTTTTTAGTGAACAGGTATTGATTGATAAATTTAAAGACCCATCCTCCCCCTCTGGGCTACCTAACTAGACAACAAGCCTGACTTGCCCTTCTTCAAATCACTATTCGATATACCAAGAATGCGAATGCAATGTGAGAAGTGGGAATTTATTTGCAAGAGTAAGAAAGCTTTTATTTGCTAGAACACAAAAATTTTATTTGCAGACAGAAATGAAGATATCAAAGATGTGGAAGTTTGCACAAACCAAGTTCTCTCCTTAAGTATGAAAATCTATTTTCTGGAAGAGGCTTAGTGAAGATATCTACAATTGTTTTAATGTTTCAATGAAGTGAAGCATAAACGATTCTTAGCAACCTCATCCCTTAGAAAATGGAGCCTTATTTCAATTTGCTTTGTTCGTGAATGCTGAATTGGGTTTTTAGACAAATTGATAGCACTAGTGTTATCACACAAAATAGGAATACAACCCAATTTGTGATTATAGTCTAGGAGCTATGTTTCACCCAAATAACTTGAGTGCTACAACAACCAGCCGCAACATATTCAGCCTCTGCAGTGGATAGTGTTCGCCCTTTTGGTATGGCAGCAAAATCTAGAGGGGGGGATGAATAGATTTCTGCACAAAAATAGAAACTTAACACAGAAAAAAATACCACTTGAAGATTTGGTTAGTTTAGTGTGATAAACAGTAGCAGTGCGGAAGCAAATAAAACAATCACACAAAGGACACAGGGAATTTTTCCTGGTTCGGCCCTTCCCACATGGAAGTCCTACATCCAGTCCCCAAGCAACCTCTTGGGATTTTACTAACCAAGGGTACAGTCCCCTCAAGGACAATACAACACCCAGCACCCCAGCTGGTCTTCTTCTCCTTCCGTGGCAAGAAGGCAGCCCACTTCTTTTATAGGTCAAGAAGCCAACCTCCTGGTACAAACCCCAGTGTGGTTCTGCTAGACACAAACCCCTAGCTAGGTTCTACACTGTATACAGTCCTACAGCTGGACAGGATGTCTTTCTCATAACAGAAAGAACAGAGCTGAAAGTTCTACAAGAATGGCCTCTACCCAAAAACTCTCAGCAAAAACTCTCCCCAAGAATTACTATAAGCACGGGGAGAATGAAGATAGAAAAGAAGGCTTGAATGCTTGAGATGCTTTTGCTTACTTCTTCTTGGCTCAGGCTCTTTCTCTCTTTCTTTGAGTGTATGTGGCGTTGAGGTTCCTCACTGGTTGTACACTCCTTCAAAGATTTTCAGGAAAGCTCTCTTCTCTTTTGTTCAACCTTGCTTCATGTTTTATATGAGCAGCTTTGAATAGATCCGTTGAAGAGATACGTTGGAGCTCTTCTAGACGTTGCTGATCTTCTCTTCATTTGTCTTAATCAGACTCTGGTGGTCTTCGAGGTCTGTAAGCATAGAAGAGAGTGTTAGCATAAAAGAGTGTTTACCAGATAATAGTGCATGCTACTATGTTTCTGCTAACATACTGAAAATAGTAGTTCAATCTTTTCAGACAAGATTCTAAATACGCATGCAGCTTTTTTTGTCAGAAGATATTGACTTCTCTTTAGGCGCCAAACATATTTGAAACATCTGAATTTAAAGGAAATCGATGTTTACATGAAGACGTTGTTTGGACAAAATTGATGTTTATGTGAAAGCAAATCTATGTATAAGTATAGGCAAATCGATGGCCAAATCGATGTTCAATCATAAGCAAATCGATGTTTAACTTATCAAATCGATGTGAGAAGCAAATCGTTGTTTATTACTTATGAAATTTTATGATGATCAAATCGTTGTGGCAAGCAAATCGATGTGAAACTTATCAAATCGTTGTGAAGCCTTAGCGAATCGTTATAGAAGGCAAATCGATGTGAGAGCAAATCGTTGCGCTCACTTATCAAATCGTTATGAGCCTTAGCGAGTCGTTATAGAGGCAAATCGATGTGAGAGCAAATCGTTGCACTCACTTATCAAATCGTTATGAGAACCAATCGATATGAGAGCAAATCGTTATTCTCACTTATGAAATCGTTGCACGATAAAATCGATGTTTCACTTAACGAATCGTTACACGATAAAATCATTGTCTAACTTATGAAATCGTTGTTAGTGAAATCGATGTGGCACTTTTGAATAGAAATCGATGTATATTGAATGAACATCGATTAGCATTTTAGTGCGCCATATTGCATCAATGTGAGACTCAACATTTTGCTATGAGATTGATGCGACACAGATGAAACAAAATATTCAATTTAAGTTACATCATAAATTTTGTTAGCACCAAAATATCAAGGTAATAAAGAGTGGTCAACAATCTCCCCCTTTTTGGTGATGAAAAAATTTATGAGAATTTTCTGACTTAAAAATACTATAGAAAATTCACATGACATACATACTATATAGGATCTCAGGCATTGCCGTTACGCCAAAACTCGAGTTGTTGTTGTAAGGATACCATCCTTCCTTATAACCACCACAGGGTACAGTCCCCCTACTGGACAACTCAGCAACACCCGCAGGTAGGTCCACACCCGGACCTAGGCATGACTTGGCCAACCCGGCCTCCGCCCACCCTCATTCTCAGGTCTCCCTAGGGTGAGACGCTGGCACGCGCACCTGCCTCGCAGCTTGCCGCCCAACAATCTCCCCCCAACAGCACCCCTGGGAATCTAACCCGCGACTTGCTCTGATACCAGGTATATAGGATCTCGGACATTGCCGTTACGCCAAAACTCGAGTTGTTGTGTAAGGATACCATCCTCCTTATAACCCACCACAGGGTACAGTCCCCCTGTTGGACAACTCAGCAACACCCGTAGGCAGGTCCCACCTGGACCTAGGCATGACTTGGCCAAACCAGCCTCCGCCACACCCTCATTCTCAGGTCGCCCGAGGGTGAGACACTGGCACGCACACCTGCCTCGCAGCATGCCGCCCAATAGTTAGAGCTACTAAATGATCTTTTTAGAAGCCCAAGAAATTAGGCATCCACCTAGATTAAACACAAACCATAGTACTTTTTCTATCAAGCTTACAACCAGCATAATCAGCATCACAATAAGCAATTAAGTCTATTTTACAGCCAATATGATACCATATTCCAAGTTCACATGTTCCAACAAGATACTCAAAAATTCTTTTGATAGCTAACATGTGACTTTCCTTAGGATTGGCTTGAAACCTAGCACACATGCACACACTAAATTGAATGTCAAGTCTAGAGGTTGTGAGATAAAGTAGAGAGCCAATCACCTCTAGAGGTCTTTGGATCTATTGACTTAACAAAAGAATCTTCCTCTAATCTTACATTTATCGCCATTGTTGTGCTTGAGTGCTGAGGTGCTGAAGTCAAATCTTTTCAAAAGTTCTTTCACATATTTTGTTGACTTATAAAAGTTCCTTCACTTGTTTGATGTATCTGCAATCCCAAAAAGAATTGTAAGTTACCATCCAACTCATTTCAAATTCAGTTTTCATGTGATCAGCAAATTCAGAGCACAGGGCTTTATTTGTAGACCCAAAAATTATGTCATCAACATAAATTTGGATAGTAATGATTTGATTATAGACAATTTTGGTAACCAAAGTTTGGTCTACACTACCTCTTGTGCATCCTTTATTCAGTAAAAATGAGCTCAAGTGGTCATACCAAGCTCTTGGAGCTTGCATAAGACCATAAGAGCCTTATTAAGTTAAAAACATGATCAGGATATTTTTCATTTTCAAAGCCAGGAGGTTGTTCTACAAAAACATTTTCTTTCATGTAGCCATTTAAGAGAGCACTTTTTACATCCATTTGATAAACTTTAAATTTAAAGGACGATGCAAAAGTAAGAAAATTCTCACAGCTTCTAGTTTAGCTATAGGGGCATATGATTCTTCAAAGTCAATGTCAAACTCTTGATGTACCCATTGGCAACTAGTCTAACTTTATTCCTAACAACCTGTCCATTTTCATTCAATTTATTTCTGAATACCCATCTAGTGCAATCACAGATTGATTACTAGGTCTGGGTACTAATTCCCACACTTGATTTCTGTCAAATTGATGAAGTTCATCATGCATTGCATTGATCCAATCCTCACTAGTAGAGCTTCATCAATGGACTTCGATTCAATTGGGGAATTAGTGTCAGTGGGTCTTCATTTATTGCATTCAGAAAAGATGATCTAGTTCTAACTCTATCATGCATATTACTAACTACATTCTCAATTGGATGATCTCTTAAAAGTCTATTTTCAGGAATTACCTCTGGGGGTCATTCAGTTCTGGAACAATATTACCTGATCCACTTGTGGTAGGTGATTGATTGTCTAAATTTTCAAATGAATCTCCATTCCCTTCAACAGTTGGTGAAGATTCGATAATGAAGTCATCTTCTTCATTACTTTGAGGAACCCTGCAAGATGTAGAATCATCAGTTTGATATGAATTTTCATCAAAAACTACATGTGGAGATTCTTCCACAGTTTTATTCTTGAGAATGTAAACTCTATAAACTTTAGAAATTTCTGAATAACCAAGGAAAATGGCTTCAAGACTTTTGGCATCAAATTTATCACGATTTTATTTATTGTTATTATGTACAAAGTACTTGCAACCAAAAACATTAAAGTAAGACAAAGTTGGCCTTTTATTTTTCAAAAGTTCATAGGGGATTTTTCTGATTTTTAGTCTGACCAATGCTCTGTTCAAAATGTGATTTGCTATGTTCACAGCTTCAGCCCAAAAGGATTTGGGCAATTTACTTTCAAGAGCATGGATCTAGCCATTTCCGCCAAAGTTCTATTCTTCCTTTCCACAACTTCATTTTGCTCTGGAGTTCTTGGAGAAGAGAATATGTGGAAAATGTTCAGTTCAGCACACAAATAAGAAAAAGCTTGTTTTCAAATTCACTCCCATGATCTCCTTTCCACAACTTCATTTTGCTCTGGAGTTCTTGGAGAAGAGAATATGTGGAAAATGTTCAGTTCAGCACACAAATAAGAAAAGCTTTGTTTTCAAATTCACTCCCATGATCAGTCCAAATAGATTTATTTTTGTGAAAAACCCATTAAGACAGTGGTATAGAATTTCCTGAATTCTAGACAAGTGTCACTTTTGTGGGATAGAAAGAAGACCCAGGTGTATCTAGTAAAATCATCAATGATGACAAATCCATATCTTTTGCCACTAAGACTAAGAATTCTTGTTGACCTAAAAAGGTCTATATGAATAATTCTAGTGGCTTAGAAGTGAGCACATCATTGAAAATTGTAAAAGATTTTCTGGTTTGTTTTCCTTGTGCACATATCCCACAAAGTTGTTTTTCAATATTTGGAAAAGATTCAGGAAGTCCTTAAACTAGATTTAGCCTTAAGAGTTTATTAATGTGTTGAAACATGCATGACCAAGTCTCTTATGCCATGTCCATGCAATTTCACTTTTATTAGCAACCAAACACATGTTTTCAGCAAAGTTTTTATCCAGATTGATCATGTAGACATGGTTTTCTCTTTTTCCAAAGAATTTTATTTTTACAGATGAAGAATAAAGTATTTGCAAAAGTCTGATTCAAAAACAACTTTGTGACCCTTATCACACAATTGGCTTACACTCAAAAGATTATAATCCAAACCATCAACTAAACAACATTTTCAATTGAGTTTAGGAGGATTTACCAACCTTTCTAGATCCAATTATTTTCCCTTTGTTTTTACCTCCAAAAGTAACAGATCCTCCTCTTTTACAATCAGCAATGAGAACATTGTTTTGTCTCCAGTCATGTGTCGTGAACACCTACTGTCAGAAAAACACACATTGGAGCTGGGTATACGACCTTCTTGTACAAATTAGATTAAGAAGAAAAGATTTTGGTACCCAAACATTGTTGGGACCATCAGTTTGTTTGAGCAAAAATAATAAGTCTTTTCTGATACATATTTGAGTTGTTTTTGGCTTTCCTTTTGTTTTAGAAATGATTTCCCTTTTTGGTATTTTAACATTTTGATTTTGAATGAAAATACAAGTGTTTTTCCTTTCATAAGCAGGGAAGTTATGCATTTTGAAATGATGTTCATGTATGGAAATCCAGACAAAGAATTCTATTGATATCTTGGAAACTTTGGATAGAAAAATTGTGAATGGTACCAATGAGGATTATGATATCAATGATTTCAAGAATTGATCCAATTGGATTGATATGAAGTCCTGGATCTCCAATAATCATCACGAAAGTGTGTTTTTGTGTTTTTATAAATTTTTAGATTTTTATTTGAATTTTTGTAAAACATTATTTTGTTGTTCAGAAATGGATTGGTCAACCTATGATGAGGTAGTGTCGACTCAGTGGCCATAGATTTCAACTTATGGTCAACTGGTGTCAAACTGTCTACAGCATGTGTCAACCTATTTTGTTCTTCTGATTATACATTTCTTTCTATTTTGATTTTTTATTGTTTCAGATGTTTTCATAACCCTTCTTTATTTTGTTTTCTGGACTAGTGCTTTTGACAAATTTTATGAAATGAATTTTTGAAGGTTTTTCTTTCTTTTCAACAGGTTTATTTTTCACTTTTTTTCTGTGGTGAATCCTAGTCCATATTTTTCAGCATTCATTCTTAGTCCTAACAAGGCATCAAGGTTTTTATTTTCATTTGTGAAATTTTTATCACTTGATCCTTTTCAGCCAGCAACTTCTTAAGTTTCTGAATTTCATCAATAGCTTGTTACTTTTCTTTTTGTTGTAATTCTATTCTTTCAGAAAGCTTTTCAAAATCAGTGTCGGCCTTTTGAGATACATTCTTAAATTCATCCATTTCATTTAGAAGTTCTTCCTTTTCATCATTAAGTTCAGATATTTCATTTTCAAGTTCAGATATTCTTCAATTTAAGGAAGTATCATGCATGACATTTTCAATTTTCTTTTTCAAACATTTGTTTTCTTTTCTTATTTCAGAATATTTTTCAACCAAAGCAGCATATGCATCTTCCCAATCTTCAACAGTATATTGTTCAAAAGAAGAGCTTACCTTACCATCACTGCTGTTAGCCATAAAGCATAACTCCTCAATTTCTGAGCTTAAGGAGTTCTCTTCTACATCCTCACTTTGGTCTTCATCTGACCAAGTTGCTAACATTGCTTTTGGCTTTCTCATTTTGTTGTTCTTCTTGTATTTGTCCTTCTTGACCTCCGGATATTCACCCTTCATGTGTCCTGCCTTGTTACACCTGTAATAAATAACACCTTCATCAGGTTTTGATTATACTAGGATTAAGTTTGAAGAAGAAGCATTCTTTTTGCCAAAAGAGTATTTTTTCATTCCATGAATTTCTCTCTTCTTGATTTTAAATTTTTTTTTAATTGCCTAGTCATGAGGGTAATTCATCCTCACTAGACTCGAACTCTTTAGAACTAGATTTTTCTTGAATTTTTTGTTTGTTGCTTGATGAGGCCTTAAGTGCTACTGGTTTGGCCTTGAGCATATGTTCTTCAGTCCTTTTCAGATTTATTTCATATGTCATAAAGAGCCTATGACTTCATCCAAAGAAATGTTGGATAAATCGTTAGAATCTTCATGACTGTAGCATTCGTATGCCAAATTGATGATAGAGAGCGCATGATTTTTTTTACCAGCTCTGCATCAGTGTATTCCTTACCTAATGCCTTTAGTCCATTGACATTGTCATAAACCTAGAAAATATTTCAGAAATTAATTCGTCAGATTTCATCATAAGCAATTCATATTCAGAAACAAGCTACATGTTTGCTTTAGTTTCCTTAACTTGAGTTGTTCATTCATACATTAATTCAAGTTTATATCCACATTTCCTTAGCAGATTTGCACATGGATATTCTTGAATATTCTTTAGGGTGAACTGCACATTGAAGCATATTCATGGCACTGTAATTAAGAGTGCTTTTCTAATTTGCTCTCTAGTCCATTCTCCTCATCTCCAAGGTTTTCATAAGGACCCTTGTTAACTATTTCTAGATTTCATAGTTTTGTGCCCTTAGAAAACTGCATGTGATTTTTCCAGTAGCAGTAATCAGACCCATCAAAAATGGTGGTATATTAATGGAATGACCCTCAGCTACTAAAGACCTCGAGAGTCCATGGAACAAGATAAGAAACCTTAAACTAGCAAGCAGTCAATTCAGCACATAGAACACACCGATCAAACAGAGGCAATCAAATCAGATCAGAAATAGATATTAACCCACTCTGATACCAATTGTAGGATCGAATTCAGAGTATGAACAGATCTAGAAGGGGGGGTTGAATAGATCTATCACCATTAATGTGGAAGCTTAAGCAATTTAAACATTACTTCGAAATATAGATCCATTCAAGTAGAAAATCTACATATCTGATGTGTGAATGTGTGATTGTGTGTATAAGATGTGTGAAGCAATTGAGAGAGTGTGTGAAAGTGAAATCCTATGCAAACATCTAGCACAAGATACAGATCAAACCATTGCACAAAGGATTTTTAGGTGGTTCAGAAATCACACCAGTGATTCCTACATCCACCCCTCACATAGAGAGGCCACACTACTCAAAAAGAGTACAACACACACTAGAGCACGACGACTCCAAACACCCTTGCGCTCGACGGCTCAACCACAACTATGTGTACAATGACTCACAATCTGAGCACCACGACTCAACACACAATGAGTGCGACAACTCACTAAGCAGCACGACGGCTCACAAACACACAGTGAGTACAACGACTCACACACTGAGCATGATAGCTCAAACACAACCGGAGCACGACGACTCCAAACTGAGCACGATGGCTTAACACAAGCTAGATCAAAAATATAGAGATCAGATACTCTAGCATGATCTGATTCACTGACTCAATCATACACAGAAATCTGCACAGAACTTCATGTATGGATCTCACAGACGAAAATGAGATGACACTCTAAGAAATAATAAAATAGATTTGGGTTGGATGTTCCTCAGTGAAAAAGTCTTGCAGAAGCTTGTATTGAAGAGCCTTGAAGGAATTTGATGGAGATCCTCTTCAATTCCGGATGCTCTGCGCCAGTGGCATCTGAATTTCCAGTAAATCTTCTTCTTCTTCTTCTTCTTCTTCTTCTTCTTCTATTCTTCTGCTCGATCTACTCCCTTTCTCAGCACATCACAGCTTCGCCTTGATCGCCACGTCCCTTTGGATGTAATTGCTGGAAGGCTGGAGGCTTGCAGGCTCTAGATTGCTCGTTGGGCGCTCCTAGCTTTAGAACCAGAGATAAAAGCTTTTATAGCCCCGTGCAGTCCCTTTTTACGTGAAGGGAATTTGCACAAAAACCTAGAAAGCATCCTGGCTACCACGGTCCAAAAGGTCTTCATCACATTGCCACTTGGATGAAAGGGCAACTTAGTAATTATAGCATCTCCCATAAGGACGTCAAATGAATCACAGCCATCAGATTCATCCTCTGCACAATTCTAGGTTTGCCCAGAAAGAAAGAGTCGACTTCATTCTTCAAGGGAGTCAACCTACTGACCAATCATCAATTTCGGCTTCTATCATAACACTAGTGTCGAACTGACAAACACTTAGTGTCGACCTGATCAACAGGTAGAGTCAACCTGATCAATAGGCAGAGTCAACCTCCTGTGGATTCCTCCAAAATTGGTTCACTGGATGGATGCTAGTGTCGACCTCATCTCCAAATAGAGTCGACACTACTGATATTTACTTTTCAGAAACTTGTTGGGCAGTCTTTCATATCGACCTGTCTCTTAACTAGAGTGGACCTGTCTGTGACCATTTCTCACGAGTTTGTTGGACAGACCTTGAGAGTCGACCTGTCTGTCAACTAGAGTCGACCTACTTTTACAAAAACTCTGTAAACCATACAAATGAAGAGTACCCATCAAAACATGTCATAAACAGTAAGATATGAGATATTAAATATCAAGAACATGTTGTTTGAGCATTATTCTAATATTTCAATATGTACAATATGTTCACTGTGTCATCATCAAAATCAAATGTGAGTGATGTTAATTGGTCATCATTAAACAAATCATCATTAAGAAATTCCAATACACACTCAACACAACATCACCCTTTTGGCACCCACTACAGATGGAGACATTACATGGAGGCTGGAGGAGAAAGTGTATGGCCATGGATGTTTCACATCAAGTATAGAAATGATGGGGTTATTGGATGCCAGATTGTCTTGATTATCTCCTCGATGGCTTCAACAATGTGTGTAGTAGTTGCACTCTTCACTTTGACAATTCGTCCTTGGAAGGGGAACTTTAGACAATGATGAGTTGTAGAAGGGACTGCCCCTAGTGCCTCAATCCACGGGCGACGAGAATAGCTTTAAAAGCATGATCAATATCCAGCACATAAACCTCCACATTCATTATGAGCGCCCCAATTCTATCTACAAAGAGACTACGCCATGGCATGGTCGCCTGGAATTATCATAGACAGCAATGGTGGTGGGAGTCGGTTGTAACCGGCGTTCTGATATTTTGCATGTGCGAAGAGTACTAAGGGGACACACATTAATTGATGCACCTGTGTCCAATAAAGCGCATCAATGGCCACTTTATTTATTGTCAATGTCACATATACAGGCATTCTCCTTGCCTCGGGAGGAGCTAACTCACTATCTGAGATGTGATCGTCGGTCCTCTTGTGACAATGGATAAGACCATAGGTAATGTTTCTGGGGTCAAATCTTCATTGACCATGACCCTCTGTAAGAAATCACATAGAGCATCTTGGTTAGTGTGGGATCTTTTGATTAATTCTAGAATATAAATTTTAGCATGTGTCTAGTCCAAATGCTTCAAGATATCATATTGGGCTGTGTCTTGTTGTTGTTGGTTAATAGGGTTGGAGTTGTGTGTCAATTGACCTTGCATTGACATGGATGCATTGGGGTACATCCGGTGAAACATCTGCCTGCTCCGGAGGGGAGGTTGTGTTAAAGTGGAGGTGGGGTGGTGCTGATGACAAATGGATTGGCTATTATTGGTGTTGGCGAGGGGTTAAGTGGAGAGTTGATGGGTAAGGGATTAATGACAGATATTGCGAGGGTGTTGCGAAGTGGTGATGTGACGGTCCTCGTCGTTCAAACCTGTTAACATAATAACGAGCGTGACCTAACTTTGCATCCTGCGAACAAGCCAATGCCTCACAAGGGATATCAAATACATGTTCGTGGAAATATAAAAGAACGCATTGAACACATATAAGATTGCACATCTCATATATATTTACAGTATATTTCATAGCCAGTTCTCAACAAAAGTCAAAGTACAATGTACTACAGCCTGGAGCATACCCCGAGGTACAACAGAAGGAGAATTACACTGCTGGAGGAGCGGACCCAACTTCGCTGCAGTGCGGCTCCGAACTAAAAAAAGGATAGGAACCCTCCTGCTCTCTCTCACCTAAAAGGAGTAGGGGTGAGCCTCACAAGTCACTGGCTCAGTAGGGAAACTCCCTCAAAAGCCAAAACAACACAAGTACAAGAGAGCAGGAGTAAAACATCTATTTACACAATTAATAAGCTATCTAAGCATGGTGCCACAATTGTAATAAATAAACAATTCTACACCATTAACATGGCTAATACATTAATAATTAAATGGCAAACCATGCTCAGAAGTATTAGGTAAAGAAGGATAACGTCAAACATGAGTTACGAGAACTGGTTCGCGACACCAGCTACTGACTCGGACAAACCACACAGATCTACCTCTCAGCCTCGCAGCCACAGACGAAAGGTCCAGCTACTGCTCCACCGCAACAAAGCCAACAAACAATGGAGACCAACTACACCACAACTACAGACCACACTGCTGCAGCTCCATGCCTGGTACCATTAAGGACTCCAACCCGAGCTCCACTTCGTCTTTCCTTCAGTCGGATGTACAACTCAAACAAAGGAGTGTGGGTGTCCAGGAAGATGACACAAACCTTGACGGTACACAAATACCAAGACAAACCCCCAGCCAACGTGCCTGGCTCACATACTCGACTCGAGAGGTAACCACAGAAAGCGTCGTACTACCCAACTTGCCATGTACACATAAACCATGCAAACCCGACATTCTCAATCACGACGTGTGCCAATGCACCGCTTCCATGCTTTAAAATACATTAAACACTAATATAAAATCACTGCATAACATGAAACATGTTTATTGTCCTCTGAGACAAGAACGCGGTGGGTCGGGTGGTCGCCTCTTAAATCGCGACGTACATAGATGACACATTTAAGAGGTTGAATTGCGACGGCTCAGGTCGTCGCGTCCAAAATGCGACGTCTGGGTTCATTGCCTTTCAAGCCATAGTTTGCACCCCGACCTTCTCCTCCAAAAATCCCCATAAACCATCCTGTGCAATTATAAAATCAAGATATATGCATTCACATGGATACCTATACATGCTTTCTATTCACTATAACCATTTCCATGCATCCAATACCTCAAACACAGTCCACACAATCAAAAGCGAGGAGAATTCCCCTACCAACACGAAGAATGCAAAGAACGGCATTGCCTTGGTGTTTGCCATGTTCCGAACAACCTCCTTGCGATGATAGAATGCCAAACCGCACTCCACAGACGCTGAATTGCCCGAAAATCCCATAGCAGCCTGTCTCTCTATTGAACAGTGTTTTCTGCACTGTTTAGCAGGGGTTTGGTCGAAACACTACTAATAGACCAAATCGCGATGTATCGGGCCTTCACGTTTAAATCGTGACGCACCTTCCCGTCGCATTTAAAACGTGAAATCCTGCATGAGACACGTGGTGCGCATGCAGTGGCGCCTGCGGGAAAGCGACGTCGAAAAAGTGACATAGAGGATGGTTGCGTTTTGAAAACACGACGCCTGTGTTGGTCGCTTTCTCAATAAGAGAACCAGAGGTGTGTTGTGCTGGGATTTCTGACCCTCAACCGCTCACAACCTACTACATAAGCACAAACATTACCAATAGGCCACACAGTGGCCACCAAACCCAATAAACTATTATCTGAACGGTCAAGACGTTACATTACTTTCCCCTAAAAAGAAATTTTGACCTCGAAATCCATAAAGAAACCTCAACACACAACTCACAACTAATTATTATGATACTAACACCTAAAAAGATTAAAAGTTTACTCAAACAAGTATGGATATGCTTTCTGCTTCTCTTCTACAGTTCCCATGTATCCTCTCCTCCCTGCCTATTCTCCCATCTGATCTTTACCAATTCTATTTCCTTGTTTCTCACCTTCTGTGTTCTCTACCCTGTAATCTGCACTGCTGCACTGGATACTCCGGCATAGACATGTTCGGCTTTAAGTCATCTCTAGCTTAGCTGACTATCTATGATGGATCTCGAATACCCTTCTCAACATGGAGACATGAAACACATCATGTGCATCTATGAAGTTTTCTGGAAGCTCTATTCTATATGTTGTTTCCCAATCCTCTCAAAAATACGGAATGGACCTAGTACCTTGGACTTCCTTTCTTACTGAACCTCAGAACGCCTTTTGTCGGAGAAAGTCTCAAGAACACATATTCTCCAACGTCAAACTGTAATGGCCTTTGTCTTGTATCTGCATAACTCTTTTGACAACTCTGAGTTGTTTGAAGCTATTCCTTTATAAATCTGACAATTTTTGCACATTGCTAAATATTTCTTGCCCTATAACCTATCTCTCTCCAACTTCGTGCCAATTCAGGGGTGTTCTACATGGTCTACCATATAAAGCCTCATATGGTGTCATTCCGATACCTGCATGATAGCTGTTATTATAGGTGAACTCCACCATTCCTAGTTGATGCTCCAAACTGCCTCCCCATACCAAGCAAAAGGCTCGCAACATGTCTTCAATTTTCTGGATGGTACCTTCAGTCTACCCATCTATCTGAGGATGATATGCTGAGCTATATCTCAACTCGGTGCCAACCACTCACTGTAGAACACGGAATATGGGAACGTGAGGCAGTTGCAAGTGAACGCTATAGAGCGAGTACTAGACATTAAAACATTGGACAAGAATAAATACTAAAGAAAATTCATTTCATTAATAATCTTTCAAATGTCTAGTTACAACCACTAATATCAGAGGCATTCTATAGGGCCCATTACTTTGAAATAAAGCAAAAGACTAACTATGACTCTAACATATTGCTAGGACGCTAGGGTACTCGTGACGTCACTCCTGGTCGTTCCCATCCTCTTGAGTGTATAGTTCATCCTCGGTCTCACCTGAGAACACAACGAAAAATAACGCAGGTGAGCGATAATGCCCAGTAGGACTTAAACTCAATAGTCAAGCAGCTTTAAATGATTAATGAATTAAAAGGCAGAGTAACTAATGATAGAGCGAGAGAGTCAAGTAAAAGATAGCAGGATAGCACGTGAATGAAATAGCACAACTTTCCAAATATAGCAAGAGTGTCGAGTATAGCACAAAATAGCAAGATGGCCATATCACAAATAGCACAAAGTATGGCAATAGCACAACGGGTATAGTATAGCACTTTTTTGTCAATAGACAACAAGAGAACATAGCACTTTTTGATTGTCATTTTGATAGTCTAGATAGATAGCACTCGAGTGTAATGCCAAACACTCTGATCATTTAACTCCCATGGGCACTAGCACTTTCGGGCGCACATCCCAGGACTAGATCGAGCCCTTTATTTATTGCCAGGCATTGGTTAAATTGTTTATCTTTAGACAATCAGTCAATGGCCAATATAGAGTACCAAAAAATGGATGAGAGCACTAGATGAATAGACGAGATAGTAGAGAGAACGTGAATAGATGAGCGAATAGAGTATAGATGAGAGCTAGTGGACATTGCACGTAACATGTCGAGTAAACAGGCGATAGTAACAGTTGCACAACACGCGCACGTGGTGTTGGCATTCAGGTGGAACTCACTACCTTTCCACTGGCCATGTTAAGCACAGGTCCAGAGGACCATCATGATTCAAGATAAAGCAAACTTCTAATAGCCGTTGGATCATGCTGATCCCTAAAGGGTGTAATAGGTGATAGGGTACAACCGACTTGTCGACCATGTGGGAATCCATGGACAGAGGAGACTTACGGGCCTTGACAAAGACTTACTAGTCCGACGAAGGAGTATCCGACGGAGAGTTCGTCCAAGTCAAGAGAGAGTGTGTATATAGAAACAAGTGCTCGACGTTCTAGAGGATTCTAGAACAGTGGAGCGTCGGTATCGGTGTTCCAAAACATCGTGAGAAAAGTACACAAGTATATTTAAGAATGAGGCAATTTAATGACATAAATTACCAGATAAATTACGTAACATGTTCATGCCAATTAAGCCATATTTGGATGGTTCAAAGTGTTGTGCATGAATAAGAAGATCATGTTCTTGACTTCAATTAAAATATAATCCATATTTACAACTTCATTTTCCAGTGTTTAAAATAGTTAACAAGATATGGGAATAGCTGAAGAACAACAAGACTTGCAAAAAGATGGGTTTTCCTGCAAAAAGTCAGATCGCGACGCACCCTAATGAGGGTCGCGACAGAGTCAACTATGATCGTGACGGGGTCTTGTATAGGTCGCGACGGGCTTGTCGATTCGGGAAGGCGTGCGGATTGGGGGTCAGTGAGGGGGGTGATGGCTCAGGCAGACTGGGCAGCAGATCGGGATGACAGGCCTTGTCGCGATCAGATCACGATAGAAGCTCTGTGAACGCAACCTATCGGGTCATCGCGTTCACAGGGTCTGAGCCCAAGTCTGACAGGGAAAGAATAGTTCATTGGGTTGCGGGCCAGACTTAGCCTATTTGACACAGGTGATTCAGAAAAACATATCGAGTTGTACAGGTGATGAAAAATCATGAAACTAATTGTGAATTGTTCTAGACATGCATGGGTACTTACAGTAAATAGGAATTTGAAAAAAACCGGGTTTCGACATGCTTTGGTCATTGTAAACATGAAGAACTTAGAATAGTACAAAAATGAAATCAACGAATTAATTTGCATGATAGGATGGATGGAAATTAGGGCTTTCAAGGGAAAAAGAAGCCTAACAACCATCAAAATCTCCAATAAAATTTCGTGACATGAGATCAAGTGCCCAGGAGAACAAGATTTAACAAGGGGGTTCGAGGTCAGGATGAGTGCAGAACTTTGAAAAGTAAGAAGTAATTATTGACTTGATGATAATAATGAAACTTGAGGGTATGTGTTCCTGGTACATGGAACAATCTACAGTCAAACTCTCATTAGTTTTGCTCGTGAGAATGCCTACCTTTATGGTTTTTCTCTTCTAGGGTTTGAACTTGAAGAACTCGGGAAAGAACTTGAGGGATCCTTCTTCTCCACGAATTCTCCTTCCCATTGGCTCCTTCCCTCGTCCAGCAAACCCTTGGCATGAGCTAGGGCCGACCATGAGGGTTTTAGAGGAGTTTTAAGCATCACCCCATTCTATTTCCTATTATGACTCTAATTCCTTTTATTCTGAATTTCCTATGAGATCTCCTAATTGGGTTAGGATGGGAGCTAATTTCATGGGCAACCTATTTGGGTAGGTTTAGGAATCCAAATATAACTTAAATTGCTAATTTAATGCATTAAATACACTTTTAATAATTAAGTATTATTTTAGTTACGATTTTAAGATATTTTTTCCATTATTCCCCTTTTAAAATTCCTATTTTGCCTACTAAATTCTATTGGGTCAATTTAATAAAGCCCATCACTTCTTTTCTTTTAAGGTTTTAGTAAATTCTCTTTCCATTAATTTTGTATTTAATTTATTTCTTTTTTTGATTTTCTAATAAATTTAATTAGTTTTCTTTTTATATTAATAAATTTTTATTTTTGAAAAAAATTTCAAGTTGCTACATACTGACTGCTAATAATCTGCACACTTTAGTCAATCTATCAACAAATACCCAAATGCCATTATGTCTTGATGTTATCTTGAGCAATCCTACCACAAAATCCATAGCAATGTCGTCCCATTTCCATTGTGGAATCGGCAATGGCTGTAGTATTCCTCTTAGTCTTTGATGTTCTACTTTTACCTGCTGACAAATCAGACATTAAATGATAACTCTACTATTTATGTCCTCATATGCGGCCACCAGAAATGTTTTTTCAAGTCTTGATACATCTTCGTGCTACCTGGATGGATGGAATATCTAGATCTATGTGTCTCCTCCAATACTTTCTGATTTACCTCTGCTTCTCCTGGGACATATATCTGCCTCTGAATCATACCACACAATCATATCAATAGTGAAACCTTCCATCTTTACAATCTCTGCTAAGCTTTCATCTGTTCTCTGGGCTTCTATTATTTGCCAATATATGGATGGTTCTACTGCACTGCTGGCCAATACTGCTCGCCGCTGGTTGTTGGGAATATACAATGAATTCTAACCATATCTTCATACAATTTCCACTCTCTTATCATCATCTCTGGACACTGCTTTCCTCCTTAGTGCATCTGCAACCACATTTGCTTTACCTGGATGATAGGACAAACTGAAATCATAATCTATCAAGTACTCCATCTATCTATGATGTCTGAGATCAAGTCCCTCTGAAAAAAATGTATTTCAAACTCTTATGATCAGTAAAGATTTCAAACCTTGATCCATACAGATAGTGCCTCCACAACTTTAGAGCAAAAACTACTGCTGCCAATTCCAAATCATGAGTGGGGTAGTTCTCTTCATGCCGCTTCAATGCCTGGATACATAAGCCACACTTAACCATGTTGCATTAATACCCCCCATGTCCTCTCCTAGAAGCATATGTATACAATACAAACCCTCCACTGTCTGATGGTAATATCAATATAGGGGTTGTAGTAAGTCTTCTCTTTAATTACATAAAGCTCCTACGGCATCGGCTGACCAAACAAACAATGCTCCCTTTCTGGTTAATCTTGTCATGGCGCGCAATCTTCGAGAAATCTTGAATAAAACACCTGTATATCCTGTCAACCTAAGAAAACTTCTGATTTCTGTAACTATCTTCGGCTCTTCCACTTCATAACTGCCTCAATCCAGAAATCTCATGCCCAAAAACTGAATCTCTCACAACTAGAACTCACATTTTTTGAATTTAGCATACATTGATGTTCCCTCAAAGTCTGCAAGGTAATCTTTAGGTGTGCTGCATGTTCTTCTTCTGTTGTCGAATACACCATTATATCATCTATGAAAACCACATAACTTGTTTAAATATGGATGGAATATTTGTTCATCAGATTCATGAAGACTGCCAGTGCATTAGTCAACCCGAATGGCATAACCACAAACTCATAGTGCCCATACCTTGTTCCAATATTGTCTTATCAATATCTTCCTCCCTAATCCTCGACTAATGATATCCTGACCTCAAGTCAATCTTGGAAAACACCCTTGTTGACTGTAACTGATCAATAAGTCATCTATTCTTGGTAATGGGTACTTGTTCTTGATAGTGACCTTATTCAATTAGCGGTAATCAATACACATTCTAAAACTACCATCTTTCTTCTTACAAATAATACTAGAGCTCCCCATGTGAATGACTTGCCTGATAACCTTTCTCCAACAATTCCTGCAATTGCTTCTTTACTCTTTTAACTCTACCAGTGCCATCCTGTATAGTGCCTTGGAGATCGGCATACACCTGGCTGTAATTCTATTGTAAATTCCACCTCTCTATGTGGGGCTAATACTGGAAAATCATCATGGAACACATCTGCAAATTCTCTAACTACTGGAACAGCCTCCACAGATTTATCAGACCCAACTAAACTCACTGAAGCTAAATATGCCACAAAACATGCATTTATTACTTCTAGCTCTAAGTGCTGAAATAATACTTCGAGTGTAGAATGGCATACCTTGAAATTCAAACTCAGCTCCACTGGGATGACTAAATTTGATTCTTTCTTTCTGCAATCTACTACTGCCCCATAAGCTCTAACCAGTCCATACCCAGAATCACATCATATTCTTTCAACTTTAAAGCATATAACCTGACTGGCAACTAGTTCCCCTGATCACTATTGGGACCTCATCTAATAACAGGAAGTAGCATATATCCACTGGAGGGAACCTCTACAACCAACTCACACTACCTTTCTTCTAATGGGTGTACCATACTATCCATAAAATCTTCAGAAATAAAAGAGTGTGATGCACCAAGATCTATCAAAATTCTTGAAAATTTTCAAAAATATCAATATACCTTAAATCAATTAGAAGCCTTCGGTTGCACCCGAGTAATAGCCATGACCCGTCCTCGACCTCGCTGGAAAGGTGACCCTCTGCCTCGCTCTGTCGTTGCTACTGGGGTTGCTGCTGCTGCTGCACTGCTCTACCACAGCCATACTCCTGAGATAAGGGTAATTCTAGATCAAATGCTCTGGCGCATCACAATTGTAACACCTATAGCATGGAGGAACCACAGGCTGCCTCCTCGTCGTGCTCTACTGAAACTCCTCAACCTCCTTGCCTGAAGCCTCGACCTTGCTGAAAAGTCTGCTACTTGTCGCCTCCTTGACCTCGAAATATTTTCTTCAGCTTTGATCCCCACTTACTAAACCCTGAGGATGATGTTCTTGCTAGTTGCCTTTCCCTTGCTAACTCCTGAGGATCGTTGTGGTAGCTGAAAGCTACCCGACTCCTCTGACTGATGAGTTTGCACAGACCTCTCTAATGCAACTGCTCGTTGCGCTGCCTCCTCCACCATCATGCACATAAGGGTATTATTGAAGTCTGCACTCTAGTCACAATCCTCGGATGAAGTATTCCACCATCATAGCATTGTCTATAACCACATATAGTGCATATCTACTCAACGCCATGAACCTCATCTGGTATTCTAGCATTGACAAATTACCTTGCTGTATTGTTCTGAACTGTTCCCTCATTGCCTGTTGAATCTGGACCAGAAAGAAGGTATCATTGAATACTCCTAAGAATTCTAGCCACTTGATGGAGTCTTCTGTCCTGCTTGCAAACACTGTCTGCATCTAACTTCCACCATTCCTGAGCAAAAACCTCGCACTGGTAGGTAGCTAGAATCACCAAGTGTCCACCTAAGGACACCTCATGGTAACAAAGACTCACTCTATCTCGTGCACCAGTGCTATGTTGTATCTGGATTTGGACCTTCGGTAGATGTGGGCAGCAATCTCAAGAACTTCTCCACTAACACTGTAGGCTCGTCCATGCCAGCTGGTCGTACTGGTACTTCTGGGGTATGGTGCAACAAGTGGTACCTCCACTCCTAGTGGTGGTGGGGGTGGTGCTACTAGTAGGGTACTCGCCTCCTCAACAACCTGAGGTGCTACTACTGCTGGCTGAACTGGACCTTGCTAATCTAGCTTCGTCCGAATCTCTGTGATACTCTCCCATAATCTCTCAATCAGCTGGTGTGTGGACTCTTTTGGCTCATCTCCACCACCTCCCCAATCTCTCCTGTCAGCCATTTCAAATCTTGCACATACAACATTCCAAACCACACAACATACTAACAAATCAATACAAAACCAAGGCCAACTACCAGCAGTGGACTAAAGTAGAGATCAGGCTATGTAAATCTCCCTATTCCTTCATATTTACACAGACCTTGCTCTGATACCAACTGTGACGGTCCTCATCATTCAAACCCGTTACCTAATAACGAGCTTGACCCAACTCCGCCTCCACGAACAGGCCAATGCCTCGCAAGGATATCAACACACGTCCGTGGAAATATAAAATAACACATTGAACACATATAAGATTGCACATCTCATATATATCTATAGGAATATACATAGCCAGTTCTCAACAAAAGTCAAAGTACAATGTACTATAGCCTGGGGCATACTTCGAGGTACACAGAAACAATTACACTGCTGGAGGAGCAGACCCAACTCCTCTACGGTGAGGCTCCGAACTAGAAGAAGGACAGGAACCCTCCTACTCTCCCTCACCTGAAAGGAGTAGGGGTGCCACACAAGTCACTAGCTCAGTAGGGAAAGTCCCTCAAAAGAAACAACACAAGTACAAGAGAAGCAAGAGTAAAACATCTATTTACACAATGAAATAAGTTATCTAAGCATGGTGCCAAAACTGTAATTCAATAAACAATTCTACACTGTTAACATGGCTTAAACATTAATAATTAAACGATAAACTGTAACGACCCTCTTTATACTGGTACGATTATACCAATCCACGTTGGTATAATGAACGTCGTCATAGTGGGACATTGACCCAACACTAAATAGTAGGTTGATATGTACATGAATAGCAAAGAGTATAGTGGAAGGAAGTATCTTTATTCCATTCATCATCATCATTAATATCCACAGTCTATATATCAGATCGATTTTGATGCTGATCCAACACCATACCCATTTGGATTGGATCCCCATGCTCCCCGTCAACTATTACTATGAGGTTTTTTGAGATCTATATCGGGTAATCTTGGCCATGTTCTAAGGATTTATGAACCTACCTTGTTCTACGCAGACTAGTGAGCATTTGTTTGGTTGAGTTGGATATTAGCAAGACAAGACTAGAGAGATGGTGGATTGGTTGTGTACCTAATGATTCTGGCAGAAAATTAGATATTATAGAGTTTCGGCTATTTGTAGCTTTTGCCACGAACTTGGTCAGCTGATTCTGATTGTGCTAGGAAAAACAAAAAAGTTGATGTGTAGGACCTACTCCTAAGGAGCAAGAGATCCATGATAATGGTGTAGTGCTAAAAAAAACATGGCGTCAGAAGGCTGCTAAGCCCACTCAGGCTCATACTCATGTTCATGTTACTGTGGAAAACAGGTTCTCCCCACTATAGGAGTTGAGCTATGGATTTAGAGGTTGTTGGAAAATTCCTGCTAAGGAAGATCATATGGCCCAGGTTTCTCTGATCAGGCTCCCGTATTCAGTCCGTCTGCAGCTCAACAGGTTACTTCTCTCCAGGGTTCTTTGGCGCCCCAGAAACACAGGATCATGATAGAACACTAGTTACGAATAGCCAGGCTATTCTAGGTTCTTCTGGTATTATACAGGGGTCCGCGATTCTTCTCAACAAGACCATCGTTCAACCATCAAACTCTCCCAGCTCGTTGCATGGCTGCATGGCTCTAGCACAACGCATGCCCTGCATGGTTCTGCATCTGTTATTATTGATCGGCTGTGACGGTGGCTACCGCCATGCCCATGGAAGCTTCGGTGATGGTTCCTGCCAGAGAAGGAGGTACGTCCCAACTTCAGACTTCTCTCACTAAATCAACAAAATCTAGGCCTCCAAATTTTTCTGTATGAGCATATTGGAACTTGCTATGAAGGAGAACATCTACATGCCAAATGTTGCAATAACCATTGGGGTAATACTTCAGAAGGAAGGAGGGGTACGCACTTGCTCCAAAGCCAAGGCAGTGGGGTCTCAACTAGATATTCTTCCTCATGATAAACCCGATTGTATTTTGGAATATCCGAGGCATATCCAACAATGCCTCTAAACGATCCCTGCGCAGAATCATCTTGCACCACAATATTGATATTATTGCTATAACTGAGTCTATGGTCCCTTTGCATCGTGTTGTTGACATATGTAGATTCTTAAAGATGGAAAATTTTACTGGCAACAATGGGGAGGACTCTAAATATGGATCTTCTGGCGCAATCACACTGTTCAAACTATTAGCCACACCGAGCAGCAATTACCTTATCTATCCACAACGACAATAATATCCCATATATTGACTGTGGTGTATGGCTCTTGTAGCTTCAGCAAAAGACGGATCCTTTGTGATGAAATCCTCAACATGTCCTCTAATATGTTTGTGCCTTGGTTAGTGGGTGGAGATTTTAACTGTCACTTCTTCGGTTGAGAAAATTGGTGGTCATACTCCTAGTCTCACTGCTATGAGGGAGTTCAATGCTTGCATCTCGACCTCTTCTCTTCAGATGCAGGTTACATTGGCTCTCACTTGGTCTAATAATAGAGCAGCCTAGCTGCTGTTAAAGCAAGATTAGATAGAGCTCTATTAATAATTCTGGGAGTCTTCTTTTCTTGGGTTTCAAATTAGGCACCTTGTGAGAGACCCATCCGATCATGCTCCCCTTGTTGCTTCCTGCTCTATATCTCCTAGCGGCCCAGCCATATTCACTTTTCAATCTATGTGGACTACACATGACTCTTTTATGAACACGGTCATCATGACTGGAAAGATTGAGTAGTGACAATCCAATCAATAAATTCCGTACTTTGCATTTAAAGCTTAAGGCGGTAAGGAGTGCTCTCCGCTCATGGAACAAATCTGAATTTGGTGATATAAATGCTAATGTAACAGATGGGAGGGTGAGGTGAAGGAAAAGAAGGATGTCTTTGATAACAACCCATCTGTCGCCAACCGCTCATCCCTGGAGCTGCAAATGCCAACCTTAAGAACGCCATTCGCTGCGCAGAGATCTTTTGGGCCCAAAAAGCTAGATTACAATGGTTGGATGATGGCGACAAGAACACTGCTTTCTACCATGCAGTGGTTCAAGGCCATAGAAGAAGGTGCAAAATTCATAGGCTTCAGGTCAATGGCAACTGGTGTGAGGATCAGGAAGTCCTATCTAAGGAGGCAGTCAACTACTTCGAATCGCTACTCCACTCAACGGACCACACCGTTGATGATTCCCTCCTCAATACTATTCCAGATCTTATTACTGTTGATCAGAACAATGCCTTATGCAAGTCTCCAGACACAAATGAAATTAAAATGGTTGTTTTGAATCTGAATGGTAACAGTGCTCCTGGGCCGGATGGGTTTATTGGTTCTTTCTTCACTTCTTGCTGGGACATTGTGGAGAATGATGTGGTTAATGCGGTCAAAGTTTTTTAATGGATTCTCTTTTCCAAGAGGTGTTACATCGACTCATATTGTTCTAATTCCTAAGAAAATCATCTGGCCTCCTTAATGACTACAGGCCTGTCAGTTTATGCAATTTCTACTATAAAATTGTATACAGGATTCTTTGTGATAGACTGACTGCTATCCTTCCTGTTATTATATCTGAAGAGCAAGAAGCTTTTGTGAAGGGAAGATCCATTCTGGACAATGTGTCCATGGCTAGACAGATGGTTAGAGATATTGTCAAGAAAATTAGAGGCAATAATGTGGTCTTTAAACTGGATATTAAAAAGGCTTATGATAGCATGGAATGGGATTTTCTTTTTGCTGTCCTCAAAATTTGGTTTTTCCTCCAGATTCATTTCCTACATTGGTATGATGGTTTCTAACTTCTGGTTCTTTGTCTTTTTTAATGGTTCATTGTCTGGTTTTTTCAATCTTATAGGGGATTACGACAAGGTGATCCAATTGCCCCGGCTTTGTTTATTATCATGGAAGAAGCTCTCAGTAGAGGTATCAAGAATATGGTTGATTATGGGTACCTCCTACCTTACTCTGGTCCTGGAGGCTGTCTCCACCCACTCACCTGTTATATGCGATGATACTTTGGTTTTCCTGAACAGAAACATAAGGAATGTTAGACGTCTAAAGAGTTTTCTAAACAAATATGCCAACTCATCTGGTCAGCACATTATTCCTCACAAGAGCTGCTTCACGTTATCTCCTAAGGCTCCTGGTTACACTGCCACCAAGATTAGAGAGGTAATTGTTTATCTAGGCACCTGATACTCTTACCTACCTGGGCGTTCCCTCAAGCCTCGAAGATTGTCTGTGTGGATTTTAGATCTCTTGTTGATAAAGTGAATGGGAAGTTTCATGCCTAGAATTCAAAATTATTTTCTCAGGCTGGTAGAATAACCTTGATCAATTCTATTATCTCCTCCTTACCTATTTTATTGCAGCTACCTCTTATATCCCAAAATCCATCATCTCCTACATTGACTGAACTTCTGCTGCGTTTTTCTAGGATGGTGCAAATGGTCTTCACCGCAGGCATTGGGTGGCTTGGCCATCTATTCAAAAGCCTTTACATGAAGGAGGTCTGGGTGTTCGCAGCTTGTGGCATGTTCAACTTCCTGGCGGTTAAGCAGCTTTGGAACTTAAATCAAAGCTCTTCTATGTGGGCCACCTATGCTAGAAGGAGGTACTCCCTTGCCAGCATAACTAGTATACCTGGCATCCCCAAGGCGGTCTACATGATGCTATGAAAATTCTCATGGATAATACCAGATGGTTCATGGTAATGGCAGAATCATTAGAATCCTCCAAGATATTTGGATTGGGGAGAACCCACTCGGTGATATCATCCAGGCGGACAATGAGGTTGTGAATGCCTCCTTGAGTGATGTGGCTTCTGACATCTTTCATCCCCTTAGGTCGAGTATCCCGCAGTCACTTATGGAAGGGCTGGAGCTTTCTGCTGAAGAAGACAAATGCATGTGGGCGGCCTCTAACAATGGTTACTTCACAACTAAGTCTGCCTATAATCGGATGGGTCAAGTGGTGCGTCAGTCCCCAGTCATTCAAGGAAAAGCTTCTTCATTTTCCACTTCCGATGGGTCATCTTCTGGTCGACGATTTCACATCCATCTCGCAAAGGGTGTGTTAGAATTTGTCTCCCCAGTACCCGAGAACGTTCTCCGAGCCCATTACGCCCGATGGATTTTATTAATATGCCAGTTCACTCTCCAACTTTAGATATGCGTATGAAAGCTTTGGCCGTTGCTGACCTTGCTAAGGCAGAGAATAAATTCATGCATGGCTATCGATTTGATCAAGAGATGTCTGAGATGGAATCAGATGAGATAATATGGAGTGGTGTTCGCAACGTCCAGGCTTACGTCCTCGAGCAGTTCTTCGACGGACTCATTCATGGGATAGTTCTTCTTGGAGTTTTAGATTGGTTTTATTCTGTTGATTTTCTGTACTCGATTTCCTTTTGGTGTTACAATCTCTTTTTATTAATAAAATTTGGCCTTCCTAGGCTTTATCAAAAAAAAAAAAGTCTGCCTATAATCTGATTAGACCCAGAGGTGTTCACAGATCGGCTTGTGTTAAGCTTTGGCATAATTCTTTCTATAGAAGGGCATCCTTGTTTTCTTGGAAAATATTGTACCAGGCTGTTCCAGTTGATGCTCGCATTTCTAAAATTGGTATACCTTGGTGTCTTGCTACTCTTGCTGCCATCTACCTAACATGAAGACCTTGACCACCTCTTCATTAACAGTGATCTTGCAGTCACGTTGTGGCGTTGGATTCATCCCCTACTATCTCCTAAGGTCACCTTGCACAGCCACATCACTGCTCGCCTATAGAGCTTCTTGTAGAATTCTAATATCCGTTCTCCCTATGGCTTTGGTTTTCTGTATTCATTATTCTTATGATGTGCTATATCTAGAAAGAATGATGCTCAAGAAGGTTTGAATCCACCCATTCTTCTGCCGGGGCTATCATAAATAACATAAAATCCAGTGTCGCTCATTCCCTGTCTACTCTCCATTTTAAGTTGGATCCTAATTCCTAGGATTTGCAAATCCTCCTGTGGTTCAGTTATGCTCCTCGGTGTTCCGCCAAGATGTTGAAGCTTATTGATGGATCCTACCTATATGTGATTTCAGTCTCAATGTGGATGGAGCTTGCAAAGGAAACCCCGAGGAGTGTGGAGGGGGAGGTTGTATTCGTGACCCCCAAGGTAATGTTCACATGGCTTTCTCTCATTTCTATGGCGTGGGAACCAGCATGATCGCTGAAGTAAGAGCGCTGTGTGATGGACTTCGGCTGGCAAGTTATTCAGGCTATAGGCTCTCTATATATACTCTGATTCCTTGGTCCTTGTTAACTCCATCTGTGAGGAGAAGATGTTATCATGGCGGTCATACAGATGGTGGAGAGAGGTTAGATCTCTCATCAGCCGGGAGCCCATCCTTTTGTCCCATGTGTACAGGGAAACTAATCAATTGGTCGATGCCCTTACAAATTTTGCGCTCAAGGTTAGATGTAATAGGGTGTTTTGGGGGGCACAATTTACCACATCCTTGTAAAGGCCCGATGCTCATTGATAAATCTGGCCTCATGCACGTTAGGATGGTTTAATGGGGTATGCCCCATGGATGTGTAATTACTTTCACTTTATCTAATAGCCTTGGCCCAGGTCGCCCTCACTAGTGGAGTGAGAACATTCTCCCCCTTTGGGGAAGGGTGCACTCTCCTAGTTTGAGCCCCTGAGGACGTTTTAACTTTAAAAAAAAAGATAAATGAAAGAAAATACTAAAGTCCACATTAATACAACTTTCAAATGAATTACATTATCCATTCTCAATTACATACTATGAAATGAAAGGCACAATGTAGAGATCTCCACAATAAATGCTACTCCTCTCGCTCGGAGTCGCTCCTAACTATCTCCTCAGAAGAAGTGGAGACACCTGCACCTGTACGCTGAAGCAAGAATGAGTCTAAATAGACCCAGCAAGCAATCCATATACGTCATCCATACACACATCATATGCACATGCTATCATTCAATGGAAGTAATTAATACATATGGCATGGTTCATACAATTTAAATTACTAAGTATGGAACTTATAACATTAGAGACACATGATACATGCTTTATCTCACTTACAACACTTAAGAATAAAACCTATAACATGCTTTCTATATTTTTTAATTAACACGCTTAAACAATTCAAATCTCATTCAATTCATATGATAATGTACACAATTTAGGCATGGAACTACTCATAAAGTAAGCATAACATCTAGCATGGATTCTATTTGAATTCTCATGAATTTAACACAATTATGCACACAGTTTACTTGTTGTTTTATCATAACTTAAACATATTAACAATGGTTTACACTTGTTCACATGTTAACACATTCACTTTACACTTTTACATGATCATTTACACATTGCACATTTCACAATTCACTTACACATATTCACATTTTTACACTTAGTTGTCGTGACACATAGTCAAAACCACCACTAGAAGGACACACATTCACATTCACGTATCCATCACCTAGGCAACCAGTGATAGACCTTGGTTAACTGCGCAAACCGGGAGAAGCACTCTCCACCCTAACCAGTGGTACTTGTCCACCTCCAGGATTCATCCTAATTGCCTATAGGATTTCACACACATTCAACCTTTCCGTAGGAACTTTACTACGATACAGTTCCATAGCCCTCTATGGTAGCAGTGTCACACACGGCACAATTTATCCACTTTCACATTATCATGTTGTCATAGTATTCACATGCGCTTAACTCACACACATGCATTTTAACACATATACATGGATCAGTTTATATGGTATACTTTTATTGGTTCACAATGAAATTGACTCTTAATACAGACCTAAACCTGTTGCAATAATTGAACTTCATACAATTAACATTAGCATGCTTAACACGCCATTTTCACTCATTTAACTAATGACAGTACCTACTGTTATGAAAATGCAACAAAATTTAATCACAGGTTCCCAACAGTAACCCTATTACATGCTCAATTTCTCATATTTTTCAGATCTGTAAAACAATTTTTTTTTAATTAAAACATGCTTCAATTACATTTACCACTAAATTCAACTACACATGGCCCACAGCAGTATAGTCATGTATATCAGTTTCAACACCTACTAACAGTCATTATACAGTAGCAGAAATTTTCTAAAATTCTAATTGAACATGGATCTATTTAAACAACATTTGTCAATGCTAAATCATGCTTAATATCTTGTTACAAAAATTTTAATAAATAGCACAGTTGATAAAAATTCGACCTAATCACATGGCATGATTACTGATTATACTTGACCATATAAAACTTTTACAGCAAGTAATCATGTCCAGAAACTCAGAAAATAGGTCATAAGGATCAAAGTATACATGCTGTCAAAATCTGTTGAACTTGGCGGCACAGATGTTGTCGCCAATATAGGTAACGGCACAAGATCATGCCGCCAAACAGGGATCTTAACAGCACTAGATGTTGCCATTAAGTTCCTGTCTGTAAAACACAGACTGAACGCACAAAACAAAGGGAATGGGGGTTCCAGGACATGAGGAAAAATCTATAGATTCCTAGGACCTACTAGACATGGGCAGGGATGATATACATAGGTTACTTGCCTTCGAAAAAAAAACTTCAGATGGAATTATTTGTCAGAGAAGCTCTCATCGGCCAAGCCATGAAGCTCCTCAAATCTTCCCCGACCCGATTCTGTGATGAAGCTGGTTGCACACCATCGTCAGGGAAGCCTTCCTCTATGCTTAGAGTTCCTTCCAGTCATGGTAGATCACCGGAAGATGCACCCAATCGCCAGATCCAGATCTCCAAAGTTCAGGTTTCGCACAAAAAGCTAGGGTTTGACCAAAGAGCCAAAAGATCTATTCTGGCGGCAAGAGGGTGATTTATACAACCTAAGGGTCGGGGCATGCACTTAGGGTAGAATCCTACCGTTGAGAGACTGTTCCTAAACAGGGGATGAAGAAATCACGGACGTTTCCGGATCTGAAATCGCACATGTTCTAGGAAGTAGACGTCCACCTTGGTTGCCGCCAACTTGGAGTTGGCGTCCATCGATCTGGACGTCGACTCAACCCCTAACGTCCATGCATGTTGACGTTAAATGGTCCTTCGGCAAGAACACAGAAATGCAGAACACCAAGCTTACACTATGTACATACATACTATAATGTACAATGTATTACATAAACACCATATATACATAATTAAACAAGCATACGCATATGTACAACTTTATTTAATTATAATATGTATAGATATACATACATACATATATATACACATAATTGTACTCACAAGCATCTAAACATTACACAACCAAACATCCATAAGAGGGCAAAAATTCGACGGCCTTACACCCTCTCCCCCTTAAAGAAACTTCGTCCTCAAAGTTAGACCGACGCTACTCAAACAATTGGGGATACTTCTTCATCATAGCATCCTCAAGCTCCCAAGTAGCCTCCTCTCGCGAGAAGTTTCGCCATAACACCTTCACGAACGCAATCCTCTTGTTCCGGAGATGCTGAACCTTCCGATCAAGAATAGCTACTGGTGGTAAACATAGATAGATCTGGTTGGATCTCCACTAGCTCATGACTAATAACATGAGTGAAGGATCGAAAAGAGTGTGGAAAAGATCTAGAAGGGGGGGGATGAATAGATCTTAGCCACTTTTGCGGAAGCTTAAGCAATTTGAAAACTATTTAGAATCAGAGGCAATGTTATTAGTGAAAAACTACAGATCTGATTAGATTTGAGTGAGTTGAAAAACTTGGATGTGAAGCAATTTGATTAAGTGAATTAAAATGAATCCTATGCAAACATCTAGCGGATGAATCAATCAAACCACAGAAGACAAATGCACAAGGATTTTTTAGGTGGTTCGGAAATCACCCATGTGATTCCTACATCCACCCCTCACAACCCGTGAGGCTTCACTAACACAACAGGGCTACACACCCAAAGGAGCCTGACAACTCCAACACTTCAGAGCATACAACTCACACAACCTCTAGAGCAAGACTACTCTAGAAACACTGAGCAAGACTGCTCAAACCAACCTTGAGCTTGACAACTCAAACTGAGCTCGACGGCTCACACCAAACTGAGCACAATGCTCACACTAAAACTTGCTAGACACCAACTTAAGACTTAGATCCTCTAGCAACAGATCAAGTCAAAATTTGAGAACTCTAAAGAGAGTTATGCAGAAGCACTTGCATAATCTCAAAAGATATCTCAGAAGAACAGAAGAAAAGGTAAATTGTATTGAAAGGCTTCGTTCTTCAGTGTACTCCCTTGTAGAAGCTTGAATTGGGAAGAACTTGTGAAGCTTGAAGTCCACGTCGATGCTCTGCAATCTGAGAAGTTGGATCTTCCTCGAATTCTTCACCAAAGAAGTCTTCTACAGAATCTACCTCCTTGGAATGCTTCAAGAAGTCTTCAGGAATCAAATTCCAATTTCCACACCTTGAATTGGTGGGAATTGGTCTTCTGGAAGCACTTGGAGAGCAGGGGAAGGAGACACGAGCTCTTCTTGGCCGCCAGGAGCTTCTTGGAGGCTCTGAGAGAGTTGGGTCCTTCTCTCTTGTGAAGGCTGGCCGAAAAGAACACTTTATATCCTTAGGATTCCAAAGATACCCCTTTGGGGTACAAGGGCACGCATTCCTAGGAGGATTCTGATCGCCCTAGAAGGACACGTGGCAGCCATCAACTTTTAGGATGAAAAGTTTCCGTAGTGTGTCGACCTGCCCTGGTGGTAGTGTCGACACACTGTCCAGACTGTGTAGAAGGCTGTTCTGGGAAGAGGGTCCCGTGTCGACCTGCTCTTGAGTGTGTCGACCTCCTGTCCCAATTCCTCAAACTAGCTGTTCTGGGAACGGAATCTGGTGTCGACCTGCTCTGAGAGTGTGTCGACCTGGTAGGCTTGATTTCTGAAAAACTGCCACTCGTGTCGACACACTCTTGACATGTGTCGACACAGTCTCAACATTTTTACACATTTTGCTTTTGAATTTGTGTTGATGTGTCGACACCATTGATGGGTGTGTCGACTCATCTTTTGCATAAAATGTTTGTACCTGAAAAATAAACACATATATCATTAGTTAAATGATTATCATGACCATAATGATAAATGTGGTTTGAAAAATACTTTTGGAACATGAATTTCAGGTATGATGTTTTTGACATGTTTCAATTACATTGCTTTAAGAACACCTCTTGTCATCATCAAATAGGAGGGAAATGATATGAATTTGCATTCAACCCAACAATCTCCCCCTTTTTGATGATGGCAACATTAAATCCATATTTCAATGTGGTTTTGATGAAGTGTGATTTTAAGCAATTTTTGATTGTTTAAATTTTTTGTTTTCCTTTTTGTTCATACTTGTCAAGGACCTTTTGATATTGTTCAGTAACAATTGATGATGTGTTTGTGAGATACAGTGTTACTTGAAATTAGAAATTTTGTGCACACAAGTCAAACAATTGGACAAGTATTCAAACACAAAGACAAAGATTGCATTCAGAATCATAATACTTTGCATTGAAGCCAAAACAACCATTTCATTTCATTCAAAAGATCATTACATCAAAATATTACATTCAAGTCATTCATTCTTCTCCCCCTTTACCATTATCAAAACAATGTACATTAGATAGAAGATGGAGGAGGAGGAGGAATTGGAGCAAGAAGAACTTCAATGTCTGACAGTCTTTTGTCCATTGACTTCATGCTGACTTCAATGGTCTGACAAGAAGGGTTGAAAAGGGTCTGGCAAGAAGGCATGTCGACACATGAGGAAGGGTGTGTCGACCTGACTGGGTGTGTGTCGACACATGAGAATGTGTCAACACAGCCTTTGAGAGAAATTTGAATCTTTGAGAGGAAATTTTTGAGAAATTGGGGAACATCTTTATAATGATAAATAATGAGAGGAATTTCATTTCAAGGATTTTTAAGAGGCTTAAAAATTCATTTGTTGTATTTTGCAAAATTCATCACAATTCAAGTGTTTCAAACAATTTCCAACGGGATATTAGCATTCCAAGACTGGAATCAACAAAATGATAATTGAGGGATATAGTGTATCTAACAATCAACCAAAACTACCATGTTTCTCAATTTTCAAGAATTAAAGATGTCATCTAGACTAAATACAGTTGTGTTGAAAGTAAAACACAAACTTAAAGAACAACTTGATGAAGGAGGAAGATGATTCTTTCTAAACAAATCTCCAATAACTTTCATATTTTTGTTTTTTTAACAAACTATCAAATGATATAAATCTCTTTCACTCAAGTACTAGTGCTTTTTACACACCATAGTCCCTGGATACTTAAGATTTAATCATTGTCAAGTCTCAAAGGGGTAAATGATGACCTTTTGACATGAAAATATACGTTTTGTAGACGTCAATATTTCCAGTTACTCAGTCATCATCAAAAAGCATAGCACATAATTGCTTAAAATTTGAAGTTATTTTCAATTTGGATCCCCTTTGAACAGAGTTAGCAATAATGCCTCATGACATACATAGCACTTCATTCATTGTGAAGGTGTGCAGTTTCTCAGCACAGATGCCATTGCTCTGTTGGATTTTACAAGATTTTTGAGAGTTTGTGAAATAGAATTCAAATACATCCAGTCATCAGTTGCAAACAAGGAAATGTTTTAAGTTCAAGACACAAATTGTCATTTAGACTAGAAAGAGATCTGAATTTCTGTGGATTGAGAGACATAGTTGCAGGTTGATTAGTAAAAATATAATAAATCACTCAAGGTTCATTTTGTGACTCTAGACTTTTAGAATGAGGACATCATGCAGGGAAATTATGAAATGCAAGAAAGATTTTGAATTTTGCAAAAAGATGACTTGTGAATTTTCTAGCTCCCCCTGAGATGATGATTTCAACCATTTTTCATCAAATAAAGATATGCAATTTTGAAATCATAAGAAATTTTCTTTTGGACAACAAAACTTCTCCTCAACAATTGCCTATTCATTTCTTGGTACTTGGCGGAGACACATACTCTCGCATAGTGAAAGTGTCCAGACAAGCATAACCTGTCCTTCTCCAAGTCACCATTTGATATACCAAGAGATTTCAATACAATAAGAGTTGAAGAATTCATTGCCAAAAGGAAATGGAAGTGAAAACTGTGCAAGTTTTGAAATCAGAAAAGAAATTCTCTTTGAACAATAAAGCTCCCCCTCAACTATTGCATATTAACTTCTTAGTACTTGGCGGAGATATGTTCTCACGCATAGTGAAAGTGTCCAGACAAGCATAACCTGTCCTTCTCCAAGTCACTATTTGATATACCAAGAAGTTTCAACACAATCAGAAGTGGAGAATTTATTGTAAAAAGGGAATGGAATTGAAAGTGAGAGAGATATGAACAATGTAGCTTGAGGAAGCAAGGAGTTATGAAATGCAAAGAACTCCCCCTTAGACAATACATAGCACTCAACCAACTTAAGAGAGATCAAGAAGGTGGACATTTACAAAGACCAAGTTCTCTCCTTAATGATGAAAATCTGTTTTCAGGAAGGGGTTTAGTGAATATGTCTGCAATTTGTTTTTCTGTTTCAATAAAATGGAGTTCAAAAGATTTCTTTGCAACCTCATCTCTCAAGAAATGATGCCTAATTTCAATGTGTTTTGTTCTGGAGTGCTGAATGGGGTTTTTAGACAAATTTATGGCACTAGTGTTATCACATAGGATGGGTACACACCCTAAATCTTGGTTGTAATCAAGAAGTTGATGTTTCACCCAGAGAATCTGAGTCCACATCTACCTGCAGCAACATACTCAGCCTCTGCTGTTGACAGAGCAACTGAATGTTGCTTCTTAGAAGCCCAAGAAATAAGGCACCCACCTAGAAATACACACAAGCCACTTGTGCTTTTTCTATCTAACTTACAGCCAGCATAATCAGCATCACAATAGGCAAACAATTCTAACTTGCAACCAGCAGATACCAAATTCCTAAGTCACATGTTCCAACAAGATATTTAAAAAATCTTTCACAGTAAGCATATGACTTTCTTTAGGATTAGATTGGAATCTAGCACATACACACACACAACTGAATATCAGGTCTAGAAGTAGTAAGGTAGAGCAGAGAGCCAATCATACCTCTGTCAGGTCTTTGGATCTACTGACTTACCAGATGGGTCTTCTTCTAGCTTAGCATTTATTGCAATGGGTGTGCTTGAGTGTTTAAGGTTTTTAAAGTCAAACCTTTTCAGTAGCTCCTTGACATATTTGGTTTGACTAATGAAGATTCCTTCAGTTGTTTGGTTCACCTGCAATCCCAAAAAGAATGTTAAATCTCCCATTAAGCTCATTTCAAATTCATTCTTCATTTGATTTGAGAATTCAGTGCAAAGACTTTTATTGGTTGATCCAAATATT